>LR990089.1:9658588-10258588 GCA_905147235.1 Erynnis tages
ACATACATTATAAAGGATGGCTTCACAATGACACCACTATATTATTATTATCAACATTGTAGACGTGCAATCCCGCGGCTCATAACAAAGCTAGTTCACATGAATATGAAATAGAACTAAAAATGTTACCAAATCACCTGTTTTTGTAGAAGGCGCTTATCTAGCGAAAACAATTAGTATTATTTGTTTTTCTTATTTCCAAACTTCAACAACAGGATAGTCGATCATTAAAAGTTATGATGCTTTTTTACAAACCGCATTTTACCATAAAATTGTACTTTATCGGACTCTTATCAGTGATCTCGGCTCCACTCGATGGAACTGAATGTGTAATGATCCAAATATATGTAGGTATATTATACTTACAACTCAATTTAGTATATTATTATACAATGTCTGATATGACAGCTCTTTTTTTTAATCCGTGCTTTTTTCGAATTGACCGTGAAGGCCGTAGCTTCAGCCGTCTGCAGCAACCGCTTACGAGCTCCAAACTCTATCTCACAGTATGTAAATCTACGTCTATAGGTATAAGTATAAGTATATGTAGTCTATTCTTCTATCTTCTGTACAATTAATTAAAATGTTGAGCTCTCTTTTGCGTAATGCGTTTGTGTAATTTCATGAACGCGAACGGCTCAACCACTTGACGGTTCAACCAATTCGAATGCAATTTTTACTGTTGTATAGAACCCTGAGGAATATAGACTATATTTTTATAAGAGATTTTTACGAGAACCCCACTCGAAATAATTATCACGGTAGAACTGAGATAAGCAGAACCTGTGTACCAATGTCTCTTGTATATATTTTTAATTGTGTACAGAAATATTAAATAAATAAATAAAATAGTCTGACTCCTGATTAAGGGCAGGGAGACGCCTGCCGGGTGATCATACCGCATTTTATTGGAGTACAAAAAATACATTCGCTTCAAGAAATTCGAAACGCTTCAAGAAATAGTGTATACTAATAGGTATAACTTTAGTAAATTTAAACCGGTTTTTTATTTTGGACGATTTACATTCCCCCATATCATTAAATATCCTGTTACTGCACCTAGAAACAAACGAGAGAATGATTAAAGTAAATTTAAGGAATATTTTAATATTCATGAGACGTTTTATTCACAAACCTATCCTACGACATAAATATATATAAATAAATAAAGGTCACTTTTAGTTTTATAACGTTTAGTCGGCTGGGTCAAGCCAGACGTCGAGACGAAAATGTTTTTAGTACCTATGATCTATTAAATTCAGTAACAATGTTGATCATACCAGTGGTAGTGCTTTTATTTCGTGGCGCCACAGGAGTAGTTTACCATTTAAACGGTATGTATTTACTTTACTTATATTAGAACTATATAATATAATAAATGACACTATAGACAAAGTAGCGACATGGATTAAAAATAATAACTTACAAATAAATGCAACTAAAACGAAATATATACAATTTGGTACTAGGGGATCAAAAAAGCTAACTTAAAGCTATATTGTAAAGACGAAATAATCAAAGAAACAGAATCAATTAGGTTCCTTGGTATCTATCTGGATCGTTATTGTACTTGGAAAGATCACATAGACCAACTCTGTTCCAAGATGAGTAGATTTGTTTACCCGTTATGGCATCTCCCAAAAATTAGTAGCTTGTCAACAAAGCTTAAAGCGTACCTACCACGGATATATCGCTTCCAACCTAAGATACGGTATATTGATTGCTATGGGGTAACTCCGTAGATTTTAATAAGGCTTTTGTAGCACAAAAACGATGTGTCCGTGCCATTTGTGGAGTTTCCATGGAGATCAGTTGCAAGCCTCTTTTTAAGAAACTTAAATTAATTATACTAACGGGTAAGTATATACATGTACGAAGTGTGTATATTTGTACAAAAATACATGGATCAGTTTAAAAAAAAGAGAGAATGTCGATATCCAGAACTTATTTATGTGGCAAATCGAAATGTGCCGGGTCAGCTAGTTATGGAAATAAAACCAAAAGATATTGAGGAAATAGTTCAATATAACAAAAAGTTTATTAGGTACTTTGTTTACCAAATTTATTTTTGTGTGTTCTTTTTAAAATTTTGTTAATAGGTACACTAATTTATTTTTAACAAGGTTGTATGTGGATGTGCATTACTACTAAGACTGTGATTGTTTTATTAATACTAAGATAATAGTCTCAAATAAAGTACCTCCGACAACCACACCTTTCCACCGAAAAACAAGACATGATGTTCTCGTTTATATTCTTATATATAATTCTATTTTATGATAAAATCTATAAACGTCGCTGATGGCACTGGATCGCTTGATTATAAACTATTATATCTACGATACTCACGGAATATTTCAAAGTGACTATTTTGCTTAATGGTTAAACTATGCAATGTAAGTATGCGCCACGTAATTTTACTTTTATTGTTATAGAAATTGAGTATATGCGGATGCCGCCTGTATTCACTTTAGATGAGTATGACTCGTGTATGTCTGAACCGGGAAGCGTGTATTGTGTGGCACAGTTCTACTTATATTCAGATTCCTATAACGAAATCATTAACCTTATTAAGGTAAGAAGATAATCAATTATAGGTACCTAATATTTTTCAATCAACTATTTTCTTTTTTAATGTAATGAGTTATGTTAATTTAAATATTTTAAGGAGTACTCCGAAGTTACGTCCAAACATTTTAATCATTCAAGATTAGATAAAGGAATTTGTGTAACAAAATCTTGTATCAAATTCGTGAATAATACAAACATTCAAAATGAAGTGGACCTAAGGTCGATCCTTGAGGTATGCGTCAACGAAAGTATATGGAGAGAATATGGGATACAGGTGAAATTGAATTCTGTGTATAATTGTGATACACCAGAAGAATCGAGCCACATAGATGCACTAGATTGGTCTGTGGCAGCTATATTTCTTGCGATATTATTTGTTAACCTATTCGCAAGCTTTAAAGATGTCCGTGCGAATAAGAAAAGCGAAGGTAAGAATAGAATACGTTAAAAATCACGTCACTTTTTTCATTTTTAATGCAATTTTTACAAGAACCTAATTTGTTTTAATAACTACAGTTAATTTTTTTACAGTTTCAAATTATATTTCGTGTTTTTCCATCCAACAAAATTGGAACAGATTGGTACGTGAGGAAGATTCTACCAAATCCCACAAACTCAAAGGTCTACATGGGATAAGGTGAGTACTTTAATCTACTCGTAGTACATTAGATATCGACTACTAAGTGTATATAAGGACTACTATGTGTACACATATCAGGAATACCTGACATAATATGGGTATTTAGTAACATCCCCATATTACAATTGAGATTTAGAGGTAATCGCCAAAAATAGATACTCTTCTGTGTTGTGTGAGCGATTTTTAGTTGCAATAAAAATATAGGTAGGTAACACGTAACACTTATATTATTTATTACGTCCTGTCTTATAACCAGCGCGCCCAATGTTTCACTTATCATTCAATTTTATTTGTAGGACCTTAACAATGTTGATCTTTATATACGCACACATGGCTTTTATTGTGAGCAACTATATTAAGGACACTCATAGCTTTGAAAAGGTAAGAAATTAATGTTGTTTGGAGTTTAACATATTATTTTTCACAGAGTCAAACCTAAAATTGTCTAAATTCAACATTGAAAATAAATTTAGTTTCATTTCAATTATTCATATTGTAATAAAATAAAAAACTAGTAAGTAACTAGGATGTCTAGTCTGCTGTCTGCTTCATTAGGCTTTGAAGTATATCCATTATATTTTTTTCTTACATTAAATTTATATTTCCTGCTACAAAACATCATAGTCCAAGATCCCAGAGCGTTCTGACATAACTTATTTTTACATGGATGAAACCTTCACGACTTAGTAGCGTCTAGTATACTTTAAATACCTGCCTACTTGTGAAGCTTGCCCTGTGACACCTGGGCAGGTACCAGGTGAGAAAGATGACTAAAAATATAACGCTCTGGGATCTTGGACTATCACTTCCAAAATTTTGTTGTTTTATCTTAATCTAATTATAATATATTATGCAATTTTTACAGGGTTACGACCACAAGTTTTACACTCTGATATTCTCTGGGTTGCTACTCATTCAAATATTCTTCTACATGACTGGATTTTTCGTTTCGTACTTACTGAAAATAAAGGCTGAAGAATCTGAGATAACTTGGGCAGACATACCTAAGATTACATTTCTGAGATGGTGGAGGTTAGTAGTAGTAAAGACGTGGAAGATCCACCTTCACCGATCTGATAACTCGATGAGACATATTTTTTTTATCAAATATAATCTTTCAGGTTAACGCCAGCGAATTTCCTGGTGATAGCCTTCATCATGACCTGGCTCAGACACATGGGCTCGGGACCTCTCTGGAAGTTCGCGGTGGTGGACGCTCCTACAGCTACCTGCAGACGGTACTGGTGGTCACATCTGCTGTACGTCAACAATTACGTGCTAGATAATCGCCACTGTAGCTTTCCTACATGGTGAGTCTTATTTTGACCGTCACTTTCGTCGTCAAATTTTTTGTTGTAAGTAATTATTCATTCCTTATAGAAATTTGTCGCGTGGAATAAAGGCTTCGGTGTAGTGTGTACTGGTTTTGGTGGAAGTAGACCTGATTACAAAAAAATCTCGTAGGTTTTAAAAATTCCATATTGCTCATTTTAATTAAAGCGCATGAATTCTCTGTCCACACAAAATATAAGATACAATATTATAAAACTTTTCCGTATATGCCCCCCACAAACTCTACCATTCAGTGATGGTTTCTGTTAAAAAAGGTTCATTCGGCCTAAAGATTATCTATTCTGGACAGAAATAAAAATCGAAAATTACCAAGTATCTTGTAAATAACAATAAACACTGAAGAAAACAGTTGGTTATCTGAAGATCACAGACTTCAATTATAATTTACGTGTATAAACATACATTATACGCGTAATGAGTCCGATTAGGTTAACAACTAAATAAATTCTTAACTCTACATGCCAAGTAGTGTAACAGGAAGTAATAAAATTTAAATAAAAAGAAATGATCGTATAAATTTAATGTATTTGATTTAATGTAATTAAGTGATTTATTAATTTGATTTGTTAGTTTTATTTACTTAATATTTGCATACCTAAAAATGGTAAAATATAGATTGATCCAAATAATTCGTAACAACTTTATAACCTATATTTGTGCAAATAAACGTTTTGTCTTTGTCTTTGTTGATTGAAATCCTTGTTTTGGCGTAGGTCCCTCGCAGCGGACATGCAGCTCCTCGTCCTAGGTCTAGTGGTGCACGTGGCCACCAGGCACAGGGGAAGGGCACTGGCCATGGCTGCTTTCATCGTTATAGGAATAATGTCCCCTACACTTCATGTGTGGCTGCACGATGTGCAACCACAAGCAATGATGACACCGGAGTAAGATGGCTTATAATATATGATGTACTATTTATATATTATGTCTAGACTACAAAATGTTCGTGTCATACACGGTCGCACAAGTTTTGTTTATTTATACATATATTTTTTTATAAATGTTGGTATATAAAAGCGACACGATACTTACTAACTGGCTAATTCTAAAATCTCCAAAAAATTTAGACTATAGGTGTTAGGTAATACACCGAATTCAAAGTTCCAAACCTTGTAGAATCAAATTTGAGGGTAGTTTTGAAAAGATATTTAAAAATTTATCTTCAGCATAATCGTAGGTACTAATTAAATATTATTTTATTAAAATTTTCAGATTCCTTCGCACCCTCGTAGATGACACTTTTGACACAATGCATATCTTAGGTCATACTAATATAGCGTGCTTCTTCATCGGTATGGCAGTAGGGTACATTGTTTACTATTTAGAGAAGCGAGGAACGGATCTTTCTAAGTATAAGGTATGTATGGAAATACTACACAATGCTAAAAAATCATCCAAATCATTATAATTATATCATCAAATTAATAGCGCCTTATAATTAAATAATAATTTCATCAGCACTTTACTTTTGCAGATTATTAATTGCAGGCGCTTCTCTTTTACGCTCTACGTATCTTGCAATTTTTTAGTAACAGGCGCCTATGAACTAATTTAAGGTTCAATAACAATCACACCATTTTAAGATCTGCAGGTTACTACCCTGGTTTAATTTACCCTGTCTCGCGGGTTTAATGTATCAATCGAGCAAGTTCTTCGGTGATGCACCGCGGGCCTCAATGGCTGACCGAATGCTCCAGGCAGCGACGCACCGCACACAGTTGGGTATCCTCGCAACCATCTGGGTGGTAACGATGATTTGCAACTGTAATGGTAAGATTATTTATTCTTGATTTTTTATATTAAAATAAAATATGAATGTTTTCTTAACCTCTATGGACTGGCATCTCCAGTCGGTCCTGAAATCCGTTTAAAATTTAAAGGGTAAATTTAAAAATTTGCTCTCAGATTATTTTGAACAGGCAAGCCGGTCCTTTACTCGTAAATATTGACACGAGCATAACCAGAGAAGTTGCCAGTTCTAAAATTGCTGTTTCTAAAATTAATATTTATTTCCAGATATGTCCAGAATGTTGTTCAATTGGCGAGTCTGGGAGCCGCTTAGCAAGTTGTCTTACTGTATGTACCTGGTACACGTTCTATTCATATACTTGGACGTAGGCAGCCGAAAACAACTCGTGGAGGAGCCATATTCCTATATTGTAAGTGTGATCAGTTGATCAGTAATTAGTATTATTCTTATTATAAATATGTCATACTTTATAGCCTTAATTTTATACACCAACTAAAGCGGCGCCATATTAACTTTTGATGTGGCAACAACAATAACGACCCAAGTGGCGCAGTGGTTAGACACCGGTGCGCTGCGTGGAAGATCCTGGGTTCGATTCCCAGCAGAGCAGAGATTTGAATGATGAATTTGAATTTCTGTTTCTAGTCTGGGTGTGTTGTGTTCTTGTCTTGGGTGTGTCCATGGCGCCCACGACACAGGGAATCCTAGTGTGGGGCTATGAGTGTGCGTTATTTATTTATTTATATCTATCCTCTATGACAAAATATATACGAGCTTAGAGAAATTATAAAACTTTTGATACGAGGCTAAAAAATCTCTTCCGGTCCATTTCGCAATAGAAATTGACCACGCCTATTTTTTTAATTTTCAGAATTCAAGATTCTTCAAAGTGGCGGGGCTAACGTTCCTGACTGCAGTGCCGCTGCATCTGCTCGTGGAGACACCGTTCAACAGACTGCAGAAGCTGTTGTCGCCAAATAAACAGAAATCAAAGAAAAATATTTAGTTCTTAAGATGTCCAGTTAATTCTTAAGATATTCAATTAATAATATTATAGTTAATTGTTAATATCATACTAGTAAATATTGTAAAACGATCCAATTTCAATGTTAGAAATATACAAAAAATAAATGTTTTTGTCTTTTGTTTGATTCGAAAAAAGCACCTCAGGCACAACCTGAAATCAGTGATTTTTTTTTACTTTTACCCAAGACCAACAAAGTGTGTTAAACTTAAAAAAACTAAAATGAAAAAATAAGGGTTCTTGCCTTGAATGATGCGTTACTGATTAATCCGATACAAATTTTGAATTAAATTTGAATTAATTTATTTTGAATTAATTTGAATTAAATTTGAATGATCTGAGTAAATAAATTAATGACACATTTCACACCTATTGTCTCCATTTATTGACGACCACGATAACGAATGGTACAGCAGAGTGCAAGAAATAGGTTGTCAAGTATCCAAAGGGTTTTTTGAGAGTGTTAGTTCATAAAGTGTTTGAGGGTGATTTGAGAGTGCTTAGTTAAAAAAACTTAATTCATAGTTCTTGATATTTAATCTCTTTAAATTTTGAAATAATATTATTAAACAGATATCTTTTTCACGAGCTGGCAATATATTTTATATACTAGACACTCAAACCGTCAGCTGTCATGTTTGTTCTCTCATCTCATTCTCTGTCAGTTCTGTCACTGTCACCGTGATTTTTGTTCTATTTTGATGAATTAAAAGGGCGTGTTTTGTAAAAGTACTGAAATAAACGTTTTAAACGTTAGAAAATGTCGACTCCACCTCGAGAAACGATTCAAAAACAGATTCAGCAGGACTGGGCCAACCGCGAGTACATCGAAGTGATCACGGGAAGCATAAAGAAAATTACGGATTTCCTCAACTCTTTCGGTGAGTAATTTAACGTGAAAGTCACATATTTACAATACACTGCAATTAGTAGGTTTATGTAAAATTAGACATGTTTTATTAACAACTCCTACCGTTATCCATACTGCTATAGTTACTGGGAAAGAAACTGTCTGTCTGTAACATTTACACTGGACTGCTTTTACCCTTAAAACAATTATTTGTATAATTGTGAGAACAAACACTAAAAAAAACAATTTTTCAAACTTATTACTTACAGTTCATTTTTATTCTGTTGTCTTATTTGGTAAACAACCTTGGCAGTACTTTTTATTGAAAAGAAGTTTAAAATTCCTTAAAAAAAATTATTGTTTCTAGAAATCTGTTTCTGTGTTAAATGACAATTTGTTTTAAGTTTTTATAATTTTGTGTCTGCGTCATTTTTTAATCGTCAATTAAAATAAAAAGACGCTAAGATTGTTTACCAAATATGACAAGAGAATAAAAATGGACTATACATTTAAGTCAAACAACAGACCTTTTTGTGAAGGAAGATGCAGAGCTGGAGAGGGAAATAATGGCCAATCTCCCAATCTGCAGCACCACACCCTTCTGTAGAAGTGTAACCCCAACTGTAAAACCTACAACAGTAAAATGATATATATATACACATTTACTTATTAATTTACTGTTATTTGACAAGAAACTTACTACCTATCGTTATTATGGGTAAAACAAAATTATAGACCTACCTATAAATAAATAAATAACGCTTCACACTCATAGCCCCACACTAGGGTTCCCTGTGTCGTGGGCACCATGGACACACACAAGACGAACACACACACCCAGACCAGAAACACAAATTTAAACTCATCATTAAAATCTCTGCACTGCTGGGAATCAAACTGTGGACCCTCCACACAGCTCACAGGCGTCTTAACCACTGCACCACTCTGGCCCATGACTTGCTAGATTTACAGAGACCACTTGCAATGCATGACTTTGAGCTATAGCTCCTTCAAATTAGTGCAGAGAGGAATGTTATCTGGTTTTAGCTGGTAGAAATATTGTTTATACCAGTTTGCAATACTTTCAGATATGTCATGCAGATCCCGTCTGGCCACTCTGAACGAGAAGCTGACTTCCCTGGAGAGGAAAATTGATTACTTGGAGGCTTGTGTAAGAACCATTTCAGTTTATAGTTAAATTTTAGTAACTATTTTAGGTTTTTGTTTCCAAATCTTTTTATAAGAAATGCATCCTCACTGTGGAGGTATTCCAAGCTTTCAATCAAAACTTAGGCAATTTATGATGGGATGTTGATGATATTGCCATGCTGTCCCCTGCTTCCCAACTCTTCCAATGGATGTCGTAAAAGAAGACTATGGGAGCCTATAAGAGAGTGGGCAGCAGTGCTCTCTTCCCTTTCCAACTATGAACTTTGGATTATATCACTGCGGTGTGGGAGGCAAGGGGAAACCACCGCACTATTTTCCCATGAATGTTGTCATGAAAGAAACCTTTAACAGACGACCACAACCACTCTGTCAAGAGTGTAGCGACTTAGAAGCCGAAGTTGATGTACCAGATAACCGTGTACCAGATAATACTATACGACATACATAACAATATATTGCAATGTGTTTTTTTTTTATTTTGATACTCTATTCTGCAAACAACCTGTGTTTTATTTATTAATAACTGTCTATTTATTATGTTTTTGTTACAGGTGACGAAAGGTGAAACATTGACATAATATATGGTGTAACTGGCATCTGCCAGTTATAAAAGAACTCAGTGAATGGACTCGATTAAGGTTGGTGATGAGTAAAGTGTGGATGAGTGATGGCCAGCATACAATATAACTTATTACATATACCTATATCCTTATTGACAGTTGTTAAATAGCAAAATCTGGTGTGTGTTAAGGAACTAATTGTATTTATTTAGCTTTGTTAATATATTTAGAAGATTTTCAGTGATTTCGTGCTTAATGTGACAAATGAAATGATTAATGCAAAATTTCATCTGGTTTTATGTTGAATGAGAACTGAAAAACTGTAGGCCATGCTCAGTTTGTTCTCGTTAGTCGTACATTGACTTCGTCAATGCAATGTACGTGAGCGCACCCGTATTATTTCTTAGTCGGGATTGTCTGTGTGTGAATGTATGTATACGCACGAGCAGTATTCATACGAAAACACATTCAAATTTAGCGTGGCTTAATGTATGTAGTATCTTGGCACCAAATGTCTTAAGGAGTGGCAAAAGTGAAAGTCCCTTCTGGAACTTCTGGAACATCCCTTCTGGAAAAAAGTATCCCACTATCAAGGGTGGTAAATATTGATTTTGCCAATAGTGCTGAAATGGCTCCTTTGGGCCCATAAGAATCTATATCTAGCTAAATAAATGTAATTAATTCTTAAAGTTTATTTATTAATATGTTCACCAATAAATATAGGACATCATTCTATTGAACCAGCTTTTGTTAGGTTTTGTTTACATACATTTAAAAACATATTTTACAACATGTTTTATTCATCTGACATAACTTCAATAGGATGAAATTATTGAAAAAAGAATGAGAAAGAAGATAAAGCTTAAAGTAGGCTAGTGAATTGTCGTCTTCAGCTACTGTCAAATTTATTCCATTTGCATTTACTATGTAATGTAGGTGCAATTTTAATCTTAACTTTCAACTTTCATCAATATATTCCATATTATAATGTAATCTTTTCAAGTAGAAAATAAAAATTGTTCCATTTCTGTAGAATTATAAATATTGCCTGAACAGGAAATTCAATGTTGCCGTTATCTATTTCTAAAATACTTTGTAAAGGCATGACATTGACAGGTGTATTCAAGGGTTGTTATAAAAAAGCAAATATAAACCTTTCCTGGCCAGGCTATATTTTTTAATATATAGAGGTCTCATAGAGTAGTGTTTACATGTCATAGAAGATAATACCAATATACTGTAGTGTCTCTTATTCAATAAATACAATGGCTTAAAATTGAACATAAATTGTATATTCAATTAAATTTTCTTTCATTTTACAAAATTCATTTTTTGAAAAACATTGCAATTTGTGCATTCTTCTCCATATAAACTTTAATTGTGACAAAATCAAACTGGTCTGTTCGAAATAATAAAATAATGAAAAACAGAATTTATGAAATGAAACCCATGTCATCTTCAATGTTATACTCTTTCGAACATCACTGCTATTCCTTGACCTCCTCCGCAGCTGGAGGCCGCAATGCCTCTTCTTAGATTGTGTTGCCTGAAATATGACATTATTAAATAATTAATTAAAACAGCATAACTGACAGCGATGCAGCTTTCTACTCATGAAACAATTTTTAAAATCTATCCAGTAGGTCCAGAGACTTCCTAAAAATTAACTCACAAACTTAATTTTCTGTCTTTCCAAATGGGTCTTTATTAAAGGGTGCTCCAAGGAATGCTTCAGAGATCTCAGAGCAGCCCTTCATATCTCAGAGCATAACCTTCCACGGTTATGCGCTTTTAGAAACTTAGAAGATAGATTTTGGTGTATTTTTATTTTTATATAGCTTTAACCTAAGAAACTGACTTAAACATAAGAAAACAAAAAATACCCCAATTGATGTACTAGATGCGTGGCAATCCTTGCCCCGGTCGCCGACACGGGGTGGCCCATTGCTAGCGCCCCGCCGTTCACATTCACCTTGCTTGGATCAAGTTTTAGCTCTTTTATTGCAACAAGGACTTCTGGTGCGAATATCTCGTTTATCTGCAACAAATTATTGTCAACCTTTCTTATTTTTTCTGATTTGTATAGTCCCGAGTTTTTCGATATCTGTTACCGAGTTGCAAAAATAGGAAATATTTCTTTTACTGGCAATATAGCCAATGACAAATGAGCCAATGAGCGTGCAAATCTTTGACATTGACAACTTTATCCCTAAAGAGATTGGTGTTGCCATATCAAAGGTCAATGTGGCGCCGCCTTTGAAAGTATACAAAATCTCTGGTCGGACTATTAAAGTGCATAATTATTTAAGTTATTTCAAAAACGAGTATTATAATTCTGATTGCTGTATGGAAAGATTTATCTAGCTTGCGCTATTAATTGGAGTATTGTGGCTCTCAATTTTGAATTACTATCGTATAAAATTTTACAACAATCCACTTTGTGGCATTAAACCGATTCGTCGGAAGTTTTATAATTCTCATCTCAAAATAATGATGGTGATTTTCCCATCATTATTTTAAGGTGCTTCAGCGCTACCTCAAATAGATCAACATCTTCTACTTTCATCTTCAGATCGTGTAGTAACTTCTTCACAGCCGCAGTGGCCCCCATTCCGGTATCTTCAGGGCATACTCCTATAGCAGCCCAACCTGCCACCCTCGCTAAAGGCTTACAATCTTCGTTACTGACGATATCCTCGTTAGCTAGTACCAATGCTGCTGCGCCGTCAGCGGGGCCCTGCAATTGTTGCAAATAAAATTAAATGTTCAATAATTTTTACAGGTTTAGTATAGTAGACGCTATAAGGCGTGAGCACAATCTTTATTGGTCAGTTTGATATTGACTGCACTGCGGTTCACGTGATTCGTTCGTCAGTTCGTCAGTCTGCGTCGTCTATTGGTGCAGAGCTTTTTTTCGGCTGCTGTACATTGGTCGAAAGTGTACAATATCTTTACAACTGATCATCTGTGCTCACGACTCTTGACGGTTATTATACGCCAAACTCAAAATTCAATGTTTAATTTCTTTGTATTTCACTTATTTTAGAACCAGCCTTTTCAAAGTGATGGATAGAATAGGATAGTCTTAAAAAGACTGTTCTTGGATTTCCAAGAATAATCTTGATGAAAATTCATCATCTTGCTATGCTGATTATGCTGGCTCGGAGAAAGAGACGTTTTTGCAATTCGCAATTCTAAAAACTGTCATTTGGGGTTCTTTAAAAATGGGGTTAAGAGAGATATCCTCCAAAGCCCACAACGCACTGGCAATACTGGTTGTTACTTGTTGCTGGTGTCAGTGAGGCCACTTACCATCAGGTGGCCCGTCTGCCTGTTTGCTTTCTCTATCTGTATAGTAAAACACAAAACTCAATTATTTCAACTAACCGCAGAATTCGCAGCAGTTACCACCCTCCCATTGTCTATTGGCACCGATGCTGCAAGGTCTTCAGCGCTAACATCGAAGTGAACTAATTCATCTGCCCCTACTATTACTTCTTCCTTCTTCAATGTCACAGTCACTTTCGTCAGTTCGTCGTTGAAAACTGCTGAGTCTTTCGCTAAAACAAACATTTGAATTATTAAAATTAAAATATCACGGAACTAAGCTAAGCTTCCCATTTCTGTAGATTAGCGATATTATTTTGCTATATATTTTTCCCTTTTAATATGCTCTTATACCATTGAAGATTAATTGCAAATGTACTGATGATAAATCGACTATGAAATGTTACGAATATCAGATTAATACTGAAAGGGATCTAAGTTTTAGATAATGCAATAATAGGTAGAAAGAAGCTATCCGTCCTTTCTTTGAACTTTGCCTACCTTTCTTCCATTTAGCATGACTGTCCAACGCAAATCTGTCCACCTCCTCTCTGCTGATATCATATTTCTCAGCTAAGTTCTCCACCATTCTCTGTCTCGTGATGCCACAGTAGCTGTCCGGAAACTCCTTCTTTATGTGGTCCTCGAACTGGTAGGCGGTTCCCAGAGTAGTCCCAAAACGGACATTTCGAACAAGCATTGGCAAGGTGGACATGAGTTCAGTGCCTCCAGCCAGGCATAGCTGGGATGTTCCGAAGGTAATGTCCTGATGGTGGAATGTGATTTTCATTTGAAGGAGTAGAAAACATTTTGAACTGTTGCAGGCCAAAAACTATTCGTATGAGTGCTGGTTCTTGTTGTTTTCATATTAGATTATAACGACTAACAAATAAATTTGTAAATTTTTAATGAAATGCCAATCTGTTAGATACTATATTAATAAAAATGTAAACAGGATTGTTAAAATTGGACCTCTTATATTTTCTATTGATAACCGGCCACGGGTTGTTGGAATGGAAGTAACTAAAGTTTATATTTTTAAATATAAAAAATATACAGTATAAAATTGATTACCACTATTATACCTACTTATTAATTCTACTTACCACTGCACTAGAGATAATTGCTTGGAGCCCAGTACCACAAGCTTTGTTTACGCCCAAAGCTGGCTTTTCTATCGGTACTCCCGAATATATTCCACAGTACCGTGGTGTTTTACCGCCATCGCATTGGCTAAGCTGAAAGTCATTAAAATATTTAAAAATAACCTTAGGAACTTTATTGCTTACAAAATTTAAAATAAACATGAATAGAAACTTACAAAATTTATATTCCCCACTATAGTGCAGTCTATAGATGTTGGGTCTACATTGGCTGAACGAATTGCATCCTTCGCCGCCGCGGCAAAAGCGTATGATGCTGGCAACTCCCGTAACGATCCGCCATATTTACAAAATGGTGTCCTCTTCGCGCCAATTACAAACACTCCTAGAAATAGATGTCATCAACGAGAAATACAAAAGTAAACACTGAATTAAATAAGGTAAGCAGTTTGATTGTAAGATATTGAAATATCTAACTATCTAAACACGTACAAATAACAAGTTTATTGATAGATAAAATATAAGATTTGGCGATATTATCAGCCAGGGTATTGGTAACAAATAAGATTACTTATTACAAACCTTTTGAAGTAAACGCCATTAGTACCTACCTATCCGTGTGTGATATAATATCGAATTGATAATAAAACTTTCGGTATAACCTCAAAGCACCTAGCGAGAGTCGCACCCGCTATAAAATGAGATAAACATTCTACAACATACGAGTAGGTATTACCAACTTTAGTTTATCAGCAAAATGTTATTGACATACGGATTTCGACTTCGTTCTTTGTTTTGACTTTTATCGTTTTCACATAATATCACTATCGGTACTTTGCACTGTATCTACTAAGCGTTTCTGATGTATTTTTTGGCCTTGAGATTTATTTACCAACATCATTTAATATTATGTAAACCAAACTAACTAGCTACTAGGTATTATTTAGTACCGACTTCATTTCAAGTTCTGCATATTAAAACAACTTGTAACAAATAATAATATTATTTATTTAACCATAATCAATATACAAAGATATACAACATTTCCAGTATAAATTATGCAATCACAAAGTGTTTATTTAGACTGTTTCCAGCAGTAGTGCGATGCCCTGCCCGCCTCCAATACATGCTGACCCAATACCTCTCTTCAAGCCTCGTCGTCTGAAAGAACAATTTATTAGAGTTATACACAGAGCTATATGGACTTGCAATGTTTGGACGTTCCAAATGTACCATATTTATAAGTGTAAATGGTAGGGAAATCTTATATATGATTTCTATCCCATTTAAGGTTGGATGGACGCAACTATCCATGGGTTGCAGTAACCATCTGCTAACATTAGACGGCATCATTTGCTACTTCTTGACTTAGCTACTCTTACTATTAAAAACCAGTTTAATGAAGGTATTCAGGTACCTAAGCTCATGTGCAAGATGTGCGGTGATCCTAGCTCCTGAAGCTCCAACGGGATGTCCCATGGCTACAGCGCCACCGTTCACGTTCAACTTGCTCTGATCGAGACCTAGTTCCTTGATACAGGCTAGCGTTTGAGCTGCGAACGCCTCGTTGATCTGTGGAACAAATGTCATGTTTTTGAAGGAGTTCAAATCACACACTGGGTCAGTTTGAATGGTTGCTGATTAGGCTGGTCAATTTAGCAATTACCAAATCGATGTCATTGAGCGTCATCTTGGTAGCGGTCAGTAGGGAACAGTCCAGCAGCCTCACGAGCGCAGTGAGCTTGTGCTGCTTTATTTCTTCTTCGCTCGCCACTTCTAATTCCAGCATGAGGAACAAAAGGCTACTTGTCAATGTCACTGAGCGTCATCTTCATCCATTCTTCAGCCTCCTAATTCAAGCAGAAGGAGCTAAAGGTTACCTCAATCAAATCAATGTCATTGACCGTCGCCTTCTTTCATTCTTCATCCCCCTAAATCAAGCAAAAGGAACAAAAGTTTACCTCAACCAAGTCAATGTCGTTGAGCGTCATCTTGGTAGCGGCCAGCAGCGACTGGATGGCTGGCACGGGGCCGATGCCCATGACGCTGGGGTCCACGCCCACGAAGGACCAGCCCAGCAGTCTCACCAGCGGAGTGAGCTTGTGCTGCTTTATGGCTTCCTCACTGGCTAACACTAACGCTCCTGCGCCATCGTTTACACCCTGGGGAAGCAAGAAAGGAATAAAATTGGTTTTATCCCTGGGAAACAAATCATCCAGGGATTTTCTCTGGGTGCAATGCAATGAACTTCCACTTTAATCACCTCGGAAACCAATCACCTGGGTGAGCAAAAGGCAGCGCAGATCCCTTATACTTACTAAAAAAGATGGTGAACACTACCTACTCTTTTGAACGTTTTGGATATGGGTGTCGTGTTCGAGGTACTTTGGCATGAAGATTATGAAAATCACATCAATTTCTGAATCCAAGATGGTGCACGCTACTTTTTTGAGTGTCGTTTTCGAGATAATGTAGCATGAAGATATTGAAAATCAGATGCAATCAAACTTACTTTGACTTTAAAATGTTTACAAGCACTCACGAGAGTTTGTGTGGAAAAATAGTCAAGACTCACAGATGAATTCCCCGCAGTGACAACGCCACCTTTCCTGAATAGCACGGGCAGCTTGGCCAGTCCCTCGATGTTGGTATCCGGCCGAGGGTGTTCATCCTTGTCGACAACAACTTCCTGCTTCTTTACCTTCACTGTGACTGGTGCCATTTCTGCTTTGAACACGCCGTTTTCATTTGCTGAAATGTGGATTAGAAAATGAATGCATGAAGCCTTCCCAAAATCAGGTTCAAAAATCAGGTTGAGGTAAAAGTTTTTCGCCGTTACCTGGGCTGATTGGTGGAGAATACCATAAGGCATTAAGTTCACCCCTGTATACCTACATACGTAGGTTTTAAGGTGGTACAAATGAAACATGTACTAAAAATTTGACGACCTGAGTGGCGCAGTAGTTAAATCAACAGTGCGCTGCGCGGCGGGTCCTGGGTTCGATTTCCAGCAGAGCAGAAATTTGAATGATGAATTTGAATTTCTGTTTGTGGTCTGGGTGTGTTGTGTTCTTGTCTTGTGCGTTTCCATGGCACCCACGACACAGGGAATCCTAGTGTGGGGCTATGAGTGTGAAGCGTTATTTTAAATGCGTTTGTGAGGATGGATAGATGAATAATGATAATCGGGGCTATAAACAACGCCTACCAAATTTCATCCAAATCTGTTGAGCCGTTTTTGCGTGAAAGAGACAACATCCATCCATCCGTCCTCGCAAACTTTCACATTCATTATAGAGTACGAGTATGACTAAAAGCTCACCAGCTTTCCACCTCTTCTGGGACTGCAGCGCAAATTCATCGACTTCTCCCCTCAGCAGCTGGTATCTCTCCGCCAGGTTCTCCGCAGTTTGTGGCATTGTGAAGTTGCAGTATGTGTCCAAGGAGCCACTAGTCAGAGCATCTTCGAAGGCTATGCTGACGCCGAGAGGAACTCCGAAACGAGTGTTCCTGACCACGAAGGGAACGGCAGACATGTTCTCTGTGCCGCCAGCGAGGGATACCTGCGCTGCTCCCGTTATTATGTCCTGGAAGATAATTTAATTTGTAGATTTCTTCAGGGCCGTCTTTAACCTATTGGAGGCCCTGGGCAATACTGGGCATCATATGTTATATGCTAATGTAGTCAGTAATTAAGGTTCGATTTCTTCGAATTATATAAGTTTTTTGGTTATCGTTTAGTGATCTGACAGGAACTAGGGACGATGTATTTGATGAGGGGGGCCCCTATCGATCGCGGGGCCCCTATCGATCGCGGGGCCCTGGGCACTTCCCCAAAGTGTCCACTGGGAAAGAGGGGTCTGGATTTCTTAACTAAATACTTATTACGAATGATACATAAGTGAGGCTGAGGGCTCTCCCACCAACAATTGGATACTGAAGGTCGTCGACTGGGCAGAAAGGCATTGACTATGAGAGAATGATGTCTAACAGTGGATTTTAAATCATTGATGATCCTAATGGTACGTTATGCGGCTTTCAGACTTATGCATTTTCCTTTTCACTCTGAACTAGGAAAAATCGTTACGTAAGGAAAAAGCGTTACCTACATAACTACAGGGAACCTTTCCCACTTTTTCTCTTTTCTCTCTATCTGTTACTATTAATTTTTACAGCAGCCTAAACAGACAATCGTTAAGACAAGTGGACTTTACCTGTGCACTGTTGATGACCGCTTGGAAGCCAGATCCACACAGTCTGTTGACACCCAACGCTGGCTTCTCTTGAGGAATGCCAGTCTTGAGAGCAGCGTGACGAGGAGAGAGACCTCCATCTGAAGTTCCGCTTATCTACAAAGTGTTCATAATTTAAAACTATTAACATCTGTGACGTTAAAAACTGCACTACTTTCTTCCACATCCATAGACCACAAATATTTGAATATTTGAAGTCTAGAACTTAAAATTTCTATGTCTAGAATCTAGACATTTTATTGTGTGAAGAACTTAGGAATCAAATTTTTTGAAACCTACTGCATACTTGTCTCGTCTTCCTGTTTGTATTCATCTTAATAATTTTGTGAAATACAAGCCCTTCCCAACGTGGACCTTAAAAAGGAGATGACTCTTCCTTATGTAAATCTTTATTTACTTTAAATGTATAGTACCTATAAGTATCCCAATCTGCAGCGTATTTGACTGACTGACATGTTTCCACTGAGGTCGAAACACCTGAGCCTAGACCTGAGTTGGGTGGAGTGGAGTGGATTGCAAATTGGCCAATTACATTGCTTAAAATCTTCACTTCACATCTGTGGAACCACCGTGATTGGCCAATTCACCGTCTGTCCTCACCACTCTGCCTTGCTCCACATTGTGGACTGTAAGCTGTCTGAATAAATAAATAATAATTATTATATCAGTGGACGCGCACTTACAGAATCCCTCCCTGGCTCCTTGAATGCCCTAAAGTGTGATGTCCACTAACGTAAAACAATTTTTGCCTTTATAATAAGAGTATGCTGCCTACCGCATAGACCTGTCCAATATTGACAGTGTCGACCGCAGCTGGCGCCACGTTCCCGGCTCTCAACGCCTCCTTCGCGGCCGCCGCGAGCAGGTCGGAGGGGTGCTGGTCCCGCAACATGCCGCCTAGTCTGCCGAACGGCGTGCGCTTCGCTGCCACTATGTATATACCTGGTTCGATATTATGGTTAATAAGAGTAGATGTACTACCTTCCAGTATTTTACTATGAGTTTTAGGTCTCGCTCATTTTAGACCCTTGAAATGATATGGGAGCGCTCAAATTGCGTGCGACCATAGAGTAATCAATAACGTAGTGGTTATTCGTGCGACTTAGTGTGTTTCAGTAGTAAATAAATAAATAAATAACGCTTCACACTCATAGCCCCACACTAGGATTCCCTGTGTCGTGGGTGCCATGGACACACACAAGACAAGAACACAACACACTCAGACTAGAAACAGAAATTTAAACTCATCATTCAAATCTCTTCTCCGCTGGGAATCGAACCCAGGACCCTCCGCGTAGCGCACTGGCGTCTTTACCAACTGAGCCACTCGGGTCGTCGTATTAGTAGTAGTAGTATTTCAAAGGTCGACATTGTTTGTGCATGAACGCACGTTAATAACTGAGCTGAGTGAGTCTCAGTGGCCTCCGATTGAGTAGACATGACTCAAGCTCAAACCATAAGTAACCCACTGCAAGGTCGGGTCGCCTGTTTTTCGACCGCATAATAACTAATTACTGACGGTAACTTGCGGACTATCCGGCCTACACACTGCAGGAGGGCAATGCACCCTGCGCTTACTTTCATGTATCTTTGCACTTTGCTTTACATAAAATGTCCTTTGACCCTTCTCGTAAAGACAGCTTAACCTTAAACCCTGCACTAAAGATTATATATTTATCGGAAGATACGCCTTATCAATATACGATGTGTTGCTAAGTTATGTACTAAATATCAAATGATTCGTATCGAATAGGTGCAAAAAACCAGCGAAATACTTTTTGTTCAATAACACTTACCATTTTGGGGCTGATTTGGTTATATTGGATTGGACAGGTAAGCAGTCAGGTGCAGTTGTTACTTAGCAAACTTCACTATGTGCCGGAGGTTAAATTTCCATATCCATTGAATTTACCTGCCACTGCCCACTATTGACTCGCAATTTGCTTACAATATAATTTATAACTAACCGTAATGCCACTAAAATGCTAATTTAATTACCTAACAACTTGTCTTAATTTATAAAAATAATCAAAAATAAATGTTAAGTACTATTCTTTGAATACTTCAATTACTAACAACCTACGGTTCTTTTTATAACTGCATAGGTTAAGTAAATACAATACAAGTAAAATTACTTTGCTCGCGTATTGAACTAAAACTTAGAATCGGATAATGTTTATATAAGAAAATTAAAAGTACCTTTATTAACTGCGACCGCCATAATTTATTAAAGAATCACTTTCCCGGTAAACAATAACAAACCGAGTCAATGACACGTCAGTCGTGCAGCCGGTCCGACTTGTTTGTGGGAGTGATAACGCAAACAGTATTCGCCAGCCAAAGTCCATTCACACGGACTATTCGTATTACTTCATATCAATTCGTATGCTCGCATCGGGCGGCGCGTGAAAAAAAAGTCGAAAGTATCTTCGGCCAGCATTCCTCTTCAACCAAATTTGCAAATACAAGGCAGATCCTTGGATGATATGGGTAGCGATAAAGTGCCTCACTAGGGCGAGATAAATAAATAAATAAATATTGTGGGACACGTGGACAATTCACACATGGCTTTCTATAAGAAATATATACAACGGCTCTATCTTATATTTTATATTATAAAATTCTCATGTCACAGTTTTAGTTACCATACTCCTCCGAAACGGCTTGACTGATTTTTATGAAATTTTATATGCATATTCAGTAGGTCTGAGAATCGGCTAACGTCTATTTTGCATACCCCTAGGTGATAAGGGTTGTCCACACCAACATTTTAATTTTATTTTTTAATAATAAGGCATTAAAATACATACAACCCTAAATTTTCACCTGTCTATCACCAACCCCTATTTTTTAATAGTCTATTTTTAACGCTAGATAACTTATATGGCAAAACAGCGTTTGCGGGGTCAGCTAGTAATCTAGATATTTCTAATCATGGTTATCTGAGATAATAATGGTGTCATAATAATGAAATGATAACAACGTAATGTAAAAAATAACTTTATATTTTTGATAAAAATATCCATAAATAAAGCACGATCTCAACACTGAGAAGCGCAAATATACAATTTTTAACCTGAGTATAAAAAGTAACAGTTGATATTAAAATACATACGAGTATGCTGTATCTAAAGTAGGTATAAAACTATTTGACAAGCAGCATATAATTCGAAATATACTTGGACACATTGTATAGTGTATACTTTAGTGTTACATAGTAAAAATTTCTTGTAAAAACATTTATTACTTACATACATCATTTACAGTCTTTGTGTAAAATATTAAAAAGGTCCTATGTTTTGTATAAAAAATCTTTTCATAAGACACTTACATTCTATGTTCTTTTGAATTGTGATTTTCGTTCACTTAAACACCAATAACGGTGTCAAAAAGTTACATATTCCTTAAAAACATTCTTACTGATTTTTTATTTCTGACGTTACGGTAATCACTAATATTATTTCTTGATTCGTCATATTTAAACTGATTCAATCATCACGGCGATGCCCTGGCCTCCGCCGATGCAAGCGGAACCGATAGCTCTCTTCAGACCGCGGCGTCTGTAAAAAAACATAACATACATATAGCCAAATAGACGCGTCACGCGAGGCGAACGCTTTCAGACAACACATTACACTTACAAGTCTCATCCACAGGATAACGAGTCAAAACTTCGCTTCGATAGCCCCTCAGGCAAAACGTAGACTGGGAGAAAAAAGCGGGCGGAAAAAGACTCCCAGCACTCTTTTAAAAGTAAATAAAACTTAGTCTATAGTGCAGTATGACTAGGTCCAATAAAGGAACACACGTGACAGCCATCGTGTGTGTCAATATCGCCCCATTGCCATCCGCTCACAAATGAATATTGTTACATGGTGTATAGAAATAGCCTAGTGAAGTTATTCAATCCCACGCTTTCTTATCTTCTAAATAGTCCTTAGTTTCATAATAGGCCTTTCGGCACAGGACTGATTTGATAGTCCGCGTTCGAATCCCGGTGGCATGCACCAATGACTTTGTAAACAATTTATGTGTGCTTTGTAAAATTAAATATCACCTGCTGTTACGGTGAAGGAAAACATCGTGAGGAAACCTGCATGCCTGAGAGTTCAAAAAAAATGTTCTCAAAGGTATGTTCGTCCACCAACGGGCAGTAGTGGTGCGTGGTGGACGGCGGCCTACATCCCTCTCATTGTGAGAGGAGACCCGACCCTGTAGTGGGTCATTAGAGGGTTACTGACAGTTTCTTTGTAGAAACTATGACATGCGGTGTCTATTGCGACGACTCAAGTGGCGCAGTGGTTAAGACACCGATGCGCTGCGCGGAAGGTCCTGGGTTCGATTCCCAGCAGAGCAGATTTGAATGATGAATTTGAATTTCTGTTTGTGGTCTGGGTGTGTTGTGTTCTCGTCTTGTGTGTGTCCATGGCGCCCGCGACACAGGGAATCCTAGTGTGGGGCTGTGAGTGTGAAGCGTTATTTATTTATTATTTATTGGGTGTTGTAGTCGTTGGCCTCACCTGAGCTCGTGCACCAGGTGGGCGGTGATGCGGGACCCCGAGGCCCCCAGGGGGTGTCCGAGGGCGGTGGCACCCCCGTTCACGTTCAGCTTCTCCACATCCAGCTTCAGAGCCTTCGCACACGACAACGTCTGCGCTACGAACGCTTCGTTGATCTGGTGGGGAAGTTACATGTTATTACTGGGTATTATAAGCATGGAGCCATGATTGTATGTGAAAGATATGGTAAGGAAATTGAAATTCTATAAATTATGGGAAATAAATAGAGGCGGTGATAGCCCAGTGGCTTAGAATTAGACCTCGAATCGAAGGATCAAGTCCGAATCCCAGTGGCACGCACTAATGACTGTAAAAAAAGTTATGTGCGCTTTATAAAATTAAATATCACCTGCTGTTACGGTGAAGGAAACATCGTGAGGAAACCTGCATGCCTGAGTAGTTCACAAGAAAATGTTTTCAAAGACATGTGAAGTCCACCAACCCGCACTAGGACAGAGTAATGGACGGCAGCCTACATCCTTTTCATTGTGAGAGGAGACCCGACCCTGTAGTGGGTCATTAATGGGTTACTGACAAGAAATCAAATAGGTGACTCACCTCAATGAGGTCGACATCGTTGAGGGTCATGTTGGTGACCTTGAGGAGGTTCTCGATGGCGGGCACGGGCCCCACGCCCATGATGCTGGGGTCCACGCCCACGTAGCTCCAGCCCACCAGCCGCGCGAGGGGCCTCAGGCCCCTGGCCGCCTCCTCGCTGGCCAGCACCAGGGCACCGGCTCCGTCGGAGATACCCTGGCGGATGGAGTGTAGGTTAATGAGTAGAAGAAAAAACAGTTATTCACGGATACATTGTACCTACTTTCTACATTGTACTCCGCATGCCCTACGTTTTCTCACTTCTCTCTGCTCTTCTACTCCTAACCACTTGGTTGTCTGAAAGAGATCGCTCTTAGCGATAAGAAAAGGCATTGCATTGTCCCATTTTGTTATTGATTGTGTCTGTTTCTTTTTATGTGTATACAATAAAGGGTTTAAATCCTACTAGGTACCTATATATACTATTATAAATGCGAATGTTTGTGAGTACGGATGGATGTTTGTTACTCTTTCGCACAAAAACGGCTGAACATATTGGAATGCAATTCGGTAAACAGATAGATCATAACCTGGATTAAGATATAGGATACTTTTTTCCTTCTCTGCACCAAGATCTAAAATCCAAGATCTAAATCCGCGCGCGAAGCCGTCTAGTAAATAAATAAATGTGTAGTTGACTCACGGAAGCGGTTCCAGCGGTGACCAGTCCCTCCTTCTTGAAGACGGGGGGGAGTTTCTTCAGTCCTTCGAGCGTCGTCTGAGGCCTCGGGTGCTCGTCCACTTCCACCGTCACCGGCTTCTTCTTGATCGTGAGAGACACGGGAACTATCTCCGCTTTGAACACGCCGGAGTCATTTGCTGTAAGACAACCATTAGTGAGAAAAATCGGTGATAGCCCAGTGGCTTAGAATTCGACCTCGAATCGAAGGGTCCGGGTTCGAATACCAGTGGCACGCACCAATGACGTTGTAAAAAAGTTATGTTTCTTCACTGTTGTAACAGTAATGCTTCATTATGTCTAACATATTGCCAATAAATACATTAATTTGCCAAAATGAGATATAAAAAGAGCTGGAACATTCCTGTGTTTATGCTATAGTTAGATAAGCTTTAGGTATTTTTTTACACCCAATTCGCCATCTAGAAGATATTTTCTTTTATCCATCACTCATGTATATTATCTAATCATTGTGGAATTAGTTATCATATAGATACTGTACGTAGAGTATCAAATTAAATTCAAAACAAATAAAGTTCAATAAAACTGTTGTAGTTTTTGACTTTTCTGATAAATTCTTCTGCCCCGTTTTTTCTATTCATAACATGACCAAAAGAATACAATACAAGGGGTGTTGTATTCTTTTATGAATTTATGTCATGTCTTTGAATCTACGAAATTCGGATTATATTTTTTTGATTGTAAATCTAATAACAAACACCTCTTACTTGGTTACCATTTTAGCTGGCAGAAGCAACATCAGGGTAGTTTCCAGTGTGTGGCCAGTAAAGTTGCAACTGTCTTTTATAAAAAAGCACATATCACAATTCATAAGCCACACTCACAAGCCTTCCACCTCTGCTGAGACCAAGAGGGTGTCTTCAACGGCATAGGATGAGCTCAGGGCGGCAAACTGAATACCTCGGCCTACCTTAATTTCCTAAACCGTTTTAACACCAATCCACACAATGAGCATGCTCCAGGCCTCCCCCTCGTGGGAAGAGTATGATGTGTTCCCGCAGGACTATGACATGGGGTTCTTGAAGAAGGGCATAAAAAAAGCTCTCCTTCATAGCCGGCAAAGTGGAGCCAACAGGTCACGCTATGGTACCCAAGGGATGGTGCAAGAGAACGGAAACGTCCACTAAGAAGATGGGAAGATGATCTTCGCCTGACCCTGGGACCATACTGGACAAGAGTACCGGCAGACAGAGAGCAGTGGAAGCAGTTGGAGGAGGCCTATGTCAAGCGACACACCGAGCTAAGAGACATAATATAAACCACGCGATCTTTCAAAGAGGAACTAGCTTGGAACAAAAGGCTACATCATCATCATCATCATCATCATCATCATAGCCGGCAACGCACTGGCGACTGCTGGTGTTGCACGCGTCAGTAGGCGACGGTGACCACTTACCATCAGGTCCTGTCTGTTTGCTTGCTCCATTTATAAAAAAAAAAAGAGAGACCCGTGTCCAACAGTGGGCCATAATGGGGCTGCCATACTCACAAGCCTTCCACCTCTGCTGGGACCGGAGCGCGAAGCTGTCCACCTCGTCCCTGGTGATGCCGAACTGGGCGCCCAGCTTCTCTGCCGTCATGCCCATGGGCAGCCCGCAGTACGAGTCCGTGAGACCCGCCCAGAGGGTGTCTTCGAACGCGTACGAGGTCCCGAGGGCGGTGCCGAAACGAACCCCTCGAACCGCGAAGGGGGCTTGGGACATGTTCTCTACTCCACCCGCTAGAGAGATCTTTGCAGCGCCGGTCAGGATGTCCTAAATAGATTTTTGATCTATAGTATAGAAGGTAACTAGTAGGTCATCTTACAAAAGTATTATCTCAGGTTGTAAAAGGATGATGCTAGCTGACAACTAAGGCGGAATTTCAGCAATGCATTACTTAAAACTTTGCAAAATAAAGACATAACAGTGCTTTAGTCCCTTAGCAGTTTAAAGTGGTCTATTGTGCTGAAACAATATGTTGTCCCACAATATATTTATTTATTTATTTATATCTGAATTTCCCTTGGAGTGAACACCAGCAATGGCACTCCGGATATAGGATAGTCTTACCTGAGCACTGTTAACTATGGACTGGAAGCCGGAGCCACACAGCCTGTTGACCCCCAGCACAGGCCTCTCCTGAGGGATGCCTGACTTCAAAGCGGCGTGGCGCGGGGTGTAGATGCCGTCGGTTTGGGATGCCTGTCAAAAATTATGATTAATATCACTAATTTAATTAATTACATATCACTGTTGGATCATTTCCATAAGTTAGACCACCTCCACCACACCATTTACTGATAATTGTCTTTCCAATCAAATATGGGTTTTTGTTGACCTTTTTTTGTTGGTTGAAAAGTGTTTCTGCTGTACCTGGTAGTATTGAATTATCTAACAATGTATGTATTCAAAAGTAGACACGTATGTTTATCAACCGAGTGGTCCCTAGCACACTATCACAAAACATAAGAGCTAGTTCTGATTTTATCCATGATATTTCTGTACTGGTACAATACATAAATATAATTTTATTAGCTCTGATGGCAATTTATACGAGCAACGATTGTCCCTCATCAATATAAGTCTCATACTCTCCCACAGTATTTTATTTACTATGCAATACATTATTAGCTCTAATTACAAGTTGTAAGAGCAATAATTGGACCTCCTTAAGTGAAATACTTCTATCACAATGTAATTACAGAAATAAAACATTCCTTACCGACATAACCTGCCCGACTACGACCGTGTCCACCTGGTCAGGGGCCACCCCCGCCTCCTTCAGCGCAGCCACATTGGCGACAGTTTGCAGCTCAGTGGCTGATGTGTTCCGGAATACTCCTCCGAATGTGCCAAACGGTGTGCGCTTAGCACCCACAATGAATACACCTGTGGACAATGTGAAGTGATAAAAATCTCAGATCTCAAAACAATGGTGACTACTAAAGTATACTTTTTTCTTTAGCTTAATGATATGCATACTTGTTTAGCCCTACCCGGTTTATTCAAAGACCACCACAATATTCTTTGATATGGCTAAACTAATGTTTTCTTTAAGGTTTTCGAGAAATTAGAAAGTTGACCAGAAATTACTTTATATTTTTCCAAACTCCAGTCGAACTACACATACAATTAATGAGCCGGTGTGATGGACTAAGCCCTACATTCTTCTCATTGTGCGAGGAGCCCTAACCTTGCAAACTTGCAGCAGGTTGCAGAAAAAAAATTTTAATTAGTCTTAAAATTGTATTTTTTTTGTACATTTTTTAAGATTTATACTATTCTAAAATACTGATACAATATATAACAAAGTGCAGAGTAAATATCGAAAAATAATATTCTAATTCAAACATTAATTCCACTTTTAACACTTATAAAACTTTAAACATTAATCGGAAAAGTTCATTGGAATTTGACCCCACCAAGAAAGTTTTATGATTGCGATAGAAAGATATTTAACGAGTTAAACAAGATATACTTCATACCTTTTACTGCCACAGACATGTTGGAGGGTTTATTATAACTTTTTAAACTAAATACCTATTAGAAATTACAATTATAAAATTGCAGAAATAAATACTGTGCTAATGCTAAGTGTACTTGAAACTTTTCTGCAAAGAGTAAAATAACTTTTCTGCCGACACGAATTGATTGATTGATTGAGTGAAAATAAAAATGACAAGACGGCGGCAGCAAAGTGAATTAGTGAATGAAAATGAAAATGACAAACGGTAGAATAGAAACTGATGACGTATGATCATTGCTGCCAACTTTAAGAATACAGATATAACCCTATTAGCGCCCATTGATTTTAGGTTAGTACAATTTGGTACAACAAAAGTTTAGTCAAAATAAACTAAGGACGAGGTTACCTACCTACTAGGTACTAACGTACCTAGTCAAAAATTATGATCAAAAAATGTGAAAATAAATGATGTTTAAAAATGTAGAACTATGTAACTTTTAACTGGATAAAAAAATAAAACGTTAATGCCTACTTAATCTGTGATCTTCTACTGCGGCGCGAATGAAGAACTGTCTTTTTTTTTTAAACAGCTTTACGGCTTTGAAGAACTGTCCTGTGATTAATGTCCGCTTTTCTGAAAAAAAAAAAAAGAAAACGTCAGTCAAATTCAATCAATCAAAATTTCTTCGGCGTGATTGTCACTGTGCGGAATAAGTTTTATCTGTTTTTAAATTACTAAATTGTGTTACTGATTGTGCTTATGCAATGAGCGATGGTCGCCCAGTAAGCGGTCAGTTGAAGAAATTTGTGTTTCGTGGTAAATCTACAAACAACGGTGACACTAGAGGTGAATATCTCGAGATCGTGATACCGGAGTTATTATCCGCTGGGTACTCATTCTACACGTGGCCCTCTGCGCCGCTGCTAGCCTGGTACCTGTGGAGTCAGAGGAGGAATTTGAGAGGTCTCAGAGTGTTGGAACTCGGATGCGGGACTGGTTTGCCGGGAATCCTAGCGGCTAAGTGCGGTGCGAACGTGACTTTAACGGACAGTGTCGCCCTGCCGCGATCACTGCGACATTTGTCCGCGTGCTGCGAAGCGAACGGCCTCGTACCGGGTAGAGACGTGCAAATACTCGGGCTCGCTTGGGGTCTCTTCCTGGCCGACGTACATAATTTGAGACCCGTCGACCTGCTTCTTGCGTCCGATTGCTTCTACGAGCCCACTCAGTTCGAGGAAGTGTTATCTACCGTAGCATACTTGTTAGACGGCACTGACGCAAGGTTTTTGTGTGCTTATCAGGAGCGGAGCGCCGACTGGTCGATTGAGGCGCTACTGAAGAAGTGGGGACTGAAGGGTGCGCTCGTGGACTTGGACTCGCTGCGGGAGAGCTCCGGCGTCGATTACAGGGCCTTGATCGGCGAACGTTCTTTACATTTACTGGAAATAGTTTCTGTTTAGGGCATGGCCAGTACAGCTAAAGCTCTACGCCTATATGTTGGCAATCTACCTTGGACTGTCGGCCATCGCCAACTCCGAGAATACTTTTCTCAATTTGGTCCCGTCCAGAATGCAAAAGTAGTTTTCGACCGCTCTACAGGTCTCAGCAAAGGTTATGGTTTCATTGAGTTCGCAACCCCCACTGCCGCCTCTGATGCTACAAGCAAACAAGTACACACCCTAGAAGGTCTGAACTTGACCGTTCAAATTCAAGGCAACTAGTTATCCCGTAGTTAGTTTACAATGGCTGAGGCACAATACCCAGACTCTGACTTCTCTGACGAGGAACTGACACCAATAGATGTATCTTTCAACAAAGCATCCAACCATCTAAGGAAGCTTACTGAAAAATTAAGTACAGATCAACTTCTAGAACTTTACAGTCTTTATAAACAAGGCCTCGATGGACAATGTATTATTCCCAAACCCTACTGGTTCGATAGTCGGAATAGAAAAAAATGGGAAGCCTGGAGGGCTCTCGGTGACATGCCCAAACATGTAGCGAAGCAAAAATATGTAGACCTAGTACACAAGTACGATCCGGAATGGACAGAAGGATCCTCGGAACAGAAAGGGCCCAAGGAAAATTGGGTAGTGATGTCTGCCTTGTGTGGTGAATCTGAACCAGAGTTAAACCTTGACGAACTGACCCTGTTGGATGCAGCCAGGGAAAATATTCCGAAGCGTGTCTCTGAACTGCTCTCCGAACATCCCATTTTAAAAGAGGAGAGAGACCAAAATGGCCTGACGGCTTTGCACTGGGCGGCCGATAGAAACGCCTCTGATGCGTTAAGAGCTGCTATAGCGGGAGGTTGTGATGTCAATGCTGTGGATGATGATGGACAATCTGCCCTCCACTACGCTGCATCCTGTGGCCATTTGGAATCAACCAGGATATTACTCGAAGCTGGTGCCTCGCTTCTCAAAGACCAAGACGACTGCACTCCACTAGATGTAGCAAACGACGAAGAAATCAAAGCACTTCTGCAAAGTTACCAGAAGTAAGAGCATTTACGTCTCAAGCCTGTTAGGTATTCATATTATATACTTATTGATTAAAATGTAGTTATTTGGAATAAAATGGTAAGCTATTAGAATTTTGTTTTTGTGAATTTTGTTTTTGATTATTCCTATTACGAAATGGGAATAATCTATATAAATTTGCATGCCACATCCACATGACCACATCATAAATTCAATAATTTTTAATGCCCATATGCAATTTCATAAATAGCAGACTAGTACCATCTGCAATTCAACGGATCAGATGAGAACAGCAACTTTGAAGTTAAAAATGCAGTCTGTCTGTGTACTCTCAAGATTTCACATGATAAAAGTAGTTAGGGAAGTAGGGGAAGAGGATAAAATAAAACATCTTTACATACTTTAGACATACATTTACTGTATTCTTACAAATAATCAGGACAACTAGCTTATTGGCTTTAGATTATATAATTGTATCACAAACTAATAGTTGACTTTCTTATAAATAGAACATTTGGGACATACAAAAGATTAATATTTCAAAGATGTGCATCGCTGGTACAATAAATTTATATAAAACAGTTCCAAGTGGTGATTAAAAGAGGTAAAAATCCACAAAACAGTGAGGTAACATACAAATTGGTGACTCCACACTTGAAATATATTTATGCCTAAAACTTATTGTGGTACTAGGTATATCTAGAAACATCTGTGTAAATAAAACCTGACTAAGAAAAAAAACTATTCATCTTTATTTTTGCAAGTTCATTGGCATTGATATGAGATTTTTAATCTATGCAATACCATTCCATACATACGTGATTCCATACTGACATGGCAGTTTCCTTGGCGAGGCGATATAAAGCATTACAATACCATGTGCAATGATTATACATATATTATTGGTTTGTATGAGTCCATCCAATTTAAAGGTGCAGCCAAATGTGGCAATCAAAATGTGATTGCCATCAACCAGTCATCATTAAACACCTCAAGTTCTATTCTGTGTTTTGATTGCTTGATGGTTAACCATCGGTCTTGTGGATTGTTGACCACTCAATATTACCTGTTCTAAATATCCATGATACATATCAATACTGCCGTCACAAAGAAAAAGGGCACAACTAACATTTTTTCCGAAATTGAGTTATATACATATTCGGAATCAGAAAAAAAAGGCCCATCTGCCAATATTTTTTGTACAATTTTAGGAACAAGATAAACAAAAATACCGTTAGCATAAAAGGCACAACTGAGCCACTTTTAAAATTTTTGTACGTAAAAAGAGCACATCTGACCTAAAGTAAGCCAAAAGGTCACATATGCAGAGATGCGGCTTTTAGATTTATCACGAAAAATATAATTTATTTACTTGAAAAGGCATAATTGACATGCGTTAAATATTAAAGGCATAATTAACACAGATGTGCTCTTTGATTTAAAGATTACCAACTAGACCTTGATATTTAATTTAAAAGAAAAGTCATAACTAGCAGTTATGCCTTTACTACCAAAATTCTTTGACTAGAGGTGAAGTGAGGGGATAGAGGTACGAAGCGGATCCCGCCAGTTGTGCCTGACCCTAACGTGTCTAGGCGAGTCCACGTTGATTTTATTATATAAAACTTCTTTTGTGACACATTAATATGATTTATTAGTATTTATTGGCAAAATTTTTGAATGATTAATTGCAATTTAGTTTAAAAATATGACGATAATTTTTTTTATTTTATGTAATGGTATCCCATAATTATTAATTAAATCGATACATTAGGACCAAAATTGACATTTTAATTAAATAATATTTTAATTGACACTAATTGAATAATATATTATTTTAATATGACTGTAGTAGTAATAATATGTAGTTTTTTTAGCAATATACAATCGCGAAGCGCAAGATTACTCACTAAACTTGGCCCACTTATGCCTACTAATAGAAAGAATTTTTGGGAAAACTTACCTACTAAAGAATGACTATTTTTTTAGTTTGCTCATTTTGATCAAAGTTCTAATTATGTGCCTTGATGATTATGATGACTGTAAGGAATAAACATTGTAAGGTATTTTTTTAACTTTTGAAATAGTTTTTGTTTATTTTTATTTTGATTAATGTTGTTTATAGGACATTGCTAGAATCATTATAATTGTGACTGATAACCTTAAAAGTGCCATATTTAACAAACATTATTATAAAACTTCTAGAAGCTGATTGATACTGTGATTTTCACTAAAATTAAACAAATACCTAAGTTCCTTGATGACTGATAATAATTAATTCATTAATATTATTTTTTTAAGTTTTGATACGATTATTTTTGTTACCTTTTTAAAATAAAAGTTTTATAAATATTCCCTAATTGTTTTTTTACCCGTTTTTCTTTTATAATATTAGTAAAATGAAAAGGCACATTTTAATAAATATGCCTTTTCATTGCATTATTTCATATTTTTTTCACAAAATGTCAAACTGAAAAGTCACAATTGGTTAGTTATGCCCTCTATTCGTAATATTAAGAAATTTACTTCATTTTTTTTGCTACGTTAAAAGAGAAAATGTTGATTATTTATTAAATGCAAATAAAATAAAAACTTATATTTCAATAATTGTATAGGAATCGTGAAAATGAATTTATTTTAATTCATCTATTTTCGAAAGTAATATTAGTGTCGATATTTTTCGCCAAAAACCAATAAAAACTTTAAACTCGATTTTCTCCATATTTATAAAATGTTAGATGTGCCTTTTCTCATTATGACGGCAGAATAATAATGATGTATAGTCTGACTGCACCCTTATCTATACTTCTATACTAATATTATAAAGAGGAAACATTTGTATTTTTGTATGTTTGTAACGAATAAACTCAAAAACTACTGGGCCGATTTCAAAAATTCTTTCACCATTGGAAAGCTACATTCAGCCTGAGTAACATAGGCTATTAAATAAAAAAAATAAAAAATTCATTGGCAGAGCGAAGCCTGCTGGGTCAGGTAGTAATACATAAAATTAGTACATGCTAGTACCACACATCACAAATATACACATATATATGGAATACAAGCAGATCATGTCTTTGATAAGCAATATAGTATATCTAAGTAAGAATAGTCTTTAAATATGAATAATACAAATATTATCTATAAATACGAAGATAATTATAATATGTTTGAAATCTAATATAATTATGTTTAAAATCCATCTAAGGTTATGTGTTCATTTGATTATGACCAATTCACATTATTCCCTCCGGTTGTTTCTATCCAGCCCCTGTATATATTAAAATTCAGTAGAATAGAGTATTTGGATTGGTTGTTTCATGGGAATAATGAATGGCATGGTGTTTGAACTTTGAGCGCTTTATATTTCCATAATATGTCAATTTCTTTATTATTACTCTGAACTCTGATTGTGTCTGATACAATGTATTGGTACAGAAATTATCCTTAGTCGATATGTGCTTGATGGTAGAAACTTAGTTTTCTCTATGATTTGAAGACTTTATCATCACTTTCTGTCTGTTTAGAAATGATGCTGCCCACTCTTTGAATCACATTCTAGAATTGCATACAATTTTTTTCTGGATTATAGACAATTAATTGTGTGAGATTTGCGCGGTGGGACAGGGATTGGACGGCACCGAGCACCGAGCAACACAGACTTTTCTACTAATCTAAGCAGTTCGGTGCCGATCGTTAAAGAACAAAACTTATTTTAATTTCAATAAAAATTAAGTACCTAATATTTAAATTTTTATTGAAATGATGGATATGTCCAGTAAAAATTCACCTCATGTTCAAAATCGATACAACGAACATTAATTAATAAAATACTTATAATTCTTTGTTTGATTAAATCTTTAAAACTTTGCCCAGAGTTATCTTAATTTTATAAGAACACTGTAGGCGCCGGATAGTATGTGTTTTTAAACTGTGATTCAAACTATTAATACTACACAAAAATGGTAATACATATTATTATAATACTACACAATAATGGTATTATACCTAACGATTCTGAGATTATCTGAACGTTATATTATAAAGTGACCTTACTCTATAGGATAGTAAATATAAAATATTATAAAGATATTTGAATTCGTCTCAGTTCCATGTCCAATTCACTTCTCATCAATATTCACACTCGGATATATACAAACCTATTGACGGATCATGGCCTCTGCTCATGTCTTTCTATTGTGACTCTTAACTAGAATTGAGAAGTTTGCCAGTATCCCAGTTTCTTCGGCAGCGATTCCTCCCCGACAAAAACATAAAGTGGTGTGTGCCACTGGGATTCGTAGGTCATTTTGACTTTAATCTATACCGTATTGTTACAGACATGAGCAGGCCTGTCCGCCTTCCACAGCATCCCCTATCCCACTCTTGGTCGAGACACACCCATACTCTCATTCAAAACCTAACTATACACGCATTTCATTCGACCATGTTGCTTTGGCAAGAACGTTATTTCATTGCTGGGCTTTACTTTGACTTTACTGGAATATACCATGGTATTGCCCTAGCATGTATTTCAGAAGTTTTTGTTTCGGAAGCCACTGGATTAGTGGTCAACGCAGCCCATGAACGATATCCCAATCACACACTAGTCCTTTTTTAATTTATCATATTAGGTTAAATAATCTTGACATAAATTTTTAATAAAAAAAAAGGTTGCTTTAAAAATAATAAGCAGTTAATAGAAATTAGTTTTAGCATCGAATGACTTTATCTTTGTTTTTAATTCTTCAATATTTTGTGTCTGCCTCATGTTGTTATTGCAAAGAAATTAAAAAGTCACTGTAAGATTCTTTACCGAATAAGACAGGTGTAAAAAACGGACTATACTCTATAAATTTGTCTCAGCATGAGAGGAAAAATTGTTTTTATTTTTTTATAATTAGGTGTCTGCGTTATTTTTAAATGGCAAATTACAATAAAAAACCACGCTAAAATTGTTTACCAAATTGGACAAGTGTGAAAGAAATGGACTATGTGCAAATTGTGCAAGTGATCACTTCAAAAACCTTATTATTATAACGGTAATAGTCATGCTTACTCCTCATTCGCCAAACTCAACCTATAAATAACCAATACTAGAAATACAACTTGTACTATTTTACAACAACTTAAAAATAAAAAAAAATATCTACAAATTAACAACAACAAAATAATATTAATATGTGAAATGTTGCGCCGATCCTGCAGACCAATCGATATCTCGACAGAATCGATTCTCCCGATTCGATATCTCAACATTTCACAACATATGTATTGCCTAAAATAATAATAATTACAGAGAAATAGTTTAGTATTACATGTTATGGTTCTTATAAGTGTTTTCATTACAGAAAGGTCATCGACCTTACCCCGTGTCCTAACGCCGTGTCGCACGCAATAGTTGCTCGTACGACAACGTCATTGTACACTGTCATCGTACATTTTGTCGGATGTCAGCGCGTATTACATTTTGGACAGTTCCATACAGAGCCTGTGTTTACATTTTGTCGTGTTGGTAGATCGGTTGATCGGCCAATTAGGACATCGGCACACGACACTAAACTACGATCGTACGGTTCAATATCCAACACACGATAAAGATCCCTTTTAGCTGCAAATAAGAGCCGGTAACAGAACCATAATACCTTCTCATGTTCAATGACATATCGTAGATATAGGAAGTAGATAGAACGGCTATTTCAGCGGGGCAGGCATGCCCTAGATTCTATTCAACTGAGCGCATATTATGAGTTTTGGGCTCGAATGCCGCGCTAGCTACAGTGGATTCGGAACTAAGTAATAATCACGGAACGAGTAATAACCATTCCATACCATTTATTTCCTTTTTCTGCGGTAGTCGCCGTCACATGTGTAGGTGTATGGCCGTTGGATTTATGTCTCCTTGGTGTCCTTGTGGGCGGTCCCGTCTCCGGAGTCGAGTTGCTTCAGCAGCCGGAACAGCGCCGCCGCCTCTCTAATCCGACTGAACTCGACGCAGAACGCCTCTACCTCGATGAAGAGTTCCTGGGGACGGAATTAAAATCACGATACGTCAAAAATTGTTGCACACTCAATTTTTTTTTAGGAAAACAAGCATACAGCAATTCAAATTCAAAAGTTTTTATTCATTATTAGGTACAATTTGTGCACACTTAATGAACGTCATACATTTAAAATTATTACAAGCATCCGCTTTGATCGCCCCTCAGACGAAACGTAGACTGGGAGAAAAAAGCGGGCGGAAAAAAACTCCCAGCACTTTTTTAAAAGTATGAATTATTCTATGGTGCAGTATGACTAGGCCCAATAAAGAACAACGTGACAGCTATCGTGTGTGTCAATATCGATCCATTGCTATCCGCTCACAAATAAATATACCAGAGGAGCCGCCAGATAAAATCAGATGGCAGATCCGCTGACGTCACGAGCCTGCGAGATGACGTCAACGGTGAACCATCGTGAATCCTTTATTAAATTTGCATTTCATTATCCTTTGATGCCTCCCCAAATGTTTAGACGCGTCTCCGAGGGTGAGGGATGCCTTTCCAATGGATACGTCCCCCGGGGAAAGATGACAGAGGCCTTTGCAAGGATAAGGGGTGCTTTGCCAAAGGAATATAGGGAGGTCCCTAAGGGCAGGGGAAGCCTCCCCAAGAGTAATTAATGCCTACCTACAGGTTTTTGTGTCTCTCCAAGGGTATATAGTATGCCTCGCCAAAGGTTCTCCCCAAGGGTATGGGATGTCTACCCACGGGAAGGATAGCGGATTCCTCCCCAAAGCTTTGGATGTGCCTCCAGGGTTAGGGGATGCCCTCCAAAGGGCAGGAGCCTCGTACCTTGACGTTGATGATCTTGTTGCGGATGAGCGACTGCAGGAAGACGCACACGAGCCGCACGAGCCGGTTCTGCATGTAGCGGTCGCGGATCGTCTCGCAAGTGGAGATGCAATTCGATATGTACAGGTGCACGAACTCCTCCGGCAGGTCCACTGACGTCGTCAGTCTGTGGACAATGATTCAAACTCGAACTCAAAAGCTTTTATTTGTTATAAGTTACAATTTGTGCACACTGAATGTACGTCGTACATATTGCATTATAAATTATACATTTAGGCTGCGTTTCCAGCAGAGATGTGCGAGGACGCGTAGCGAGGATGCGTTTTTGAACAACCAATAGAATTGCTTCATTTACCTAGCCTCGCTTAGCACAGCTCTGGTGGAAACGGCTTAGCGAAGCGTAGCCTCGCAAATGTAACATGAAGCAATTCTATTGGTTCTTCAAAAACGCATCCCTCGCTACGCATCGTCGCACATCTCTGGTGGAAACGCAGCCTGATCCGCTTACACCCCCCAAAGGGAAATTGAAGACTGGGAGAAAAAAGCGGATAACAACTCCCAGCACTCTTTTTAAAAGCAAATAAGAATTATTTTATGGTGCAGTATGACTAGCCCCTTGGACCACAGCGGTCGTGGGCAGAGACAGGTACCCAAATCTAGTAAATTAATTTGTTTTATTTAATTAATTTGTTTGATTTCACATGCCTTTGAGAACATTATAGAAAAATCTCCGGCGAGCTGTTTTTTTTTCGTAATTATTTTATCTATAAAATTGGCAACTCTTTTGTGTTAATCTAACCAAAAACATAAACTTATACTCTGATTTGTAATTTAATCTTCAAACTTTTGATTCAATTTCTGATTAAAGATACCACAAACTGAATGAAAAACATATCAAAAACAGCAAGTTGCTTTGATTTTGATCCAAAATTAATGTAATGTATAATGATTATAATTCTACACCTATCTATTATTATTTGCAATGCTAGCAGGGTTTGCAATGCCTAGCAGGGTTCATGCTGTGCTCCAATAGGGTATTTCGCACCATGCAAGGAAAAATCCAAAATTATGTAATATTGATAGATTTCGTCAAAAGCAAGTGAAAAATGGTGATTTCTATTCTAATAAATGTAGGATACATTTATTATTTCAAAAATTCAGGTGTGTTAATCTGTTTTTCAAATGTTAAAAACGCTATACGCCATGAAAGCTATCTTCGTGACGTCATTAGCAGTGTAAATAAACAATGGAGTATAACTTTCTTCCTTTACTGAGATGTATTGTTTACACTGCGAGTGACGTCACAAGCATGGCGGCAGCGCCGAGACGGCCGAGACCGTGTTTTCGCGGGGATTTTTGAAATTTAAATTGAAAAGTCTTTTATTACATAATATTTGTTTGCAAAATCTTTTTCCAATTTTTTATGGGTTTTTATGACTTACGAATTCATATAAAAAGGTTTTTGACATAGGCCGTAATACCCTATTAATGTATGTAACACCTTATGTATCAAGCATGACGCAAAATAAAGATTATGATTACGATGGGGGATGGTGAGGGTCCACTCCATCGTCAGGCTCACCTGTTGACCACCTCCATGGAGTGCAGCGACATCTCCATGTTGACGAGCACGCTGAAGTACTCGGTGATCTGCTGCGAGTTGATCAGCTTCAGCAGCACCGATATCGCCACCATCGGGTTGTTCTCCACCAGGTCGGGGAGCTGGAGGCAGAACCGTCATTGTTATTGACGGAGAATTAATTAAATTTGAAACGCAACTCAATATTTTTATACTTTACATTATCGGGTGGCCCGTTTGTCTGGTTTTACTTTTAAAAATAAAAATTTAGTTTTAATTTTTCAGCTCCAGCTTTACATAGTGCAATGTAGTAGTGTCGAAAAAAATTAGAACCCCATACAATCACAAACAGGGCTGAAGTGTGGGCTGAGATTGTGATTTAATTAGGGCGCCTGATACTGTATGACCATTCACACTCGTATCGCGGCAATGTCGTGTCTTACCCGCGATAAAAGTCAAATATCGTGACAATCTATTGTGTGCCTTATAGAATAGACATTTAAGATTCCTTGTCGTGGCGAGTTCATGAAATGACGTACGGTTTGATGTCACACGATATCGGCACGAAATCTTTAGGGACTTACAGAATCAGGGCCCAGCTACTCCATTGTCTGTAACCCATTAGTGCACGGTCGGATCTGTTCTCAAATGGGAAAGATGGCCTAAATTGGGTTGTCGGACTGCTGCTGAAATTTGCTACTATTAAAGACACACATGGTTGTCTCAAAACTGTCTCGCTGAAATTCAAAGCTCCTCAAATTCAAAAAACCGACACTTGGACGAACAACGATGGCCATTATATGTTGGAGGGATCCAACATATAATGGTTCATGTAATAGTGAAAGAACAAACCAGTTAAGCACGATATATGTAAATAAAGCTGCTTACGTCGAGTTTCCCATCATTTATAATGATCAAGCTTTTGAAGAAAAAGATGCGCTCTGATAGTTGGATATGTATAGCCCTAATGTTTGGCAGGCAACATCTGTTATTTCAAAATCATTAAAAAGCGTATGTTGGCAATCAAAACTGCCTATCTCAGTTCTTATCCAAAGATTGATAATTGAGACCCTCTATAAACGAACCGTACACAATGACAGTTTATGTTCTAGGAAGAGAAATAACAAAACACACGTTATTTCACACCGGAAGTAAGTAGTAAGATAAGATAAGTAAAGTAAGATAGTGCTACGAAGATCTACATAGTCATATAATAGATATACGAGAGAGAACGGCGCCCAACTCACTGTAGATAATCCCCTTCACCACAGAAGCTGCAAAGACATCCCTCTAGAAGAAACCAGTTACCTGATAGGGCGTGACATCGATCTCATACACAATGTTAGGGTCCTGGTCCAGGAGAGCCAGCAGCCGCTGCTGGTGGGTGACACTCAGCGCGCCCTTCAAAGCCATCTGCGTCAGTTCCTTCGCCTCAGCACCAGGCGTCTGCGGGCCCTTATCCTCCCCACCCTTCTTCTCGTCCTGCTTTTCCTTCTTATCCTCCTGGGGAGAGGGTTGGAACAAATTGATTCGCTTTTTTTGACCGTTACATGCGGTTACTGTGACATACGCAGCGCCCGACTGCAGTTTGAGGATCTGGAAGCAAACAGTGGGCACGTGCTTGTACGGTGGGACAGGCCCCGGCGGCCTGGCCTTACTTACGTTAGCGGCATCAATGCAGTGGCGTGCCTACAGTTTCTGAAGAGGGAACGGCTTGGGACTGAAACTCGATTTTACAGCTCAGGAAATGCTCGGGTCTAATGATAAATAATCGATTCTAGGGATCAGGTTTGGAATAATCGAATCTATGGCTCAGATCTGAAGGTATTCGATTCTATGGTTCGGATTTAAAGGTAATCGATTATTTGGCTCGGATCTTAAAGTAATCGATTCTACGCGTCGGGTCTGAAAACAATCGATTCTATGGCTTGTATCTGAATGTAATCGATTCGAGTCTAAAGGTAATCGATTCTATAGCTCGCGTTTGAAAGTAATGGATTCTATGGCTCTGGTCTGGAGGTAATCGATTTTATGGCCCGCGTTTGAAGGTAATCGATTCTATGACCAGTTGCTATTGGACGAAGTGGAATGTTGCTGCCTGTCTTGCTTGTTCCTCTAGTGCGCCAAAAAAGTAACCAATTGAGATCGTAAACAAACAGACTGCGTTTCAACTGTATTCCAAATGCCAAATTTAAAATCAGATGCAATTGGCAGAACAGCAAAGAAACTGTAAATCAACGGTGCTGTCCAATTGCAGTCGGTCAAACACACTGACGCAGGCTGATTGCAGTTGGTATGTAGCTGTTTGAGTACAAGTAGTTGTCCTGTACCCTTGGTTTGAAGTGTTGTTGCAGTTGTGCCAACTTCATATTAATTTCAATTTTGCAGTTGGAATGCAGTTGATATACGCTGTATGCGTTGTTGATTAAAAATCTCTGCTCGAATATACAGCAGAGTTTGCGCAAATTACATATTCATAATATCCTGTAAGTTGACTGCTTGTTTAATAAATTTTTCAATTCTCTCACACAGTTAGTAACCAATTCCAATTAAATCAATTCAAACTAATATTAGCCAAAATAACCCAACACCGTATACACAGTACACTGGAACCTTTGGATGGTTAAAATATAGCTGAATATTACAAATTCACGCAAGCAGGGTTATGTTCATAGCGCGGGCAATTCTGTCTGTTTAAAGGTGGCTAATCACAGAAAACATTGCTTGTTATGTAACAGTTATGATTCGATTTCGAGCATTACGTAACAATATAGCCTCACAATGAGAAACCACCTTAAAGTAATTCGATAAGCCATACTTGCAATGGAAGGCGTGCTAGCATATTACTCACAATCAGTTGAGCCCTTAACAAACCATGTTAATGTTATATATAAAATTCTCATGTCACAGTTTTAGTTGCCATACTCCTACGAAACGGCTTGACCGAAACTTTTTAAGAAATTTTATATGCATATTCAGTAGGTCTCCAGACCGCTAGGTAGCTACACTCGGCTAGCCTATTTTTCATACCCCTAACTGATAAGGGTTGTCCAAATCTAGCATTTTTATTTTATTTTTTGGAAAAAAATATTTTTATTTTTCAATAATGTGGCATCAAAAAATACTTACAACCCTAAATTTTCACGCTATTTTTAATAGTCAGTTTAGTAATTTAATAATTTTGCATCCCGCTCGATAACTTATATAGCAAAACAACGTTTGCGGGGTCAGCTAAATTTTTTATAATTTTTTGAGGTATTTACAGTAATTTAAATTATCTTATGCCTATGATAGGAGAGTACCGCCACTGCATAGATGCTACAAGTCATTTGCATGCAATATTTTTAACACAAACATACACTTCAAAGTTTTAGGGATTAGATACATTTTATTCAAGTTTTATACAATCATAAACCTTTCGGTTGACTGTTATTCGTTTATTGAATCGCAAATGTTAGTGAATGAATGTAATTAGTGGTATAAAGCGCCTTCACCTTAAGCAGTTATACAGCGCAACATTTTGTAAAATATAGTAATAGTAACGCGTCACACTCATAGCCCCACACTAGGATTCCCTGTGTCGTGGGTGCCATGGACACACACAAGACAAGAACACACACACCCAGACCACAAACGGGAATTCAAATTCATCATTCCAATCTCTGCTCTGCTGGGAATCGAACCCAGGACCTTCCGCGCAGCGCACCGGTGTCTTAACCACTGCGCCACTTGGGTCGTTTGTAAAATACAGGAGTAATCTGCAGTTCAAGTGTCGTTATTGGTTACATAAGCCTCCTAAATAACATGCATACCCACAATGACCCACGTAAAACTCAGGTTTTCCTTTTTTACCTATGAATCTTGTCCGTTAACCCATTAATGACCCACCGCAGGGTCGGGTCTCCTCTCACAATGAGAAGGATGCTGGCGTGACGCGGGTTGGTGGACTTCACATGCCTTTGTGAACTCTTTTTTTTGTGAACTCTAAGGCATGGAGATTCCCTCACGATCTTTTCCTTCACTGTTACAGTACCTATGTGATATTTTAATTTGAATTTACTGAAAAATACTGAAAATAAAAGCTTTTTATAAAAATAGGCCAGAAACCCTACTTGAGATTGTATAATATACATGTATCATTGTGAGTGCTTTGATAAGTCTGATTACATAAATCTGATTCTGTTTCCCCCCACCACTCCCCACCACCATTACTAACACCAGCTTCTAAAGGCTACAGCACTACGGGACAGTCGGTAACAAGCAAAGTCAGGTCTAAACAAAATATACATTTACAAACTATACTAAATCACATTGTATTAAGAAGGAAGTCGCAATTGCATTGTAAATATGAATAAGAAAAATAATAAAATAAGCGTTTTTGTTTCCTTGACGATCACATCACCAATCTTAGCATGTCTTTTTATTTTAATTTGCGATTAAAAAATAATGCAGACTAGGGTTGGTGAGGAAGGAGTTATGAGGATGAGGAAGCATCAAGCACAAAGTAAGAGGATGAGAATATATGTATTCATGACGACATGAATAATCGTCCATTTTGTTTTTTAATATTGATTGGTTGATAGAAAATCTAAAATGGATGAAAGGTGCAAATTAAAAAGGGAGAAAAAACATAGTAGACTATTGGCTGTCAGTGAGCCAATGGAAGAGGAACGGTTTGATAAGGGTAAAAGAGTAAAAACCATATAAATAAATAAATAGGGTGGCTGGGGGATCCTAGTGATTCCCTTTGACGTGTGAACCATGGACACACAAAATTCCTCATAAATTCCTCTTAATTTAAGAGGAAGCGGAAGAGGTTGTGAAAATACTAAAAAATGCGTATTTTCCTCATTAAGAGGAAGAGGCATCCTCACCAACACTAATGCAGACACAAAATTATAAGAATTTAAAAACAAATTGTCATTTAATACAGAAACAGATTTCTAGAAAATATGATTTATTTCTTTAAAGCAATTTAAAAAAAATCTATAAAAAGTAGCGCCAAGATTGTTTACCAAATAAGTCAAGAGAATAAAAAATATCAGATAAAATCTGATAGGATTTACAAAAATTTTTAAATTGGATGCTGGTGGCCTTTGGTTACACATAACAGGTGTCATGCAGTTCGCAGGTTACTTCTCTTTTACCAATAAAAATACTCTTTATATAATCTTTAGTTCAATTAACTTGTAACATCGCTTAGCTACTAAAGTGAAGGCGCTGATAGCAATGACCAAAGATTTTTATATGACCAGACAAAGTGATACTATATCAGAAGTTTTTTTTACGTTTTAAAATTAAATAACCGCCAAGGCGTTTTAGACAGAGTACAAATAACATTTCCCATACACTTGGAAAACAATATGTTGGTAGAGGTCATTTATCACTAAAAAGCATAACAGCAGTTACTGTCGAAATAAAAGCGACTTAAAAATAAAAGTTCCCTAATGTTAGGTGTCCTATTTTCAATATCTGACACTCCATCTCGACATATAAAAATCTTTGCTTGATGGTTGAAAGAGTAACTCATAAATCCAGAAAATAATAATCCCTAAATAAATAAATAAATAACACTCATAGCCCCACACTAGGATTCCCAGTGTCGTGGGTGCCATGGACACATACAAGACAACAACACAACACACCCAGACCAGAAACAGAAATTCAAATACATCATTCAAATCAGCTCAGCTGGGAATCGAACCCAGGACCTTCCGCGCAGCGCACCGGTGTCTTAACCACTACGCCACTCGGGTCGTCCACGTGTCCCTGGTTATATGTCCATGGAGGTCCATGGAGGTATACCTTGGACCGGTGGTGCAGAGGTCGTCGCTCCACCTTCTCCGGCTGTCGGAGCCCGATCAGATCTTCATACTCCGTGTCGTAGAGCGGCAGGAAGGCCCCTTTGGTTGCGAGGTTCTTCCACACACACTGCGAACAATCACAAATGGAAATTAAATTAATTCATCGATGACTGTGGATCGGAGAAAACCCAGAGAGCAGTAAAAAGCACAGATGATATATAATTCAGAAGTGCCCCGGCTGTACCACTTTATAGTTCCATCTTCTGCAAAATAAACTTACTTCACCGCAAAGTAATTAAGTTGTTAATGAACTTTCCTTTGCTAGTTTTATCTCCTTAATATTTGCATACCTAAAAATGGTAAATATAGATGGATCTAAACAATTTGTAACAACTCTATACCTATATCTGTGCAAATAAACGTTTTGTCTTTGTCCCTCTGTCTTTGTCATCCAGTATCAAGGCTGGCAGGAGAAAGCATCCTCAAAGCAACCGTTTTGAGTCTCTTGAGTAATATCTTAACGAAAATCTTACAAAGTTATTTATGCAGTTGGTGTATCTAGAAAACTGGACCGAAATTGCAATTTTTTTTAGTTTTTCCTCGATTTACACACTAAACACTAATTGTATTCTGAATTTGAAGCTTCTATGTTTGCTAGAAATGCCTTAGAATTTTGATGATCGGTGAGTGAGTGAGTGACACAAACTTTGACTAGTTATAGTTCTTAAACAAATTGAATGAAATTTCAAATATACCGTGTTTATACAATACCTGCCTGGCTACTAAAAATTCAGGCTCCTAGTTTTATCTGTCACTTCACTATAGGCTATTTCTATACACCATGTAACAATATTTATTTGTGAGCGGATGGCAATGGGGCGATATTGACACACACGATAGCTGTCACGTGTGTTCCTTTATTGGGCCTAGTCATACTGCACCATACAATAATTCATACTCATTTTTAAAAGAGTGCTGGGAGTTTCTTTCGTCCGCTTTTTTCCTCCCAGTTTACGTTTCGCCTGAGGGGCGATCGAAGCGGATGAACGTAGAATGTACAATTTATCTGTATGACTTTCATTAAGTGTGCACAAATAGGGTATTTCGCACCATGCAAGGAAAAATCCGAAATTATGTAATATTGATAGATTTTGTTAAAAGCAAGTGAAAAATGGTTAATTCTGTTCTAAAAAATGTAGTATACATTTATTATTTCAATTTTAAAATTCAGGTTTTTTGATCTGTTTTTCAAATGTCAAAAACGCTATACGCCATGCAAGCTATCGGAGTGACGTCATTAGCAGTGTAAATAAACAATGGAGCATAACTGTCTTCCTTTACTGATATGTATTGTTTACGCTGCGAGTGACGTCACAAGCATGGCGGCAGCTCCGAGACGGCCGAGACCGTGTTTTCGCGGGGATTTTTGAATTTTTGAATTATTTGTTGGCAAATTTTTTTTTCCAATTTTTTATGGGTTTTTATGACTTACGAATTCATATAAAACGCTTTTTGACATAGGCCGTAATACCCTATTGTACCTAATAATGAATAAAAGCGTTTGAGTTTGAGTTTAGAGTTTGAGCTAGTGTGGTGCGAGCTAGTGTGGAACCCACCTCGCCACGCGCCAGCACGTACTCGGCGGGGTCGAGCATGAAGGGCGGCGGCGGCACGGGCCCGGCCGCCTTCAGCGTGCGGTGCAGCGGCATGTACTCGTTCGACATCAGCGCCTCGATCAGCTCCTTCAGCGCCACGCGGTTGGGCGGGCTCCTGCCATCCAACGATTACAAGTCACATTTGGATGGGACGACCTGAGTGGCGCGGTGGTTAAGACGCCGGTGCGCCGCGCGGACGGTCCTGAGTTCGATTCCCAGCGGTGCAGAGATTTGAATGATGAGTTTAAATTTCTGTCTCTGGTCTGGGTGTGTTGTGTTGTTGTCTTGTGTGTGTCCATGGCGCCCGCGACACAGGGAATCCTAGTGTGGGGCTATGAGTGTGAAGCGTTATTTATTTATTTATTTTGAAAACTATAGGTTTTCTCGACTAGATCACTACATAGTATAAAACAGAGTCGTTTCCCGCTGTCCGTCCCTAAACGTACACTATGGTTCCTTATGGCGTGCGTACTGGACACACACAAGACGAGAACACACCATGACCAGAATCAGAAATTAATCATCATTCAAATCTGCTCCATTGGGTCTCAAACCCAGGACCCTACTCTAAACCCACACACATTTTAACCACTGCGCCAAGCAGGGGGGTTACTACAAACTCCTAAAACCATCATAAAGCAATGATGTTTTGTGGTAATTTAAAACATGATATTTTAATTTAATTTAAAATTTGTCAGCAAATAAAAAGGTGATAAGTAGATCGCAGGCCTTGGTCGAGACAGAATCAGAAATGATGAAATCCGTAGAAGAACGAAGGTGACCGACATAGCTCTCAAAGTTTGCAAATTAAAGTGGCAATGGGCTGGCCACATCGTTCGCAGGACTGACAACCGATGGGGAAAAAAGGTCCTCGAATGGCGACCACGTTTAGGCAAAAGGAGCACAGGCCGCGCTCCGACCAGGTGGACTGATGACCTGAGGAAGACAGCGGGAAACCGTTGGATTCAGAGGCCCCAGGACCGGGCGGAGTGGCGTCGATTAGGGGAGGCCCATGTCCAGCAGTGGACTACTGCTGAAAGGAAGGAAGGAAGGAAGGGCCTTGGTCGTCATTGGTCAACATTTTTTGGGTGTGATACTCTACTTACCCATCACTGACAGGAACTAAAGCTGGTGCGGTGTGGAGAGCAGTGGCGCTGAAGTCCGCCCGTCTGTCTCCGATCACTGTGTGCAGATGCGAGTAGTCGAACTCCAGGTCCTTGGCCGACACTTCAGTCATCATCACCTGTTTAGCCGACTTCTTCAACACCTGGGGACGAAATGAATGGGTCGAGTGAGTGGGGTGATGGTAAACTGAATGCTTGAAGTATTCGCCAATAACCCAATAATGACCCACTACAGGGACGGGTCTCCTTCTCGTAATGTGAGGGATGTAGGCCGCCGTCCACCACGCTACACTACTGCGGGTTGGTGGACTTCACATACCTTTGAGAACATTTTTTGTGAACTCTCAGGCATGCAGGTTTCCTCACGACGTTCTCCTTCACCGTAACAGCAGGTGATATTTAATTTTATAAAGCGCACATAACTTTTTTTTTACAAAGTCATTGGTGCGTGCCACTGGGATTCGAACCCGGACCCCTCGATTCGAGGTCGAATTCTAAGCCACTGGGCTATCACCGCATTTAGTTTTTTATTTATCACCGGCTTTTTTCTCCCAGTCTACATTTTGACAGTCAGAACTCAAAGCGGAAGATTGTATCGTATTGTAGCCCAGCGGCTTAGAATTCGACCTCGAATCGAGGTGTCCGGATTCAAATCCCGATGACACGCACCAATGGTGTTATGAGCGCTTTATAAAGTAAATATCACCTGCTGTTACGGTGAAGTAAAACACCGCGAGGAAACCTGCATGCCTGAGAGTTCACAAAAAACATGTTCTCAAAGGTATGTTCGTCCACCAACCGTCCCATTGTGAGACGATACGACCCTGCAGTGGGTCATTAATGGGTCACAGACAGCACACTTACATCCCTAACGTTGCTGGGCACGAACGCATGCAGCTGCGCGATGAACAGCCGCTCCTGAGGCGACAGGTTGAGCAACCCGGACTTGCTCTCCAACAGATGCAGGTACAGAGCACTGAACGGGTTGTCGCTCTTGTACAGGTCGTAGATCAGGGCTAGAGCGACCACCCGTTGCCCCGGCAGCGTTAGGTCCCCACCCGTGATCAGGGTGGCGAGGAGCAGGCACACTGAAAGACAATAACACACAACCATTATACACTATTCCTCTGTATTCAATAGGCATGATGACTAATTTTCAACAACTCTTCTATGATATTCAGAAGTTTCTATTATTTCTAAAATATATCTTATTTTTGTAGAAAATTAAGGATTTTGTGCAATAAAAGTACATTTAAATTTTAAGTTCCAAATTTATTCCAAAACGCTCGCCCGTGTCATGGCGTCTGTCATTACGTCAAGGCTCAGTAAAAAATGCAGAGATCGCGTATAATATGCTTACGAAAAAAATGACGTTTACTGACACGTGACGTAAATTGACGTAATTCGATTTGATGGGTGTTTAAGCTATCATGGCGGATTGTTGTATTTTTGTAGATTTATTTTAACAAATAAATTATTAATCTCGACATCAATAATAGAATAAATATATGTTTCGAAATCTTTGAATCCTATTTCATTAGATCAGATTAATATTTTGGCGATACTTGATTACTGTCATCATGCCTATTCTCTAAACTTTGCCATTTCGTGGCAACTTTCTCTCTTCTTGCTTTAACCCCTTACATAGATGGTTGTCTGGAAGAGATCGCTCGTAGCGATGAGACCGCTAATAATGTTTTTTCTCTCTCACGTTATATTGTTAACTAATTTTGTATGTATGTGCACAATAAAGAGTATTGTATTGTATTGTAATCATTATTATTATTAACGACCTGAGTGATGCAGTGGTTAAGACACTGGTGTGCTAGATTTGTGCTAGATAGCTAGGGCAGGGATTTGAATGACGAATTTGAATTTCTGTTTCTGGTGTGGGTGTGTGTTCTTGTCTCCTATGTGTCCATGGCACCCAGGACATAGGGAAGTCTAGCGTGGGGCTGTGTGTATGATTTTTAGTTATATTTAGTGTTATTGTATGAGATTTAGTGTTAGTGTTATTGTATTGTTAAGTGGTTGGCATAAGCAGTGATCGCAATCTACATTAGTAGGTTTGAGAGTGTACCAATAATCATCTATCTACGCACAACTCAAGATGGTAACTTTATACTTAAATATCAAAAGACGATTGTATTTATGTAGATTTTCAGATAGTTTAAACTTCCAAGGTCAGACAAGGCACTGCACTGCTAAAAGGCAACATGGAGTGGTGCTCTCATTTCTGGGTGAGGCACTAAAATGGTATAGATATATCCATACTAATATATCGATCCTTTGTTACATATTTATGTGATTTTTGTATGATAACAGTTCTAATGAAGCAGTATTATTTTTATTTTTATAGTAGTATTTTTTACTATGAGAATGAAATTGTATTCAACGAAAAACCAGACAAACATACTGCCACCTAATGGTAAGTGATCACGATTCGATTAAGAGGTCGAATTCGAAGCCCTGGGGCTATCCCTGCTTTCAAGTTGTAATTATAACTCCGTTATATGGCAAAGTGGGCTAATGTTATTAATAAATTTTATTATAAACAAGGTAAACAGCTTATAAAATATGTATGTATCTCATTTCATTATACTCACAATTAAAATGCTCATTTTTCGGAAATCGCTTCTGGACCTGAGCACTTATAGACTCCAGGCTCTGGGAGTCTATTGTCTGCTCAGAAAACAAGCTGGAAAATTAAATTCTAAAATTAATTTTTAGGTCAGTTTTAGTATCTGTTTCGGAGTGAAACAAAAAGTATCCCTTATGCTAATCTATCTGTGTACAAAATTTCATATAGCTGTTTTATTTTTAATGCTGGATGTGAATTATACTAACTTGGGTTGGAAGGAAAGAAAGTATTTTATTTGAAATTCCACCCAGAATTCATTCCTTTATCCCTGTCAAATGATGTAATAATACAGGCCGTAATTTTATTTTAAAAAAGTTCAATTCCTAGCTAGGAATATTAATTTTTTAACAGTTGAATGATGCAGATTTAGTTTTCATCAAAATTGCCCCATACTCCTTTTGAGTATTTTACAGTAATTTTACAGATTGTAAGGTCCTGGCCGAATCTCTAGTAAACTATTCAGTAAACATACTGGCTATAACGACATCAGATATAGCGACATATTGCTTATAACGACTAAACTTTAACGATATTTATCGCGACTGTAATGACCAACCGCTCCTTGTCCAAGTAAAACAAAACAATACGAACGATTTTAGATCTGATTGATAAGCATTGAAGGAATATTTACCTACGCACTTTCTCCCACCTTACGTATTTGTGTATATGTATAGATATCGCTTATAACGACTATCGGATATAAAGTCGGCAACTATAGGGTCCCTTCAATGTCGCTATATCTGGACTGTAGTTGAAATGGAATACTTGATTGTTTGAATGTGTGGCTAATTTATAGAAAGCCATCAAAGGTTTGTAAGACCTTACTAGCCAGATAGTAACAGAATATTCAAATACAAATTCAAAAGCTTTTATTCATTATTAGGTACAATTTATGCACACTTAATGAACGTCATACATTTAACATTATATTAACATCCGCTTTGATCGCCCCTCAGGCGAAACGTAGACTGGGAGAAAAAAGCGGGTGGAAAAAAATTCCCAGCACTCTTTTAAAAGTAAATAAAACTTAGTCTATAGTGCAGTATGACTAGGCCCAATAAAGGAACACATGTGACAGCTATCGTGTGTGTCAATATCGCCCCATTGCCATCCTTCATTCCATTCCTAGACAGTTGTTGTTGTTTTAACCCATTAATGACCCACTACAGGGTCGGGTCTCCTCTCACAATCTCCTGGACAGTAGTTACAGAATATTGCTAAAAATAATATTCATTATTACTTGAAACTTCTGGCACTCCCACTAGGCCTATGTTTTAATCTTCCCTCTTAAATGTATTCTTATTCACAGTTAGAATAGAATAGCTAGATTTTACATATGTTCCATAGAATACTCTCAGGAAGTAACTCTCCCTTTGGGTAATCATAACAGAGATTTTACATCATCGATCATCCTCAATTCGCACTCCATTGCTTTATCGATTTTATTATGACAGGAGCAAAAGTGCATCAGAGCTGCCCTCACAGTATGGAGGAAAGCTTGCTTAAAAGTTATTTGTAAGCAATTTCATGAAACGACCTTTGTTAGTCGCAACTTTGTTGCATTTAACCTTGATTAGAGACGCTAACGCAACCACCATCAGGCTAGAATACGTTCAATTGCCATTTCCTATACAGAAAACATAACAACACCTAACAAACTGCACTAGGAGCAAATCATACAAAAGCTCATATATGCAAGATTGTATCAAAAATGTCCTTATTTATAACAATACTTACTCCAGAATGTACTTGCTGTTCTCATTAGCCACTTGTTGCGACATTTTTAACTTATTCCATTTATTTCGGGCGAAAAACAATACTTTCTTCGGAAACCGCAGCTGACATCTGCTGCGCCGATGATGAACTGACAGTGACAACATTGCATGAACAATGGACAGCAAATTGACGAAATTACGAAAATGACAGTGACAACTAAATTGAAGTCAGAAAATATATTTAAAGGGATTCACACCTTTTCACAAGATCAAAAACCTATAATCGATATTTTATAAAATCATTCAAATTTCATTTAAAAAATTGATCTTATCTTAAAAATTTATCAATCAATTTTATTAATTTGATTTAAAATGAAAATCACTTATTCTTCATTGAAAAATAAAGTGTAGTACCTACCCAACTTTATTTATAATATATCGGCTGCATCATTTTTTACTGTTGGACACGGTCTCTCCCCACAACAAGGGGAGCATACTCCACCACGCTGGCCTAATGCGGATTAGTGGAAAAGCGTGGCGTGCTAATGGCCTCATGTTGGATGTTTTCAAACAGCCCGGGCCTCCGACAAGGTTAAAGGAGGACTGTTATCGGGAGCCGGACCGACGCGCAACGGCACAACGTGCCCCTCGAAGCATGGAAATGCGCATGTAGTTCGCCTGTAGCAAATACCTAAATGAATGCAATCGGAGGCAGCATCGTTTATTATTGTGTGATTATTATACATACATAGGAGAAAGTGGCCACTAAGTAATGTGTCTATTGCATTGTGTGTACTTTTGCATTAAAAAGTCAATCTTTTCTTTTAACATGTTTGCAGTTCGACAACTGCAGCAGCAATTATTTCTATTTATTGCCACATAAGGATGTTTTCCGGTAGTGGTAAAAAGTAGGTCAGAGTTTTCAAAGAACAGTTATTCGTTAAAAGAAAGCAATTGTGCAGGTGATAGGTAGGCGTACGAATAACAAAGGCTAAGTATTTCAATGACTGATACCGTTATCAAGCAAATTAACGCAACCCGAGCTTATAAACCCAACATGACCGGCCCGAAGTGAGTTATCATCGCTTTGCTAATTGTATACGCTCACTTCTTTTATCGCGGCCTTTTCTTGCGATAAGATTACGGGAGTCATATGGTGCGCCGGAGCGCCATCTTGTTCGAGTTTAGTATTGTAAATATTCAATCCGATACACAAAAACAGTGATTTTCTTACAAATAAAACAAAAGTGATGGTGTGCTTATGTGCTTATGAGGTTTTCACCCGAAATGCGAGATATCCGCTCGGCCGCCGTCATGCATAATATCAGGCCGCTGGAATATATCCCACACAGGAACAGATCGTCGTCGTGGTCATCTTGGAGGAGGCAGAATGGTCTACCTAGGCAGGAACCACGCCTATCTCTTCAATATCAGGTACATTTGCTTCGGAATTGTGATAAGTTTGGTGTTCTGTCTTTTGCGTCATGGATAAAGAATTTTGACATTTCGGCATGCACATATTGTGATTACGGGCGGCGGTATTTCTAAGAATACGTGCGTGTTAACCTTCACGCGTTTTATGAAGAAATTTTCGAATAACAGCTCATTATACATTTGGTAAACACTAAATATACGTGAAATATACTGAGCACAATTGTCAAGGATTACAAAAGTAAAATAAATACACTTACAATCAAATTAATCTATCAAATTCAGACGCTTGACGCTATCAAACAATAAACACAGATAAAGCTCAGAGCATTGAATTCTTTTGGAGGGTACTCACTACTCTTGATACAGAGCTAACTTCCGGTTAAGCCTCGGAAGTAGATCATGGAACTTTATATCAATGTTGGTTTTTCAAAAGTAGGCCAATGTCTTACCTCTTTTCATCAAATTTTCAGCCAGTATCAAAAAAGTATCAAAGCCAGTAATCGCGCGCATAGGTGAATAAAAAACTAAAATAATAGCTCGACAATTTTGGATTTGATTCGCCTTAGATATGTTTATGGCACATTCAGTGTTAGGTCTCGGTATATATCTTGAGAAAACAAAGTTACCTGAGTCCCAAAATCAGTCCGGACGACGTAAAGCGCTTTATCAAAGAAGCCTTTTTGAGGTACGTACAGTGTTTAAATTTAATTTTATTTTGTGATATGCTATTAATAAATAACATCACAGGAATTTAATAATTTTTGACCCCAAGTCCCACAACTGGCGACGTTTATGGGGCCCTCCCCCATTATAGTGTAACGTTTTATTTAGCAATTGAATTCCAAATTGCGAACCGGATTTGTTACACAGAAGGTTATCAAGTTTGGCACTAGCATGAATCAGCAAAATTACAGGCTGATTACTGTAAAATAAAATGTAGCTGTAGGATCATCATTGGAGATATGATAAGATAGAAACTTAATTGCAATTTCAAGATAAGTAGTAACGACATAGGTAAGGGGCAAACAGTAGTCTCCAAAAAGGTCCGATAATCTTGTTGGTAACCCAGTAAGTAATTAATGATTTACAACAGGTGATTTCTCCTCTTACAATGCTCAGTGTCCATCACGCTATTATGACGCGCTCTTTTCTTAATATTACTATACGAGCTATAAATATAAATAATTTCTTACTTTCTTTAATATACAGATGTTACAATAGGTACATTAAGTCGGTCTTTAAAAAGATATACTGTGACTTATTAGTAGTAAATCTAAAATATAATGATAAAATCGATAATCGTACATCTCTAAAGATTAGTTTATACCATTGTCATTCATTCTATTATCTATAGCTGTATGTTTTTAAAACATAAAAAATAATAATAATATGTTTCAAAATAAAGTGAAATGCGTATAAGGGAATGTAATGCGTAAAAAAGTTGTATGACAGTTTGTCACAACAAGTTGAACAAGCTGTCAATTTGTCACTGTTCCTCTGTCACACACAGTGCAGTGAATAAGTTTGATGATATTTTAGTTTTTTATTTTGTGTGTTTCTTCAATTTGTAGTGTTTAGATCAGTTTTGGTGTTTAGCTTTTTAGTTATACAACTTAGTAGACAACCGTTTCTAATGTGGACTAAGAGTTGTGTCGGAAAGCTAGTGGTATATCGAATAGCAAACGTGTCAACATAAGTTATTCTGACCGATGGACCAAAAAAAGAATCTCCAATTGTTTGTTATTGCGTTTAAATATTAGTGGGATTTCACATGGGTGATGGCTTGGCAGTCGGATTCACGTGTAAGTTGATTTTGGTTGCGATGTACAAAAATTATATAAAAAAGCAAACACTTCCAATGTATCGTAAATATGTCCTTGTTGCTGATTTAATATTTAAATATTCTATATTTGAATAGGCAGACAGTCAATATGAATAAATTTTGCGTTTCCGTATTGGTAATAATATCCTTTATGCAAATTAGTCTTAAAATCTTGTATGCAACAACTAACTATGTGACTAATCCAACTTGACAAATTTGTCAATATTTTGTATCTGTAACATCTACAGTATATTTTTCAAAAGTAATATTTGTTCTGCTGTTAGGCAGTAGGTATAACAGCTGCATTGCAGTTTAAAATGCAGAGAAGATTTTAGTTGCATATTCACTACTCAAATGTAGAGATAATTAAAAAAAAATATCTTTACAATAGTTGTCACTTGCATATCAAACTGGATAAGTCAAATAGTATAATAAAAAAAAACAGATAATAAATTGCTTTCTTAATCATTATAGTCTTTGACTTGAAATACATTTTTACAATTTGATACTCATGAGCAATAAATAGTAGGTATTTGTTTTGTGATATGTTTGTTGATATGAGTGTTTATATGATATTTCTTCTATTGAACCATACAATACCATACATAACACATACAAATTGATCATCTTAAGGTCATTTGGTTTCTTGTTAAATTGAATTTGTTTAAAATGTTGAATCTGTTGGCCAAATAGTGGGCTATAGTGGATGCAAGCGTGGAACGATACTGTCCCATACACAGAAAGCTCTTCCTATCATACAACACCTATGTAATGACTGATTGGTAAATAAGTAGGTTGATAAGTGCACATGTCATTCTCAGTATACACGAAAATCACTATTCCGAGAGAAAGGACTGCAATTCTTTATGTACCTTGGTGGCATCGCCATCATGAAATATGTGAGGATAAAGGATAATAATATTATTTTTTATAGATGTTATTTGTGAAGGATATAGTTTTCCAATTTACATACAAATGAGTGTAGATACTGTTTAAATAGTTAAAGGAAAATGTAATAAACACTACTACAATTGCATAAATTGAGTGTAGCATTGTGTATTATAAATTTTATGGTGTACTCGATTGTTGTGAAAATATTATATTGTGGTCAGCAGTAACTAATTGGTTACCAAATTGGACTCAGATTTACATCCGTCTTGATGTGAGAGAAATTTTAACCCAGTGGTGGGTCCCTAATGGGTAGCAGGCAAGATGTCTACACATCTAAAGAAAAGAAAAGAAAAGAATGTGTTTATTGTTGACTGTTATATGAGAAAGATGTTACAAAAATTGCCCTATGCGGGCATACAATAATTATATATTAAATAACTAATATGTAATTTTATGTTATAATTATGTTAAAATAAGTTGTGATCGTTTAGCAGTCCAATTATTTATTTATTTTAATATTTTTCCTAATCGATCTGACCCTAAAAATAAAGTTCAAAACTTAAGCTATAATTCCAGTCAAACATAAAACCAAAACTTAGATAATTCAACAGTTTATAACATACCTAGTCCTTTTCATTTTGTGAGGAGACTCTACATAGCATAATATGCGTTGATCACTAATGTATAACGCCTCACACTCATAGCCCCACACTAGGATTCATTATATATACCTATTCAGTGCCATGGACACACATAAGATAAGAACACAACACACCCAGACCAGAATCAGAAATTCAAATTCACCATTCAAATACCTGCTCTGCTGGGAATCGAACCCAGGACCTTCCGTGCAGCGCACCAGTGTCTTAACCACTGTGCCACTTGGGTTGTCAAATGGTTGTAATGTATTGCAGAGAAATGTTGAAGTGATGTAAAACTTATTAATTAATTGAAATTTTCTATTGATTTTTTTCAGACTGATGAGAACAGCTTCCTGCTACGTTTGAAGATAGTGGGAGCGTACTCATTGGCTAAGAAGGACATCTTTGGTGCAAGGTCAGTAAATGATTTGATAATAAAAAATCAGTATTCAAGTTTGTGATCCGTCAATGATATGTAATTTCACAGTGGGCGTGCGCTGTACACAATTACACACACATTTGTAAGAATTTGAATGAGAAATAATGACAACGTGCACCTCCAAAAAAAACAATATTATAGTCTGTTTGTTAAATGATTTCTTACTTTTTTAAAGTTTTTGTCATAACTTTTGTAAAAATCTATGATGGCAATTTTGTTTGAGAATTTCGAAAATCGAGCATTCTTGGAAATCGATTTTAAGGGTTTTTAATTTTCAACATGTAGACACCAACACTTATGTCAAAAAGTGTCAGTCAAAGTGATTTTAGTACAGTAGTAGGTAATGTCTTAATTGTTTAAATTTTATTAACCGTTGTTTTGCATTTTATTTCCTTTAAATTAGCGTTGCGGGTACTTTAAAATAAAATTTGTTAAATTACCAGTTTTTAATTATGTAAAATTGTTTTCCAGTGATCCGTATGTCCGCGTGGAGCTCCAGAAGGTCGATGGGGATGTCACTGTCGAGACTTTTCTTACGAAAACCAAGAAAAAGGTTTGTATTGACAGTAGTATTGGGGATAAAAGTTCGCAACTGAGATTGCTCAATTTAGACCACTGTTCCTAAGACAACCGGATCACTTGTTTAGTTCGTTTCCAGCTGCTTACCAAGCAGCTAACAAACAGATGAACTTAAATAGCAGACCATCTGCTCTGTTTCGTGAACTACACGAGACTAATTTACAGATAATTAGATTAAATTAGATTAGATCTTTCACTTAGTCACATACATAATAAATTGGAATAAGTAAAATACCAATCTAACCATTTATTTATTCTCTAAACTCTTTATTTAATCAAAAGTTCAACATAGGCGAACTTAACGCCACATACAAAACTAACATCCATGTTTTTCCTAATAAATCTGTATCTTTCCTGCCCGCAAATCTTTAATAACATATAGCACTCTAAAAATTTGAAATGAAATGAAAATCATTTATTTGCATGGATATGGGTTAGTTTAAGGTTTCACAGGGCATTTTGATTCATTCAATTCATATTCACCTTTTCAGGTATGCAAATTAAAAAATAAAAAATAAAACTAATGTTAGTAATACAAATTGACTTATAAAATATTAAAACTTATTACTAATACACAATTTGTTTGACATGTTTTGCACAATTTATTTGTCAATTTAGCCAAGTATATTAATTATTTTCATTTTATTTAGTTGTAATTTTACCTAATCGAACTCATTGGCTGCCTATGTGCCACCCACCGCTGGGTAAAGAGAGAAAAAGCCGGAGGAAAAAACTCTCGGCACAGTTTTAGTTCTACTTTATGTCTTCATTATGATCATATTTAATAATAGTTACATATTAGATGCTGGCTATAATTCGGTCATGTCGTCTGCCTACACAGGGCCTCAGTTATTGATAGAGATTGCCTAAATTAATTTATGTAGTTGAGTGGGTGTCTGCCAAGATAATTGTGGAATATTAGTAATATTTGGTATTGTATAGGTATGGTATTGTATAGGAGTCTCAGCTGTTTAATTTGTGACAAGTAAAATGTTATATTATTATTAACACAACTCAAATGGGGAAGGAAGACATTATCCTACTTCTATTATAAATGCAAATGTTTGTGAGTATGGATGGGATGGATGGGATCAGCAAAAACGGCTGAACAGATTTGGATAAAATTTGGTACACAGATAGATCATGACCTGGATAAAGATATAGGATACTTTTTATCTTTCTCTGCACCAAGTTCTAACATCCACGCGGGCGAAGCCGCGGGCACAGTCCAGTGGGAAATATTTAATAAGGTTAATAGGAAATCTGTGTGAGGGAAAGTTTAAGTAATAAGTCTTTCAATCTTCCTATGGATTTTGATGTTTGGTGATTTGGTTGCCAGGCAACATTATTGATTCAAATAAATTTAAAAGATCTTGGCAACTCAACAGCATCTATCTTAATTCAAATCCAAAGATTGATTATTGAAACCCACCTTATTTTTCTCATTGCGAGAGGAGATCCCACCCTGTAGTGGGTCACTAATGGGGCTTAGACTGACAGAATGGAGAAATACATGCGAGAATATGGTTCCTCTAAATAAAATCTAGAATTTCACCCCATTGCTATCTACATAAATTGCTATCCACATAAATTGCTATCTACTGTTTATCAATTGAGTATTAATATTAAAGTAATCTTTTGTTTGCAGACATTGAACCCAGTATGGAATCAGGAGTATGTGTTCAGGGTAAGTGACGTTTTTTAATTCTTCACAAATGTTATGATGCATTCTATAGTTACATCTACTAACCCACACTAGGCCTACTTGGATTAAGGCTTACATCCTAGTCATTGTGAAAGGGGACCCGACCCTTCAGTGGGTCAATACGAAAAACAAATTCCAACGTGTGACATCTGTACAGGGTGAAATAAGAAACTGTGAGGAAAGGCAAAAAATGTGTCTGTGAATTATTATGAACAATTAATGAGACATTGAATCCAGCTATGAATTGGGAACATGGACTATAATTTTGAACACTAAGCAATTAGTTACCCTAGGTTCACACGGAGCCACGTTTTCCCTAATCTCATTTTAATCGGATCTGGAAAAACCGTTGGTTGTATTCACACGGCACACCTTGCATTGTCGTATCCGACAGCCTCGTATCGAGATCCCGTGTGTCCTCACCGTTGTGCGACCCGACGTTCGGTTTCAAGATTCGACAAAAAACCGAATCTACCCCTGCTCGTATCGTATGAACGCATTTACTGAATGCGCTATACTAGTAAACCGGATCTTATACGGTCGGGTCGGTTTCTGCTCGCACAATCGGATGTCAACTTCAGTAAGGTTCGGTTTTTCCGAATGCTCGTGTGAACTCTGTCATAGAAACACTGTTGCCACTAACCCGGATCCTACAAAAAATCGGATTCGACATTCTCCGTGTGAACGGGGCGTTAGGGTGTGTTAGAAAAAATGTATTTTGTTAAAAATGAGCTCTATCCTTAAGATTGTCGTATGTCATTAATTTGCAGAATTCGTTCCTTGTTAGTGACACTATCGAATGGTGTTATAATACTCGCTCTCTAGTCATCTTATTTATTTATTTTTATACCTTTAAATGAGCAATTCTTGTAAATATATAAATATATAATATGATCTCGGAAACGGCTCCAACGATTTCCATGAAATTTGGTATTTAAGGAGTTTCGGGGGCAATAAATCTGTCTAGCTAGGTTTCATTTTTAGAAAATCTTTGAAATCTGTTCTTATTCGTGTTTTCGAACAATTATTATATGCGCCATCTAACGGAATCTGTTATAACTACATCCCCTAGCAGCTGACCAAAAAGTTAATAGGTACCGAGTAAAGCTCGATCATATCCGCTAGTTTATTCAATTTGACGACTCCACCCGCAGGTGAAGCCCCAAGAGCAGAAGCTGCTGATCCAGGTGTTCGACGAGAACCGGCTCACCAGAGACGACTTCCTGGGCATGGTGGAGATCCCCCTGGCCAACGCGCCCTCGGAGACCGCCGCGAGCGCCCGCCCCGCCGTCACTAAGTACCCATTGCGCCCGCGAAGGTCCGTGTAAGTAGTGGCGCTGCATGCGGTGGAGTTTTTTTCCTTTTTTTTTTCAATTATTTTTTTTTTAGATTTTTTTTGAAGTGAAAACTTCTTTAGTTGTGCACTTTCTTGGGTACAAAAAATGTTAGAGGAGTGTCAGGACACGTGAGCTGATCGAAAATTCGTAAGACGGTGGGAGTGTTTAAAATATGGAAATTGGACAAAGTGAAAAAAGTGACGACCACATAAATGATAGTACTTTTATACTGATAATCGAAGCAACGCGAAATTATCAACTAACCATTCCAAAATATTCAAAAATGCACAACGTTAATGTTCAAGTTTTCACTTCTGCCGGCACTCCCGGAGTGCAACTCGTTGTTTTTTTTCCTTTTTTTTCTGGCTGATTCGGCACTGTTTTTTTTTGTGTGTTCTTTTCTCCGCTGTTAGGTGTCGCTTTGGATGGATTGATGCAGAATGGTAATGTTTAAGTTTTTTTTAATTCTGTTTTTACTCATTTTAATTTTGATGCTTTTGGTGTCGTAATGTATGTATGTCATAATTAATGTTTTGATTTACTTTAAACTTAATTTACTTTAAATGGAAAATATCCACAGGGAAATATGTCAATTTTTTTAAATATAATTATTCAATATAATTTTGAAAGATTTGAGGGTTTTGTTTTCGTTTATTTAATTGCAGTGATTTGTAAATACACATAGCACATGTATCATTATTGTTTGTAAAATTATTAATTTGCTCATTGCCTGAAGTTATTGGATGTTTTTATTACGCTATTGTGTTTTTAAAAGATATTACTTTAATGTTAAAATTTATTTAATTTCCAAATATATTTTTGAACAATGCAGGTAAGGTGCATGATTGGCTTGTTAAATCAAAAATTAATTTAAATGTGTTTAAGTTACTCAATTGTATTGTAGGATTTACAGTTAATATTTTCTCGTGACGTAAAAGAAAAATTGAGTGTGCCCGGGAACACAAATAATGTTATTTATAAACATAGCACAATGAAATATACAACTTAATTAATGTGTATTCTTTTCTTACGATGGCTATTTTGGCTGGGAGCATTCTAGTAAATTACAAATAACTTATCTCGAGAATCATTTCTACTAAAGTTTAAAAAAACAGCCGTGCCCCGTTTGTTCTATAGCACCTGTTAAAAACACCTATAGCGTGTTTCAGGTCACTAGTGGCGCCATCTCTTACAAATACGCCGTAACTTATCAACACAAAATTTTTATTAAAAAACACCTATAGCGTGTTTCAGGTCACTAGTGGCGCCATCTCTTGCACAGAAACTGAAACTAATCAACAAAAAAATTCCCATTTCCAGCGCCCGGTCCCGAGTGCGGGGCTACATCGAGGTGTACCACGCGCTGGTGGGTCGCGTGGGGGAGCCCGGCACCGAGGAGGCCACGCCGGCGCCCGACGACTGGGAGATGGTGGAGCCTGCGCCCCAGGTCGGCAATGTGCAGCCGGTAAGTATCATTGCACTTTACATACATACAGATGGCTTGGATCCATGACACGAGGAATGAAATAATTAGTACGTTAAAAAAGGAGCCGGGAGTTTTTTCCGTCCGCTTTTTTCTCCCTACGTTTTGCCTGAGGGCGACCGAAGCGGATGAATGTATAATTCATAATGCAATATGTATGACTTTCGTTATGTGTGCACAAATTGTACCCGATAATGAATAAAAGACTTTGACTTTGGTGAATACAGATTGATAATAATGCCCTGTAATACTAATCTAATCCACACTAACAAATGCGTAAAAATGATAAAACCGTGAAACATCAATAACAAAAGCTTTACTTATACTTACAATGTTTCTGCGTACATCTAATCGCTATCAAACTGACACCAACTAACAAGTAACTTTGTGACGTTATTACAAGGGCATAAAGTAGAGTTTTGCTTGGTGTCTGGCTCGGTCCCGTCGTTTTTGGACACCGACGACTGGGAATTGGTCGACGCAACACACGTGGCGCATTTTGTAGGTTTTCAATAATTATACTGTCATTTTTAACCGACCTCGAAAAAGCAAGTGCTTCTATGTTAGACTAAGATCTATTTATTATGTGTCCATAAGTCGTAGGTTCCATGTTTGACTACGATGTACGTTTTTATGTTCAACATTTGTGTAAGGCCAAGATTCCGGTGTCGCTTGCGAGGTACGGGTTCGATTCCCAGTTGTCTGTATCAATGACTATTCTATACTTGCTGAAATTGAAACCTAAATAAAAATTATGGGCTGTTTCCTTTCTACCTTCCATCCTTTCAGCCCTTTATCGTTCACTGCCGGTCGTGGGCGTGCCCCAGTCGAGTCCGCTCCGCCTCATCCTGGGCCCGTTGTTTCCACCGTCTGGTTGCGTTATTTAAATCGGTTGTTGAAATCGGATCATCTGTTGTCGCAGGCTATAGGGGGCGACGCCCTGCCGCCGGGCTGGGAGGAGCGGCAGGACGCGAACGGGCGCACGTACTACGTCAACCACGTGGCGCGCTCCACGCAGTGGGAGAGGCCCACCTTGACGTGTGTACACTTTGTATAACTTGTAGATGCAATCCTTTCATAGCCCACCGTTGGGCTCGGGTCTCCCCACAACGGAGGGAGTACTCGAGCATACTCTAACGCGCTGCTTCAATGCGAATTGGTCGAGAAACGAGCGTCCAGCGAGTGTCTCCGACAAGATTTAACGACTGCTATCGTATCGATAACAACCGGGACCGACGTCCTAACGTGTCCTCGGAAGCACGGAAGCGCGTGTAATTCGCCACTAGCGGTCACCCATCCAGGTGCTGACCGCGTCCGACGTTGCTTAACTTTCCGATCACTTGCGATCTACTCAAGCAGCGGGGCTATGCGCTACTAAAGACACCAACCTCAAAAGTAAGTATGTAACAAATTTTATTTCATATTCTTTCGATGTCGGTTTAATTTTTCAAAATTATGTATCTTCATTTATTCGAACGATCGGTTCCAGTCGCAACATGAGCACGGAGTCGCAGGCGGAGCGCATGGAGACGGCGGCCACGGAGTTCCAGCGCCGCTTCCACATCTCCGCCGACGAGGACCAGGCCGCCGCCCCCGCATCCGCCCCCGCCTCCGCCCCCGCCTCCGCCGCTACCGCCAACCACTCCAACCACCAGGTAAGAACCAACCTTGACACCATAGCACGAAAGACTATCTCGCCATTTACCCGTGGAGGATAGAGATAAGGGGGGTCATCTCATATTATTATGGTAGAAAATTGATAAGTGTTGAGCTGTAAGTTATAAATAACAGTTCCAAAACCTTCCAGAATGGCGCTGGTGTAGACATAGGTATGGTATGAATGTAGCAACGAATTGAAGTACGCCGAGTTAACTTAATATTATTGTCGACTATAATAGTTACGTATTGAAGATTTCAACTTCTTGCGTAGACCAAAATAATGTAGCAAATATGAACTAGTTATTATTCAATTAATATAATTGCATAAATTTTCAGATATCCGAAATTTGGCGCTTCCTTTAAAATTTATATCTCACGCTAAAGTGGCGCCACCCTAATTGAATGCATTTCGACGGACACGTCTTCATGTACACAGATGACCCTCCTTATCTCTATCCTCCATGCACATACCGTACTTGACTCGACATGTTAGCTGAAGCTGGGATGTTTAAGAGCGCGCTCGGTTTGGACGCGATTTCGTTACGATACGGCGTGTGGACTCAAAGTCAATAATAATTGAGATGCTTCTATTGAACTGTCAAAAACGAATTTTGACGTCACAATCCCGTTTCTTCATACGAAATCTATGTTTCGTCTAAAGGATCCGACTTATGACGTCATCAATATTTCAAGTCTTAAGTCAATAGACTATATTATTAATGTCGCTCGCAATAAAAATCATTTTTTGAATATACTGAAACTTTGAAGATTACTTGAATTGGCTTTTTAAATGTTTCTGAAAGCACTCATAAATGAGTGAATGAAATTTTGAAATTAATCGTGAATGGTGTCAACATCCCAATTCAACTCGTGCGTATACGTACGTTCACGCACGAATAATCCGGGACCTTAGAAATACTATGGGAGCGCTCACACTGCGTGCGAGTTAGTCGTATGACTCGTACGTCAACTAAGTGTCGCGCAGTGTGAGCGCTATCATAGTATTTCTAAAGTCCAGATTATTTGTCCGTGAAAGTACGATATACTGTATTATTAAAAAAGAAAACACGCCTATTATTAAAAAAAACAATAAACGATGAAAACTAAAACGACTCTGTCTAGCAATTCTATCCAGCCAGTTTCCTTCATTCTATCTTTGATTAAAGGTAGTCTACAAAAATGTATGTCATTAAGTATCAGAAGTCAGAATAGATGAAAACGAACAGTTACAGAAAGTAACATTTAATTTTATATAACAGTTTACAGCTTCAGTTAACTGATCTACACAAGTAGGTACATACCCCTACGAACCTAGATTCTCTTGTAATTGATAGCCTGGTTCGTTCGCTGCGATTTATTTTGTACTTTATTGCTTTGAGATATGATTCAGTTTTGTTTGTAGTCTTTGTTTGTTAATATAAATGTTTGTGAACTTTATCTTTGTTGCTGTGATATTAGATTTTAAATTCCGTGTGGTGTAGATAGTTTTGTATAAAATTTTATAGCATCGTAGTCCAATTTTAAATTAAGTAAGTAGCATTGAATGTGTTTTAATTCTCAAAAAATCTGTTGTTCTTTTGAGGTTGGTTGTTAACCTATTAATGACCCATTTTAGGGTCGGGTATCCTCTCACAATGAGAAGGATGTAGGCCTTAGTCCACCACGCTGGCCTGAAGCGGGTTGGTTGCAAACCTTGAATTCCAATGGCGTTAACCTTAGCTATAGAACAGGCTTTAACACTCCTTTGACAAATACATAAAGCTTCTATTTGAGACAGGTACAGTGATGCGTATACTGAGTTGACTACACTATTTTATGGCGGACTTACACAATCAATGTTAGCTTCTACTAGGCCGAGGCTTGACCCAATGAGCAAATGTTCTAATAACGCGATTGATTCTATGTACGCTTAACCTAACCTCCTTTTCTCTTAACTTGTCAGTAACCATTAATAACCCACTACAGGGTCGGGTCTCCTCTCATAATGAGAGGGATGTAGGCCTTAGTCTACCACGCTGGCCTACTGCGGGTTGGTGGACTTCACATGCCTTTGAGAACATTTTTCTTTGAACTCGGGCAGGTTTCCTCACGATGTTTTCTCATAACTTAACCGTAAAATACTGTTGACCTAAATGCAATACTGATGTATGAATGGTCTTGACTACAGTTATGTATGAGAGGCCTTGGTTACAATTGTCAAAAGCTATCTATGGGGGGCCTATAAATAACTGTAGTCTTTCACCAAAGTATACTTATAGAGTTTATAGACAGACTACTTTGGATAAATGAGTAAATGCCGTGTCGAGACTGATTGTGGAAACTTGCTTATTATGTATTTGCCTATAGCTTTTAGTAACATTAAATTAGAAAATTTTGATCGTGTAAATCCGCCATTACATTTTGCATGTGGTAATGTATGTTTTAGATCGAATTTTGGACTTCAGAGTGTGCATGTATTGAATGTATGTTTCAGCATAAATATATATTTTGTATATAATACGATTTGTTTCGATGTTTATCTGTTTAGTCGTTTAGGAATTTGCCTTTAAAATTGCACCGTTATTGGCGTTAAAAATTCATAAAAATATAAATAAAATTTTAGTTATATATTCTGACAGCTGGATATGAAAAGATAAATGTATTCCTCTATTTTCAGTTACTTGAAGTTCATTATATACAAATATTAGTTTCTTATTTGTGTAAAATATATTTTTATGTTTTCATACTTATCCTGATAGCAATAAGGTATATTTTCCTTGCAGCATGGGCTTTCGCAGGCGACGGGAAGCTAACTTAACATTCGTTCCTAATATCATGGCTGTGTTAACGAACTCTTGTGTTTCTTGGAGTTGGTTGAGTAATATCTAATTCAGTTCAAACACTTACATTCATTCAGGATGATACTTCGTTCACAGCTCATTCGCCAATTGTTATGCAGGTCACCCATTTTTAGATTAATATCAATACATTTTCAAAAGATTTTGGAAAACTCTCAGGCACATAGATTTCCTCACAATGTTTTCCTTCACCGGAAACTTATAAAAATTCTCTTCAGTTTTTTTTTTAATAAAAGACGGGATTTTGAGCCATTGGGCTGTCACTGCTATATTTTAAAATATTTATTGATACCCCCAAGCGGCTAGACATATGAACTTGCTTTAGGTATGTATGTATGTCTTAAGCATTGTCATCTAAGGACTGAAGATCTGAAATAACCCAATGCTCATTGTAATCTACTTCATTTGTAATCTACCCTGTACTTTTCAAAATTGTAGAGATCCACATACTATGTTCTATTCATAGTATACATGCTACCATGCTAGCAATAAAAATGATATGAAATTTCACCTTCCTTAAAGGGAATCACTTTCATCTCCTAAGCGCGTAGTTTGACCAAGTTAACACTCCCACAACACTAAAACATCACCACACCAATCATTTTGTGAATCGGGACCCCTCCTAAACTCATTTGTGTAGATACTTCGGTTAGACTGTACTATAGTATTGCATATCGCAATATAAATATGTAAAACTGCTATTATAGGTATTTTATATTAAACCTTCATAGCATCATTCGGCCTAACTATCTCTTGTACCTGTATAATTGCTTTTTGAATTCCCAGAGTATCAACAGCTTGGTTCCTTTCAGAGGAAAATATTTTAGTAGCCACATGTTTCCTACTTTATCGCTCCATTATTCGCGCAGTATCTAACTTCACAAATAAACGCGGCACTTTTATAGTATTGGGAGCATTACTAAATTTCGCCAACGAATGGACATTTGCTGGTGCAATTTAGTTTTAAATGTAAATGTCTGACAGGAGGATAGCGATAGGAGGGAGGGGAGCTCCGGCGAGCCCACGCCTTACGCGACCCCCGACCGCTCGCCCGTGTTGGCCGACGGACACAATCCTATCGCAACCGAAACTAATTTAAACAATGACTGTGATACTAATGTTAGAAGTAATCAAAACGACGAAGGCAATGACGTGGTCTGCGCGAACGAAGCGCAGACGGAGAGCGATACAACTGAAGAGAATGCTCAAGCTACTTGTGATAACCGAACCGCTACTAGTCAAGATAACGTGGACGGCGAGACGAGTGGCCCGAGCTCGGTTGGTATCGAAGCATCCGTAGAAGCGAACGGAGACACGACTGAAGCGGAACCTAATGTAGACGAAGCGGAGGCTAACCGAACTGATAACGAAACGGTAGCGACGACTGCGACTGTTTCAAGAGTGAACGGAGAGGGCGATAACGAGAACGACGGCGTGTCGTTAATGACGGAATTGGGCGAGGAATCAGAGTCGTTAACGTTTGACGAGAATCATTTCAGCACGCCGACGGGCGGGGCGACGCCAGTGAGACGATCGCCGGACCGCCGCCGCCGCACCGCCAGTTCGGATACCTCCGAGGTAAGGACCGAATTGGTTTGGAAGTGGCGTTTCAGTGATCTGTTTGTATGTGTCGACATTGTGTGGGGTTTTCTCCTAAGAGTCGTTTGGGTTGTTCCACTGTTTTACGATTGTACTCGCTAATGGCACCCTCGATAACATTACGGGTTTTACGCTTACCGTTGATATCATAATGTATAGTGACGTAGTGTTTGATTCCGAAAATGTTGATGACAGTTGTTGTATAATCATAATTGATTATACATTTAATATTTTTTATGATATCAATTGTAAAATTCATGAGATTATTATAACATTTCGAAATCATTTTGAGGTACACTTTATATAGTTAATTAAGTTTGTTAATATTTACTTAAAATTAAACTGTATATTGCCAGCATGTCTTATTTACCTCGATTCGAGTTTTATTAACGTTTTTAGTGCATTATTTATTCGTATTTTTAATAGTTTTATACCAGAATTGAGTTGAATAAGTATGTTCGTTATATTATACATAACTATTCACATGTGTGTATAATATATTTATACATTGCCCTTGCAAGCTCGCTTGGCACCGCTGGATGTGCTTTGGGACTTTAAGTTTAATCATAGATACAGAAAATACGGTAAATATTAATGAACATTGAAGATATTTTGTAGCAAGTCAAAGTGGCAATGGGCATAATAATATCTTTTGAGTGTAAACCGAATTGAATTGGGGATATAAGGTCGTATTCTAATGAGGACCACTATTTAGCAAAAGGTTTACAGTCTGTTCTTGTACCAACATAAAAAAGACAGAACAAATACTAGGTAAAATAACTTCAGTTAAAGAAAGCCTTTGTCCAGTTCAATCGGCTTATGGATGGATAGACACATAGAAAAAAAAATGTCAAAAGTTAATAGTTTTAGTATTTTTGATATTTACTTTGGCGATTATAGCTGTGTTTTTCCAAATTTCTGTATCTTTGATGCGGGCGCAGGGTGAAAAGGCAATTGTGACGTCCTCAAACGTGCTAAATGCTTTCAACTAACACCATAGTTCACAGATGGCGCTAGTGTCAAATGTATAAAATTGTATAAGTCACTCAGTTGGATTATTTATTTATCTATGTCATGTGTCATATTTGACTGAAAAAAATATTTTTAAAATATTTGTAGTTATCGTAAGTTTTTCATGGATTCAAACGAAATAGAGAATTGAAAGGAAATATATTTTTTTATTTAACTGCTTTGGTCGACTTAAGTCTGAAATATGCCGGATTTTTTGTCAGTGATAGTGTAACATTACGCCAGCAAATATGACAGGTTTAGAACACTTCTCTATACTATTCTAGAAAATATACACTTTCATAGGGCAATATTCACGACATCACACCAAGGGGGGAGGGTGAGGGGTGGTTACTCCCCACTAGCTGGTAGAAATATGTGTTACCAGTGCCTCGAGCGAATGGAGCGATGATCTTTTTACGTTTCGTATAGTAATCGTATCGAGCTGCCATTACTATGGGAAGATGTCAGACAGACTGACATATGTCAATGTCATACTGACGGCTGACGTTTACTGTAGGAACACTTTGACAATAGTGTTCTTGCTCGAGCACTGATATTAAAGACCATCGTCATTTATTGACAAGAGCAAAACCAATTGTATTGGTCTAGTTACTGCCTTGTTTACACAGCCGTCGGTGTACTCGTATTTATGGATTGTATTTTGATCGTATTCATTATGGTCGGAAGATGCGTCTGGTGTTTTCTAGTTCGTCACCCCTATGCCACAATGTCGCACTATCAGACTAGGGTTTTCGTCATCTCTTTGGGTTCGTTTGTACGCTACGCATCCTTGGAATTAAAGTGACTGAACTCAAAATTCCTGTTACACTAGATTTTACCATAAACTGACCTTATAATGCATAATCTATAATCCTGTAAAGAAAAAGTGGCCTATCTCTAAGTATAACAAGGATAGCACATGCTTCGGTCTCTTTCACTGGTCCCGCTATTCATTTATGCATGTTGCTCATTTACCGATTTACCACAATTTTTTTTGGATTCGGTGACTTTCATTCTAAGGGTGCGGCTAGACCAGGAGTAAAACCCTTCTTTATACGCAATGTCCTTTTTGAATAAGAAACATACGATACGGGTGTAGATAGATTGATAGACGGACTGAAATGCATTCCAACTACAAAATTGCAGTTGAAATGCAGTTTACACAACTGCAAAGCAACCATGCACTCCGATTGCACAGAGCAACTGCATAGCAAATACCGGACTGCCGTTGTGACATCAACCGACTGCCATTGGACTGCATGGTTGGTTCCAATCACGTCTGAACTGCAATTTAGCAGTCGGGATGCAGTTTAATTGCAGTCCCTCTATTTACACCCTAACTGTCTCTTGGTCGCAAAATATTGACATGACGACATTCGAATATTCGCAGTATTGTTTGTTGAACCAAGTAGTGGGTAATTCTACAATGAGGCGAGGTGAACTATGTTCATGATTAGGATGTGTATAATCCAATCCAATTCAATACTTCGGCTTGGACATTCGTTATTCGTATTAAGAAATTTCGGCAAATTCCTTTTGTAGTCCATATCCTGTACATATTGGTTTATCAAATAAAATGTAAGTACATTAAGGTACATATATTTATATTATCCAATAGCGTTTGACTTGGTGAAATTATTAAGGTTTGTTGCTCAGTTATAGGATTGGAATTGTGTTTATTCATTAATAAAGATTTTTACTACTATTTAAATTGTTTTACATTCATATTTCATCATTGCATTCTTTCACAATCACATTTTGCCATATTATTATGTTGTTTTTATCACTTACCTACAGTTCGGATACAAGTATGGTACAATGTAGGTACTAATGATTGCTTTTGCTTGCTTTTTATAGTAGTTTTTTGTATGGCTTAATTGCATGTTTGTTAACTAACATAACTGTTAATTAATAGCACTTATTAAACCATGTAGCATATAGGATGGAGTGTGGATATACTTTGATCAACCTGACCAGAAAAATTACGAACTTACTCATTAATGTTGAAAAAAAAATCAATGTTCTTTTACTAAAATGATATTGACATAATTAAACAAATACAGGTTTTATTTTACTTTTGTAGGTTCAAAGTTTATAAATTGTTTATAAGTTTCAAGCTAGAACGCATTGCAAATATGATATAACAATAATAATAATAATATTTATTTCAATCATCTTTGGATCATAACTTAGATATAAATTAAATTAATTTAAAATAAAAATCAGATTAAAATTAAATTAGAATTAAAATAACAATAATCAAAATTAACTAAAATTAAATTAAAATTACAATATATCAAAAATAAATAGAAATCAAATTTAAATTAAATTAAAATTACAATAAATCAAAAAATTAAATTAAAATGATCATAGCGTGGAAAATATAATTATGCTTATAAAACTAATCTCTAAAAATTTCAGTAATGTCAATAACATGTGGTGATGAGTTAGCAAAATGACATTGACATCTTTATAAAAGCTAATGTGTTGCCAAAATATACTTAATTCTTTCTTGCTACTTTTTATGTACCTACACTTTAATTGACAATAATAATTGAGGTTCTTATTTACCTGGTCCGGGGTTTACCTACACACACCAATTAATTGTAGGTTTTTTAGTATTTCAAATCAATTACACAAAAAATCATACGCTTTATGAGGCAACTATAGATCATGACTGTAAAGAAAAGTAATAAAATGTGTAGGTATTAGATGCGCCAATATGCAGCAATATTATTGTAGCGATGCTTTTTGTCGTATTTTCAATATAATATTTTTAAATTTATTGCAATAATTAGTTACCTAATGATGTATATACAACTAAACATTATTTCAAGGATTAATTCGTTAAATAATTTACGTTTTTAATATTTACAAGAATTTTAAATAAATATGTGTTTTGCATTACGATAAGTGAATTATAGAATTATCAATCAATTTAATTCCATTAACTAAACGACATTTTTGTACCCATCACATTTAATATTCAAAGTTCTTAATACTTTTAAATATGTTTTGTAATCATAAAATATTATTCATGTTTGTGACCCATTCGTGACCCACTGCAGGGTCAGGCCTCAGAAGGACGTAGATTCACCTTATTGAAACAAAATACAGTTGTGGATTGCCGATCTTACGTTTGTAGGAATAAGATTGATGTTTGACGAATTTGTAAATGTCGCCAGGATGAAACGGATGGCTCGACGGACAGCACGAGGAGTAGCAGCGCCAGCAGTGCTCAGAGCCAGAATCTGCCTACGAGTGAAGGTAAACAAGTTTAAATAATCCTACTTCTATAATAATATAATAATAATACTACTTCCTATCCTATCCTACTTCCTACTACTTCTATCCTGTCCTACTTCCTATCCTATCCTACTTCCTACTACTTCCTATCCTATCTTATCCTACTTCCTACTACTTCTATCCTGTCCTACTTCCTACTACTTCCTATCCTATCCTACTTCCTACTACTTCCTATTCTATTCTACTTCCTACTACTTCTATCCTGTCTTACTTCCTACTACTTCCTATCCTATCCTACTTCCTACTACTTCCTATCCTATGCTACTTCCTATTACTTCCTATCCTATCCTACTTCCTACTAAATCACTTCTCATTACTATTATAAATGCGAAAGTCGGGCAGATAGATGGATGGATAGCTGTTTGTTACTTTTTCACGGAAAATTAGTTTATAATCTGGATTAACAATAAGGCTACTGAAAGGATTTACAATAATTCTTATCACCCAAGTGGCGCAGTGGTTAAGACACGGGTGCGCTGCGCGGAAGGTCCTGGGTTCGATTCCCAGTAGAGCAGAGATTTGAATGAAAAATTTGAATTTCTGTTACTGGTTACTGGTGTGTAACCAGTAACAGAAGTACCCACGATACAGGGAATCCTAGTGTGGGGCTTTGAGTGTGAAGCGTTATTTATTATTATTATTATTATTTATTATTATCACATCCTGGGTTAATTATAAAAACCCACGCTCCACACTACAAGCAAGAGCTAGTATGTAAACAAAGTAAAGATAACGAAAAGGAAATTCTTTATTGCAAGTAATGAAGTAACCTTTAAGTAGTGTGAATATGAAGGTATAAAATGGGGTGAAATTTTGCATGAAAATATAAAATAACTGAGTGGAGTCGGAGTTATGTGTGATACTTATTTACTCGCCATGATATGTTTTGTAAATGTACGCATTTGAAGCATTTCAAAACTCAGGAGCCAAAAATGAAACATTAATGCTTTGACGATGGACACTTAGGCCCGCTCGTGGGGTGAGGCGTCGTCGGAACCTTATCGAAGCTCCATAACAATAAATGAAAACTTGGCGTTTATCTGTGTGATTCAGGTCTACCCCCCGGTTGGAGCATGCAGCGTGCACCGAACGGCAGGATATTCTTCATCGATCACAACCAGAGGACCACCACTTGGATAGATCCAAGGACAGGCGAGTTTATTTATTTATTCATTTATTCATTTATTCATTTATTCATTTATTCATTTATTCATTTATTCATTTATTCATTTATTCATTTATTCATTTATTCATTTATTCATTTATTCATTTATTCATTTATTCATTTATTCATTTATTCATTTATTCATTTATTCATTTATTCATTTATTCATTTATTCATTTATTCATTTATTCATTTATTCATTTATTCATTTATTCATTTATTCATTTATTCATTTATTCATTTATTCATTTATTCATTTATTCATTTATTCATTTATTCATTTATTCATTTATTCATTTATTCATTTATTCATTTATTCATTTATTCATTTATTCATTTATGGAAATAGATTATCAAGTTTTTGGCTTTTATTTTAGAAACACACACAGGGTCGGTGGAGAATGTCATTAGGCATTCAGTTAGCTCTTGTGCCTTAGTTTCTAAGGCTGTACAAATGGATAAATAAATAGTTTGAATGAATCTGACCGCTGACCCAGTGTTTTAAAAAACAGAAACAACCTCTGATGTCTTTGAAAATTACGACTAAGAACGTTGCCGATCAACTTACAAATAGAAAAACAATGTGCTTAATTATGGGTGGACAAATACTCAAATAATATCTCTCTTTTGACTTTACCTATTTGTAACGCAATTTTATCATCATCATTTGCAGGTTGTGCGTCGAGTCTGCCGAGTGCGGCGGCGGCGAACGCGGGGGCGGAGGCCGACGAGCTGGGGCCTCTGCCCGAGGGCTGGGAGGAGCGCGTGCACACAGACGGACGGATCTTCTTCATCGATCACAGTGAGTCGCGGCTGATGCGTTGTAGCAAACGTGAGGCGTTGCGTTATGCGTTGTGACTTCGGGGTCAATTGAGATATGTGGTACAATTATTGAAGTGTCGACAAGCGTCTAAAGACAAATTGTCTATCACTTAATAAGTTGTTTTTTTACAAAAATGATAGGAGGCGCTTGTTTACCAGTTTTTCTATAATTTTAGATAGCACGCTCAAAAGAGATATTGGCCGACAGTTGGTGGGATTGCTTTTATCTCCCGCTTCATAAATGGGGCAAATGGCCGCTTTTTTACATACATCAGGGAAAGTACCAGTTTTTAAAGTTAAGTTGCATATGTAATGGGATAAATGATGTAGGAAACATTCTTTTTTAGTGTGGAGACGGTAATGTAGAGGTTATAATTGTTTTGACCTCGTATACGTCGGTTAGAAATAGGGATAGGGAGTTTAATGGTTGATTCGTTGATTTTATATTCCGAGCTAGGTCTTTTTCGCTTAAATTCATTTTGTTTAAAATAGTGTCTGCGAGATTTTGTCCTATCGCTGTAAAGAAATTGTTTACCTCATTTGATGAATCTTCTGTGTGAAGAGCTTGGTTTGTCATAAGCGTCAATATAAGCATATTCAGCGATTTTAATTTTTTTATAGGTTCAAATTGTAGGTACAAATGTTAAGGACTGTAATATAGCGATGTGACGTTAGAATCCATTGACATAAGTTTGTTGCACTGTCAAAATCGCAAAATTAATCAGAAATTTGTGTAAGGAGCTCGGCTTACGACATCTTCATTTTTGTTATAGTAGTTGAGTACTAAAAGGGTATGGAGGCCGCCTGATATTGAGCGGTCACTGCAGTCCATGGACTCTCGCGTTCAACCTCAAATAGGAAAAATCTTATTTGAGGTCGTATGCGGGTGCTTTGCTACTCATGACGACTAAGTTCGCCTCAAATAAGGTATCCTCAGAAACCCAACAGATTAAGAACATTCTTCTTTACGACGGGTTAAGAGACTGGCGGTAACGGATGAGTTACTATGGCTCTACCACTTAATAATTTCTCCAATAAATAAATAAATAAAATCTTCCCATACTAATGGCACACGTTAACGAATACACTTAACGAATATTTTGACGATAGCCTTCACGCTCTGGCACAGATCCTGGGTTTTAGCATTGTCTTCAGACTTTTTGTCCAGCGAATGTCAGTAACCCATTAATGACCCACTGGCGGGTCGGGTCTCCTCTCACGATGAGAGGGATGTAGGCCGCCGTCCACCACGCTGGCTTACGTGCCATTTTTATATAGAAACCAAGCGTGCCATTTTAATAACAAAATGACTTACCGATGAAGGGAAACGTTGCCGGTGTCTCGTCCTCCTTTTCTGTGTAGTTTTTACAACTTCATAATTATATTACAACAAGGCATTTTTCTCTGCTTTCGACCACGTGTGCGTTCGAGAACGGTGTGAAGTGGCGCTGAAAGAAGACAATTAGTCTCCTTCGTTACACGCGAAGTACACACACCTGCGTCCTCTAGTCCATATAGCTGTGTGGTTGAACGGATACATTGTCCCGCAGACACCCGCACGACGCAGTGGGAGGACCCGCGGCTGTCGAACCCGCAGATCGCCGGCCCCGCCGTGCCCTACTCGCGCGACTACAAGCGCAAGTACGAGTACCTCAAGAGCCAGCTGCGCAAGCCCGTGAGTCGCACCGTACACACATACAGACACCCGCCACACTTTACATACAGACACCCGCACGACGCAGTGGGAGGACCCGCGGCTGTCGAACCCGCAGATCGCCGGCCCCGCCGTGCCCTACTCGCGCGACTACAAGCGCAAGTACGAGTACCTCAAGAGCCAGCTGCGCAAGCCCGTGAGTCGCACCGTACACACATACAGACACCCGCCACACTTTACATACAGACACCCGCACGACGCAGTGGGAGGACCCGCGGCTGTCGAACCCGCAGATCGCCGGCCCCGCCGTGCCCTACTCGCGCGACTACAAGCGCAAGTACGAGTACCTCAAGAGCCAGCTGCGCAAGCCCGTGAGTCGCACCGTACACACATACAGACACCCGCCACACTTTACATACAGACACCCGCACGACGCTGTGGGAGGACCCGCGGCTGTCGAACCCGCAGATCGCCGGCCCCGCCGTGCCCTACTCGCGCGACTACAAGCGCAAGTACGAGTACCTCAAGAGCCAGCTGCGCAAGCCCGTGAGTCGCACCTTACATACATACAGACAGACACCCGCCACACTTTACATACAGACACCCGCACGACGCAGTGGGAGGACCCGCGGCTGTCGAACCCGCAGATCGCCGGCCCCGCCGTGCCCTACTCGCGCGACTACAAGCGCAAGTACGAGTACCTCAAGAGCCAGCTGCGCAAGCCCGTGAGTCGCACCTTACATACATACAGACAGACACCGGCCACACTTTACATACAGACACCCGCACGACGCAGTGGGAGGACCCGCGGCTGTCGAACCCGCAGATCGCCGGCCCCGCCGTGCCCTACTCGCGCGACTACAAGCGCAAGTACGAGTACCTCAAGAGCCAGCTGCGCAAGCCCGTGAGTCGCACCTTACATACATACAGACAGACACCGGCCACACTTTACATACAGACACCCGCACGACGCAGTGGGAGGACCCGCGGCTGTCGAACCCGCAGATCGCCGGCCCCGCCGTGCCCTACTCGCGCGACTACAAGCGCAAGTACGAGTACCTCAAGAGCCAGCTGCGCAAGCCCGTGAGTCGCACCTTACACACATACAGACACCCGCCACACTTTACATACAGACACCCGCACGACGCAGTGGGAGGACCCGCGGCTGTCGAACCCGCAGATCGCCGGCCCCGCCGTGCCCTACTCGCGCGACTACAAGCGCAAGTACGAGTACCTCAAGAGCCAGCTGCGCAAGCCCGTGAGTCGCACCTTACACACATACAGACACCCGCCACACTTTACATACAGACACCCGCACGACGCTGTGGGAGGACCCGCGGCTGTCGAACCCGCAGATCGCCGGCCCCGCCGTGCCCTACTCGCGCGACTACAAGCGCAAGTACGAGTACCTCAAGAGCCAGCTGCGCAAGCCCGTGAGTCGCACCTTACACACATACAGACACCCGCCACACTTTACATACAGACACCCGCACGACGCAGTGGGAGGACCCGCGGATGTCTGAGTTTTTCGTATTACTGGATATGGATAGCCAACAGTTTGTTTACCAATCAACACCGGTTTTTTCAAAGACTTTTATTTTAAAAAGACGCTGGTGCGCTGTGAATCGCCAAGACCCTCCGTTTGAGGTAGATTTCCAGCGGCGCAGAGAGTTGAATGATGAAATAGAATTTCTGTTTCTGGTATGTGTGTATGTATGTGTGTGTGTGTGTGTTCTTGCCTTGTGTGTGTCCATGGCATCCACAACACGGGAAACCCTGGTATTTTATTTTATTATTTCCCGTTTTCCCCGCAGAGTAACGTGCCCAGTGGGTGTGTGTGTATGTGTGTGTGTCCATGGCATCCACAACACGGGAAAGCCTAGTATTCAATTTAATTATTTCCTGTTTCCCGGCAGAGTAACGTGCCCAACAAGTTCGAAATCAAGGTCAGAAGAAGCTCGATCCTCGAGGACTCGTACCGCATCATCAGCTCCGTCAGCCGGCTGGATCTGCTGAAGACCAAGCTCTGGGTGGAGTTCGAGTCCGAAGTGGGCTTGGGTGAGTCCTCTGTCTCCTTATACCACGGTAGAATAGGCTAGGCTTCATTAAGTGCACACAACTTGTACCTGACAATGAATAAGAGACTTTGATTTTGATTTTTTTTTATTCTTGTGTCCTACGAGTCGATTGAGATACTTTTAATGAACTGTCATAAACGCTACCCCTTCGTACATTTTGTATGGCGAACGCACGGGATGACGTCATATGTTTTTCGAGACAACCGAGTTTTTATTGTTCTCGCGCTGAACAAAATTCAGTTTGGTCGCGGTTCCAACGAATTCAACTCGCGCGTGAACGTACGTATACACGTTCACGCGCGAACAATCTCGACCTTAGAAATATGTCCATAGTATTGCGAAGGTGCAAATTAAAGTGGCAATGGGCTGGCCACATCGTTCGCAGGACTGAACCGATAGGGAAGAAAGGTCCTCGAATCGAACCGCGTCTCGGCAAAAGGAGCACAGGCCGCCCTCCGACCAGGTGCACTGATGACCTGAAGAAGACAGCGGGAAACCGTTGCTATCAGAGGGCCCAGGACCGGGCGAGTGGCGTCGATTAGAGGACGCCCATGTCCAGCAGTGGACTACCAAGGGCTGAAAGGAGGAGGATTTGAAAGGATTGTTTATGAATTCCACTTGCACGCACGAGTTAAATTCGTACGAAATGGCGTCCAAACGGAGCAAAGTTTTCGACGTACGCTCAGTTTCGAACCACCCTTCCAGACTACGGCGGGCTGGCGCGCGAGTGGTTCTTCCTGCTGTCGAAGGAGATGTTCAACCCGTACTACGGGCTGTTCGAGTACTCGGCGATGGACAACTACACGCTGCAGATCAACCCCAACAGCGGCGTGTGCAACGAGGAGCACCTCAACTACTTCCGGTTCATCGGCCGCGTGGCCGGCATGGCCGTCTACCACGGCAAGCTGCTCGACGGTGAGTGGCCTCTGTCTGTAGCGGGCTGCTGCCGCGCTGGGGCTCGAGGACATACTGCCGCAAGCCGACAGGGGCGTGGCCGTCTACCACGGCGAGCTGCTCGACGGTGAGTGGCCTCTGTCTGTAGGGGGCTGCTGCCGCGCTGGGGCTCGAGCTCGACAAACTACGTCACACTACGTTTTAGGACTTTTAACCCCCCCCCCCGTCTTTGTCACAGGTTGTCACATTTTCAAAAACCCTGATGTGACGTCACACATTTTTTGAGACACAAAACTTAATCATCTTGTGTCCATGGACTTTGTTGGACCCACTCCTTTATATAAGCTGTTACAGGTTACAGGTTTTTAAAGGTTTTTATTCACATAATATGAATCTCGCGTTATGGATTTCAAATTTTAAACTGTGAGTGACATCACAAAACCTGACCTTTTGACCCTGCTCCTTGTCACACTATGTCACATTCGGGTGCCAACCTCCCCCATTAACGTGTGACGTAATTTATGGATGTTACGTGGACTACAGCTGAGCTGGGGCTCGAGGATATACTACCACATGTCAACAGGGGCATGGCCGTCCACCACGGGGATCTGCTCGACGGTGAGTGGACTCATACTAACGTGCACCGCTGCTGAGCTCAAGGATATACTACCACATGTCAATAGGGGTTACATTGACAGCAACTTTCAAGGATTGCTCGATCGTAAGTGTCTTAAATGGCTGCCTCTCCGAAAGGTAGGTATTTTTTTATTTCATTGGGCTGTCTTCCTAGGTTCTTCCTACTTCCAGCGGTGAATATACTACTAGCCATACTGCCTACCGTTATGGTAATTGCTGATATGGTCGTTATGGAAATTTCTCGATGGTGAGTGGCTTCCACTCGACAAGAGATGGCGGCACGGGTGTCCTGGATCACACTATCGAAGTTTTGTAAACAATTTTAATAAACAAGATTTCCACTTGTCAGTATTAGTGAACAGCATGTCACGTCAGTACAATAATTTGTTTGTTTGTTGCAGCGTTTTTTATCCGTCCATTCTACAAGATGATGCTCGGCAAGACGATAGAGTTGCAAGACATGGAGTCCGTGGACTTGGAATACTACAATTCCCTCATGTGGATCCGGGTGAGCCCATTTATGTGTTCGTTTACAATCATCTACAAAACAGTTAGTACCCATTAATGACCCACTACAGGGTCGGGTTTCCTCTCACAGTGAGAGGGATGTAGGCCGCCGTCCACCACGCACCACTACTGCCCGTTGGTGGACTTCACATGCCTTTGAGAACATTTTTTTTTTTTGTGAACTCTCAGGCATGCAGGTTTCCTCACGATGTTTTCCTTCACCTTAACAGCAGGTGATATTTAATTTTATAAAGCGCACATTACTTTTACACAAAGTCATTGGTGCGTGCCACTGGGATTCGAACCCGGACCCCTCGATTCGAGGTTGAATTCTAAGCCACTGGGCTATCACCGCTACTACAATGGGTACAACATAAAACAGTAAGTCTGAAGCAAACACCGCCATGTGGTGACCCGTCGAAAGAACCGTCAAAAGTTGGCGCCATTCTATCGGTTTGCCGTAGCCGATTGCCTCGATACACGATATCGGAGTTAATGATAAACAAAGCTCCGAGTTTATGGCAGCCACTAACACACCAAAAGTTATTAAATCTACCCTTCTACTACTTATACTACTAATGAGTGCTCCACTGCAGGTTAGGTTTTCCTTTAAATTGAGAAGGATGTATGTCCGTCACGCTGGCCTAATGCGGGTCGATGGACATTATTGACGGCCGCACTCGGAGACGTCATTTAACGTAATGTTCATTGACAAACAAATACAATCGTCTTTATTCGTATTGACATAAGTGTCATCGTTATTTTCATAATGAACCATTAACGTTAATGACCGTCTCTGAGTACGGCGGTAAGACACACAAACATTATTATGACCTCTCAGGCTTGCCGGTTGCCTCCCGATTTTTTCCTTCAACGTTACAGAAGGTGATGTTTAATTTTACATTGTGCTGTGTGCACATCACTTTTATAGGAAATTAATAGTCCACCAACGGGCAGTAGTGGTGCGTGGTGGACGGCGGCCTACATCCCTCTCATTGTGAGAGGAGACCCGACCCGCCAGTGGGTCATTAATGGGTACTGACAATGGTGCATGCCACCAGGATTGAAACTCGGACCCCTCTAGTAAGAGACCGAATTCTTAACCGTCGAGCCGGCTGTAACAGCTTCAATCCTTTTCATTATTCTATTCATAAATAAATAAATAAATAATTAGTCTCAAGTTACATTTGCCTCAAATCTGTTTCTCCCTTAAATGTTCGCCCGTACCATGTCACAAAACATCAAGTCATTGTCAGTAACCCATTAATGACACACTACAGGGTCGGGTCTCCTTCTCGTAATGAGAGGGATGTAGGCCTTAGTCCACCACGCTGACCCACTGCGGGTTGGTGGACTTCACATGCCTTTGAGAACATTTTTTTTGTGAACTCTCAGGCATGCAGGTTTCCTCACGATGTTTTCCTTCACCGTAACAGCAGGTGATATTTTAATTTTATAAAGCGCACATTACTTTTTCACGAAGTCATTGGTGCGCGCCACTGGGATTCGAACCCGGACCCCTCGATTCGAGGTCGAATTCTAAGCCACTGGGCTATCACCGCTCTCATCAAGTACTTACATGTATTGTGTACCTTCACGAATTAGTTGTAGAGTTTAGAACTTTTTTTTTTTTCAGGAAAACGATCCCTCCGACCTGTACCTGACGTTCTCGGTGGACGAGGAGCAGTTCGGCAAGACCATTCAGCGGGAACTGAAGCCCGGCGGCGCCAACATTCCCGTCGATGAGGAGAACAAAGATGAATATATCAAGTGAGTACTGTTATGGGAATCGGAAATTATAAAACTTAATGACTAATGACAGTTCTAATAGGGTATTTCGCACCATGCAAGGAAAAATCCAAAATTATGTAATATCGATAGATTTAGTTCAAAGCAAGTGAAAAATGGTGATTTCTGTTCTAAAAAATGTAGTATACATTTATTATTTCAATTTTAAAATTCAGGTTTTTTAATCTTTTTTTCAAATGTCAAAAACGCTATTCGCCATGCAAGCTATCGGCGTGACGTCATTAGCAGTGTAAATAAACAATGGAGTATAACTTTCTTCCTTTACTGAGATGTATTGTTTACACTGCGAGTGACGTCACAAGCATGGCGGCAGCGCCAAGACGGATGAGACTTTGTTTGCAAAAAATTTTTTTCCAATGTTTTATGGGTTTTTATATCTTACGAATTCATATAAAAAGCTTTTTGGCATAGGCCGTAATACCCTATTTCAACATCTGTTTTCCGGCAACGGCAATGGAACGTTTAACAAACAGTTTGTGGCCGCGAACTCATATTTGGAAAATTCCAATTCCAAATGTTACTTACATGTTACTTACATTTGGAATTGGAATTTTTAACTATGTAAAAGAAATCATATTTTGAAGTGATAACTTCTTATGAGAGGGTAAACCGCTTCGTAACGTAACGCGTTACGGCGCCACTCTGTCTAGTAACTATTGAAACTGTCAAAAGGAAACATTCATATTATAGTATTATAATTATTATAGTATTTTGTTATAAAAGCGAAATTTTATAATTATTCTGATTTTGGATTCGACATTGCGATTGTTAGCATAAAATGTCGTTTCTTTTCTTACAGAAGCTCAATTATGTTTTAATTGAACTGTCGTCCAAATCACCAGTCACACATCTTACAAGTTTTCACTTCTGCCGACCCGCCCGGAGTGCAAACCGTTTTGTTTCATGTATTCGTTAATTTCGACCCAATAGTGGGTGGCACCAATTGAACCGATGAGTCCGATTAGGTAAAACAACTAAATAAATGAATTGTTAACACTATAATTATGCCAATTAGTGTAATTATGAAGAAATCAAATTCAAATTCAAAAGCTTTTATTCATTATTAGGTACAATCTATGCACACTTAATGAACGTCATACATTTAACATTATACAAACATCCGCTTTGATCGCCCCTCAGGCAAAATTAAATAAAAAAAATGATTGTACTTATTTAAAGAGTTTAATTTAATGTAATTAAGTGTTTTTTTTTTAAATTTAATTTGTTAGTTTTAGTAACTTAATATTTGCATACCTAAAAATGGTAAATATAGATCGATCTAACTAATTTGTAACAACTCTATAGCTATATACTCTATATTTGTGCAAATAAACGTTATGTGTTCGCGTTTGTCTGCAGACTGGTGATCCAATGGCGGTTCGTGTCCCGCGTCCAGGAGCAGATGGTGGCGTTCCTGGAGGGGCTGGGCGCGCTGGTGCCGCCGCCGCTGCTGAAGATCTTCGACGAGAACGAGCTCGAGCTGCTGCTGTGCGGCATCCAGCACATCGACGTGCGCGACTGGCGCGCCCACACGCTGTACAAGGGCGACTACCACGCGAACCATCTGGTCGTGCAGTGGTTCTGGCGGGTGAGCGCCGTGGCGACCGTCACGAGTCGTGAGCACGGGTTATCGGTGGTAGGGGTACTGTGCACGCCCGCCCAATGTACAGCAGCCGGAACAACGCGCTGCGCCAATAGACGACGCGCACTGACGAACCGACGTTTGTCGGACCAATCGTGTGCACCGCACCACAGTCAATGTGAAACCGACCAATGAAAGTTGTGCTCACCACTCGTGACGGCAACTATAGCACAGAATAATAGTACAAGTACAGAAGGCCCACTTCGGAAAGTCATTTATAATATATAAATAAATAACGCTTCACACTCATAGCCCTGTGTCGTGGGTGCCATGGACACACACAACACCAGAACACAACGCACCCAGACCAGAAACAGAAATTCATCATTCAAATTTCTGCTCTGCTAGGAATCGAACCCAGGACCTTCTGCGCAGCGCACCAGTGTCTTAACCACTGCGCCACTCAGGTCGTCGAATTTAAAGAAATATAGACATTAGCTACGATACGATCAAGTTCAATTCAGATCGCGCAGCGCTTATCACCTACGCCGATCGATACCTACATCTTGCGTCTCTTTCTAGCGCGTAGCTCTTAACTTTTCTGACGAAAAACGGAGTTGTGTTCTTTTAAAAAATAAATCAATCAAAATCGTTATCTTTGTTAAGACAATTAAACACTGCACAGTACCTTTTTCTCCATGTTTTAAACAATGCAAGGAACAAATGAAGTACCTATATAATCAAAGGAACAACGGAACAAACCTTACGCGTACCTACGTCACTCGCAGCTCGCGCGTGAGGCCGCATGTAACATGCACGTTTGTACGTTACGGTTATCTTTTTTATACAAACACGGCAACGTGCGTAACGTGATTCAGTGTCCATAAGATAATTTTGATTAATGACTAAATTCATGGATTTCTGCAAACTCAATGGCACCTCTAAATGCATCGCAAGCTAACTCGAATTTTATGTGAATATTTGTGAGGTTAGAAAGCAACTTTTTACAGATGTTCCGGAGCGACTGTAAAAAGAATATTAAATCGCTCCACCCTAATGATCTAATGGTCGTGTCGTGTCCGGCAGGTGGTGCTGTCGTTCTCGAACGAGATGCGGTCGCGGCTGCTGCAGTTCGTGACGGGCACGTCGCGCGTGCCCATGAACGGGTTCAAGGAGCTGTACGGCTCCAACGGGCCGCAGCTGTTCACCGTCGAGAAGTGGGGCTCGCCCGACAACTACCCGCGCGCGCACACCTGGTCAGTGCGCCCTTCCATTGTATATTGACAGCGACCCATTAGTGACCCACTACAGGGTCGGGTCTCCTCTCACAATGAGAGGGATGTAGGCCGCCGTCCGCCACGCACCACTACTGCCCGTTGGTGGACGAACATGCCGCGTGAGAACATTTTTTTGTGAACTCTCAGGTGTGCAGGTTTCCTCGCGTTTTCCTTCACCGTAACAGCAGACGCAGCATGTTTAATTTTAATATAATATAAAGCGTACATAACTTTTTTTTAATTTTATAAAACGCACATAATTTTTTTTACCAAATCTTTGGTCAGCCACTGGGATTCGAACCCGGACCCCCCGATTCGAGGTCGAATTCTAAGTCACTGGGCTATCAACGCGCTACACTATGCTCACGTAATAAATTGTCTTGTGATATGATTTCAGGATGTGCTATTTTTCAATTTTCTATTAGACTATAATAGTCAAATTCATAGTTAATAACAGGGACGTGTGGCCCGGTGTAATCAGTGGTTACTGTAAATACCATAATGGAGGCTTAATAGATAGTGTGTCTTGTCTTGTGTTCCGGCTGGGAGAGGTGTGGTCGCCGGATATACTTTATTTGAGACGAACGCCGCAGTCGTAATGAGAAGCAAAGCACCCGCATTGAAACATATATAAGATTTCTTCTTTATTTGAGGTTGGATCCGCTTATAATACTTGGTTCTTGCATTTCATTTTAGTCTACACTAATATTATAAAGAGGAAAAATTTGTATTTTTGTGTATGTGTATGTATGTAATGAATAAACTTAAACACTACTGTGCCGATTTCAGCCTGAGTAACATAGGCTATATTTATTGTTAGAAAAGATGAGGGATCTTTACTAAAACTTAAGTAACGTTACCCGAGGTGTAAAAAAGTGCCCTAAAACGTCTTTCGTGGCATGCGCTGCGGAAACTATTGATGATAGAACAAAAGTATGTTCTACAATATTAAAGAACATATCAATATCCACAAACAACTTCGCGATAGTAGTCAAATTAATTGGCAGAGCGAAGCCTGCCGTATCAGCTAGTATTTAAAAATATCGTTTTAATTCCAGCTTCAACCGCATAGACCTGCCGCCATACGAGAGCTACCAGCAGCTACGTGAGAAACTCATCAAGGCCATCGAGGGCTCGCAAGGGTTCGCCGGGGTCGACTGAGCCCTGCCTTCGCCCCGTCACCCGGCCTCACCCCGCCCCACCCCGCCTCACCCGGCGTCACCCGGTCTCACCCCACACCGTCGTCACCCCGAGTCACCCTTCAAGGGAACCAAGTAAAATGCAATAATATAAAGCAGGATTGACTATGACACATTGAGTGAGAAGCACGCTCCGCGTTGAGGCGTGCATTTAAACAGTGCTAAAATTGTAGTGACATTGTTTGATAGTTAGTACCAGTATGTTTTGTTCAGAATTCCTCCGGGTTTTATAGCCTGACCTAGGTTTTTGTATAAATATAAAGGCTGTCTTCTATAACGATGTCAACGCAAATTATTGCAAGGTCAAAACATGACATTTAAATGACGTGTAAAAGAAAATTAATTAAACAATAATTATTCTACAACATGACGAGGTGCGCAAAAACTCCGGTACAATTTAATGCGGAAATTGATCATTATTTGCTATCCATCATTCATCCATATTTGTTTATAAGAATGGTAATTCTGCAGTCCATCAGTCGTTGGACGGATGTTGACTTCTATCCTTCAGGATATAATCCATAGTACAACACACTGATCAATTACACAGGAATTCAGATACTATCATTACAAGGAATTTTATAGTAGGTATCTACGAGTATGTATTGAAATCTTTTTAAATGTCATACAACGACAATATTGGTTTTTGAATCCAAAACACAGAAGGCTAATTTTAAAATTAATGAACACCTAACTCTAGTATTAATGCTATGATAGTTAGAAGATTCTTTGGTTTTAATCAAATTTTAAAATTGAATATGACTTTAATTAATCAAATTTTAAAATTGAATATGGCTATAATACGAATAAGTATGCGAAATTTAGTCTTATCTCCAACCCATTAATGACTACAGGGTCGGGTCTCCTCTCACAATGAGAGGGATGTAGGCCGCCGTCCACCACGCACCACTACTGCGGGTTGGTGGGCTTCACTCAATCGAGTCTTATTGCCGATTAAATATGACGTTGATTATCAGTACTGATTGTTATGTATGACTTACTAAAGGTCGATCGCCATAAGTGCGACTCTCCCATGGTATGGGGTCATCCATAAATTACGTCACACGTTAATGGGGGGAGGGTGTCACCGGAATGTGACATAGTGTGACAAGGGGCAGGGGGACCGAAAGCTTTGTGACGTCACATCTTAAAATTTGAAATCCATTACGCGAAATTCTGTGAATAAAAAACTTTAAAAATTTACAAACTTGATCTATTATTGTGTGAATATTTTATTTATCACTCGTTATGAGATTATAAATAAAATAAGCTAGTCCCCTGCCAGCCGCCGACCAAAATGCGCGAGTTCTTATTTGAAAGTCTGTGTAGAAAGTTTGAGAGTATGCCTATTGGTCAGTTTCATTCCCCTCCCGCACCCCGCACTCCACACTCCACGGGAGAGTCGCCCTTAGTTTGATCGTGGTATAACCATTGGAGTTCGTTTGGGGAAGTACCAACCGCTGCTGAACATAAGCAGTATATTCTTCGTCTTATATCCTGTTTGGGGCAAATTTTGAGGCGACCCTATTAGTCTTTTGAGGTAGAACGCATCCACATGCAACCTATCACTTTGTGGTGGACAGCGTGTGGCAATGGGCTGCAGTAACCAGTTAATATCTGGTGGTTTGCGAACTCGTTTAAAAATTGTGATCTAAACTCCGACAATACAGTGACTTCGTATTTATAAAACTTATTAAACGAGTTAAATCAAACCGTATGCCATGTGAAAATGAACACTTTTGTTTAATAACGGATGTTTGGGACATTTTATTAAATGCCTTAAAATATTCTTACCTAACATAAAAATATGATAGATAAGTATTCGTGGTATAGGAATATCAAAACAAAATGGTGCCTCTAAAAATATAAAATGGCGGATGACGTACCAAACGCAACGAACGTCCCGACTTCCTCGTTTTGTTGTACGGTATTGACTAATTGTAAAGTGATAAGTACAAATAATGTAAACCAGCAAATTGTGCTTTCGGTGAAGGGCGGTAAGGTGTGTTGTCGAATGATTATGCTCAGAGTCAATTAGTGATCGCAAGTGCTCATATATGTGAACGAATGTTGGAGGAATGTATTATTGTGATTCGATAACTGTGTGTAGTGATTTGAACGTCAATTGGCGAGTGAATGTACTGTATCTACTGTACTATGTACTGTATGTATGTACGTATTAATGTATGTTGTTGATCGATAGCATAAAGCTATCTTACTATTATTAACTCGTGAATTAAGCATCAAGCCTCATTTGTCAGTAACCCATTAATGACCCACTACAGGGTCGGGTCTCCTTCTCGTAATGAGAGGGATGTAAGCCGCCGTCCACCACGCTGGCCCACTGCGGGTTGGTGAACTTCACATACCTTTGAGAACATTTTTTTTGTGAACTCTCAGGCATGCAGGTTTCCTCACGATGTTTTCCTTCACCGTAACAGCAGGTGATATTTAATTTTATAAAGCGCACATAACTTTTTCACAAAGTCATTGGTGCGTGCCACTGGGATTCGAACCCGGACCCCTCGATTCGAGGTCGAATTCTAAGCTGCTGGGCTATCACCGCTCGTTTGTATTTATATTAAAGCATCGTCAGTAGATGTGGACTGTCACCCACCCACGTGACCCACCACCCTCCCTTATCTCCATCACACTTATAGCACACGACACGTGTTTCGCCCCAAAACAGAGTATCATCAGGTGATGTGGACTCTAATTGACAATCAACAATTGTAGAGTGCACATCTAGTGACGATGCTTTAATATAAATACAAATTAAATGAGGCTTGATGCTCAGTTCACATACTATTACTATTAAACAGATATTCACTCACCAACTTGACACTTTGACGAAGTTTCAAATATAAAGTTGCAGAAAGGAATTATTTAACGGCATGCTATGAATGGAGTTACTATTATATTTGTAATTTAATTGTACACGCCGTAGGAGCATTTTTATAACGACGCTGACTTGAGGCTACCTTTAGACTTGTTGATGTTGAAGTGTCTCGCGCCCCGAGCCTGAACACTGTTGTTCGTGTAGTTAACGTGTGCCATTAGTATGGGGAGATGTCAGACAGACTGACATAATTATGACATACTACTGATTGTTGGCTACCTTTAGACTTGTTATTAATATTGAAGTGTCTTGTGTTCCGAGCCTGAACACTGTTGTCGAAATGTTCGTATAGTTAACGTGTGCCATTAGTATGGGGAGGTGTCATACTGACATATGACATACTGCTGATTGATGGCTACCTTTAGACTTGGTGATATTGAAGTGTCTTGTGTTCCGAGCCTGAACACTGTTGTCGAAATGTTCGTATAGTTAACTTGTGCCATTAGTATGGGGATATATCTGTTAATTAAAAAACATGAAGGAATTAAATTGAAGAAGTAATAGGCGGTTCTTCTTAGCAAAAAAAAAATTGAATTTTGAGTTGGTAACAATAATCATATTTTATTTTTTTGTGTGGATGGATTATTATTGTTACTTTTCATTCAAAGCGCCGTAGATTTAGTAATTTTTCCATGCATAGTCTATAACTTGGACAAATCCTACTACTATATTATAATATAATAAATGTGAATGTTTGTGAGTATGGATGGATGTTTGTTACTCTTTCACGCAAAAACAGCTGAACCGATTTGGATGAAATTTGGTACACAGATAGATCATAACGTGGATTAACATATATGATACTTTTTATCCTTCTCTGCACCAAGTTCTAAAATCCACGAGGGCGAAGCCGCGGGCACAGTCTGGAATATAGAATACTTTTCGTTAATTTCGTGAATTATTTTAATGTAAATTAGTAAACGAGGTCGCGGTTAAAAGCTAGTAAACAACCATCAAGGGTAGTCTCAAAAAGCGTAATCACATATAACATAAGATTGTGTATAGTATGAACGGTATGTAATTTATCTTAAAAAATATGCCTTACTACACTCGATGATGATTTATTATTAATTAATTATCAAATTGACATTCGTGTAAGCAGAGGAACTATTTGAACAGAGAGATTGTGAATTGATTTGGTTATGGAGACGAACTATTTTTTGTATAAAATAGCAAATGAGTATGTAGCCTAGGCTAAGTAGGTACTCGACTTTTTATATAGAAATCCGAGCTCTACACCCAGTGGCATGAATCAATCACTTTAAAGTTATGTGTGATTTATAAAAAAATAATTTAAGAAAATTAAACCGACATCAAAAAAGTTTGAAATGAAATTTGTTACATACTTTACGCCTACTATGTATTGAGGTTGGTGTCTTTAGTATCAAGTATTGTTTCTATTCCACCTTTGTCCACCAACCCGCAGTAGTGGTGCGTGGTGGACGGCGGCCTACATCCTTCTCATTGTGAGAGGAGACCCGACCCTGTAGTGGGTCATTAATGGGTTACTGATATATGATTGTTTCTATTGTTAAATTTTGGCACCAACCTCAAAACATAGTAGGCGTAAAGTATGTAACAAATTTCATTTCATACATTTTTGATGTCGGTTTCATTTGTTTAAATTATTTTCTTTCGTTATTTTGAGTTTTAAGTCCATATCACGGAAACTACTAGACCGATTTTGATAAAACTTTTACCATTCCCTAAGTTGAACAAAATGAAAACAAACAAAAAGGAAAGAACGTCCGTCAATTAGTTTCGGAGATATGCGAGGACAAACATATCTACATACATACATACACCCATGAAATTCGGTATTCTTGTTTCTTTTCCTTTTTTGAAGTCGGTAAAAATGAAAAGTCACCTGCTGTAACGGTGAATGAAAACATAGCGATGAAACCAGCATGCCTTGTAATCAAAGGTATGATGAAGTTCAACCCGATATAGGCTAGCGTGGTGGACTAAGGCCTACAGCCTTCTCATCGTGAGAGGCCCGACCCTGCAATGTGTCACTACGGGTTGTGTTATGCAGGAATGCAGGTTACCTGTTGTTTACTGATCACAGTAAGTGGTGGACATTGGACAACTACATTCAACCTCAATAAGGACCGGAGCTCTTTGGATCCAATCACAGAGTTATATGGACTAGAGGACGCATTTCTCACTACCTGTATAGAAACCAAGCGTGCCTTTTTTTGTATAGAAACCAAGCGTGCCATTTTAATAACAAAACGACTTACCGATGAAAGGAAACGTTGCCGGTGTCTCGTCCTCCTTTTCTGTGTAGTTTTTACAACTTCATATATTACAACAAGGCATTTCTCTCTGTTTTCGATCACGTGTGCGTTCGTGAACGGTGTGAAGTGGCGCTGAAAGAAGACAATTAGTCTCCTTCGTTACACGCGAAGCACATACACTTGCGTCCTCTAGTCCATATAGCTGTGTGGATCCAATGCTTCTTCAGATAACTAAGGTGGCCTCCTCTTTGGCACCGGTGACGTTAATAAAATGTACCATTTGGTACTACTGATTACAGTTTTTGTTTTCTGTGGGGTCACAGGTTATCAGGCTTGTTTAGCACTAAACATGAGGACCGTTTGAAATCGACAGATCTCAAAAATTATTTTATTATCATAGTTTATTGTTGCGTATTATAATTTATTATTATTATTACGTCCTATTATGAATTAGTGTCATATTTATTTAAGTTAGATCTGTGGATTTCGATGGTTTTCAAATTGAGTTCTATTGTGTGTTTAAAGGATTATAAATTGGTGTGGGTGCAATCAATATTTATTTATTTTGTATTCATCTGCTTACACGAATGATATTGTTTTTATGAACTATCGCGAACGAACTATGCTTTCGCCTAAGAAAAAAAGATATTTTCATATTATAAACATCCTGTATATAGTTTAGTATAAGGTGTAAAAAATTGCAACAGCCTGTATAGAGATTAGAGTCCATTAAATGGAAAAACGAAACCAGGAGTATCTTGAAGCAATATTTTACACCCTGTATTCGTCCTGTTTTATTAATTATAAGTTAGTATACTATTTACAAAACATTACTTAATTATTAAATTTATTTTATTATTTAAGGCTTCTTGTGATGAATAATGGACTCTTTTAATTTCTTTTGATTTAATAAAAATATTTTAATCAATTTCCAGTGTTTTATTGATTCCACGGATGATGTCTTTGGCAGCCATACCTTTTTTACTACTACAATAATTACTGTAATGGCTTAATACTAAAATAATACAATACAAATAAAATAATACAATACTACACTAAAGAAAATGTATGCAATATATAATATTATTAAATTATTTTCTTGACACCTAGAATACAAAAATATACACGCACCTAGACTGAAAAAATAATTAAATTCTATAGATAATTTCGAACACACTAAGTTAGGTAGGGTTTCCAATTAGTTTTGTTCCAGGGGGCTTATTCTGTATGACCATTCGGATTTCGTGCCGATATCGTGTGTCATCAAACCGTATGTCATTTCATGAACTCGGCACGACAAGGAACCTTAATGTCTTTTCTATAAGGCACACAATAGATTGTCACGATATTTGACTTTTAAGCCTTTTTTGACTTTTTATCACGGGCAAGACACGACATTGCCGCGATACGAGTGTGAATGGTCATAGAGAATCAGGGCCCAGGATGCGGTGCACAAGTAATAATTCTTGATGACCCATCGTTCTATAGCAGAATTGCTTAGTGCGATCTTGTACCTGAGAGCCCAGTATATCTGTACCTTAGAGGTACATAGTAGTAAGCGCCAAAACCAACTTTGAACTTACCTATCGCGGAATATTTATAAGATATTATATAAGAAATTTATGATTAATTATTTCCCTATTCTTTTAAGAATAAAAATATGTGTATGCGTCATCTATGACATTAATATAAAAAATAATTTAAATATTAAACTCAAAAAATTATGAAATAAAATTTGTCAAATACTTTAGGTCTACTATTTTTTGAGGTTGACGTGTTTAGTATCAAGTATTTTGTTTCTATTATTAAATTTTGGCACCAATCTCAAAAAGTAGTAGACCGAAAGTATTTAACAAATTTTATTCCATACTTTTTCGATGTTAAGGTAGGTAACGTAATGCGCTGGTGTAGGGGGACTATTTTGGTATCTGAATTTTATTGTTTTCTTTTTTAAATTTCAATGTATGTAAAAGCTATTTGCGGGCATTACTTACTTGTTTCGCGAGTGAAGCCGCGGGCGACCTGCTAAATCCGCAATAAAGGCATCATGAATGCGCTAAGTCGCTAACTAAGTTTTTATTTTATGGATAAGCATTTTATGGCCAGTTATACATGCAGCGTGTAAAGAATAAGTCGAATATGTTGGTTAATAATAGACATACAAAGTAAATCCAAAAATTAAAAAATAATAATTCAAAGAATTTAAAAATGTTTGGTTTAGTTTTAATTTGTTGGTTACTGCCCAAATTGGGCTGGGCGGTGATTTATACGGCCAACTGTGAGTACCTATGTAGCTTTTATGTTCTTTTTCTCTGGAGCCAATTTATTTGATTAACAGGGTCGGGTCTCAGAATGTGAAATATACAAAGGCCTTATTGGTATCTTCGATGATGTTGCAAGATAGCGTGTTCGTGCCTTTTACGTGGCTTTATGATCATAATGGGAATCTCACTGATAGGATCTTCATGTTTCATTTTGTGTTCACCGTTGCAGTATTTTTATTTGTAAAACATACATTATTCTGTGGGCGCCACTGGGACTCGAACCCGGGCCTATCGTATAAGAGACCGCATTCAGATCCAATGTGCTATTAAAATGGTTTCACCAAATAAAAATGTGTTCCAGTCACTGAATATGACAGAATGCCGGCGCTTTACGCGATAGATGACTACGAGAGGTGTATGTTGGATGCTGATAACATCTACTGCGTCGTAGATATGGACCTCTCCTCAAATACCAATTCCAGCTTGATGGAATTCATACTTGTAAGTGTTAATATTGTTTTCGCTTTTGATATTTGGTCCGTTTATTGTTTATTCGAATATGAATTACACTTAATATTACAGGAATATTCAGAGCACAAAAACGAACACTTTAATCACACCCAAGTGCACAGAGGTGTTTGTGTAACAAAGAGTTGCGAGAACTTTCTTCAAAGTGATTATAATGGAACATTGGACCTGAGCAGGACCCTTGAGAGATGCCTTAACGACTCTCTATGGAGGGACTACGAACTGCAAGCAAGTTTATCCACTGTACGTTATTGCAGGAATTCTAGTGAAACATCAAGTATTGATCTCGCTACGTACTTGGTGGGTGCAATATACATACTAATATTCTTCGTAAATCTTCTCGGAAGCTTGTACGATGTCATACATAGTCGTAGTGATAAAAAAGGTAAGATTCGTTTAAACGTAATAATATTGAATTAATCTAAATCAGCGTTTTAAATATCAGATTTAAACTCTCGTGAATAAATCTTTACAGGAAACCCATATTTAGTCTCGTTTTCTATACCCCGCAATTGGGCCAAGCTGGGTTCTTCAAGCAGCGAGGAATCAGAGAGATTGAAAGTATTTCAAGGATTGAGGTACGATTTCATTAACTTAGCACCTATATATAAGATCAGACCTATCAGTAATTTTAATTGAATTGTTTTGAACCCTTTAATGGAATTAATCTCTGAAACAACTGAACCGATTTTTTTAAACTCTTTCACTAGTAGAAAACTTAATTATTCCTGAATAACATAAGGTAAATTTTCTCAGTGTCAAATAAAGGTTCCGAGAAAAAGAGTAGAACTCACCAATGGGTAAAATATTTGTATGTCGGTAGCGTTATTATCTGCCTAATATTGAAAATTAACTAAAGTCCATTTTTTTCCCTTGTCCAATTTGGTAAACAATCATAGCATGTTTGTATTTTCATTTTAAGTAGCGATTTTAAAATAACGCAGACACAAAATTATAAAAATTTAAAAACAAATTGTAGTAATTTTAAAGCAATTTTAATTTTTTTTTCAATAAAAAGTATTGCTAGGATTGATTATCGATTAGAGGACAACAGAATAAAACCGGACTGTACACATTTACAATCTCTTTGCAGGACATTGTTAATGATGACTTTCATCTTGTCGCATTGCTTCCTCGCGATATTCAATGTTTATGTCGACAATCCGTTGTATCTTGAACAGGTAAATGATAATCATTGTATGTTGACATGTATATTTTAATATGATCATAATAATATGGTTACTATATCGTATGTGCCCTTAACCGTTCATAATATCTACGATTAATATTATATTACGGTATAGCTGGTTGTTGTGATATGCTATTATGTCCTCACCTTTCATATTTATGTTCTATCTAATACACTGTCTCTAGAAAATACATTGTATGTTGGAATTAGTATTTTTAAAATGGTCTATAGTACTATGCGTCGTTGACCGTTAATGATATGATTTTTTAAATGTTACTCTTGAACTAAAACTATTGAAAACTGTAAACTATATTGTGAGGTAAAAGATACACGGATAACACTAAGTAACAATAACAACTAATAATTTAATAAAGGACTGGTAACAACAATTATAACAATATGCGCGCGTACGTGTGCGGCGTCTCAGACGACCGTTGGTGTTGCGACTCGACCTCCCTATACTTATACTACTCTTTGGACTCGAGTCTCGAGTCATTAGTTTGGCTACTACGCCCTTCGTCCGGCGCGTCCCTCGGTGTTTGCGCGGGAGTGATGTACCTACGAGTATGTCTCGGGCTCGCGCGTGGAATGTTGCCACGTTACACCTATCATTAATTTACTTACCATAATGGTATCAACCTACAAAGGTTATTTCATTATTATTATGTAAGTAGATATTACTGTATGTATAAGCAAATTAACCTTCGAAACATTATAACTACTAAAATAACATTAAAATAATGAATATTTACATACATACGGAATAAAATATATATATATTAAATTAAATTTAAAAAAATAGATAATAATTACTATCATTTATTTATATAATTTATGAAGCATTTTAAAATTAAAATTGGTTATTTTTTATGTTAAGTAAATAAAATTAGTTATTGCATATTTCGTTTTAAATAGTGATCAGTACTTTACACCTTAATATTCAGATCAACAGATCAGTACCTTTATACCTTAATATTTTTGCGTTTCATTCTTTACTCTACCTATATTTTTTCTTTGATTTCCTTTAGTCGTACGACAATCCGACCAACTTCCTGCTGCTCAATGGGATGGTGGTGACTGCCATTTTCTTCGCGATGTCCAGTTTCCTGTTGGCCTACAACTTCGAGCGGGGCTCCAGGAGGGCTGGTGTGCAGTGGAGCAGGCTGCTCTCGGGCATTATGTTCAGATGGTTGAGGTATTGGACCTTTCTTTCAATTATTCATATACCACAGGTGAATCAAGTGTCCGTGGATGGGGAAATCCGAAACTATGAGGAACTATGTGATGTGTATTTTTTATAAAGCGCACATAACTTTTTTACAAAGGTATTGGTGCGTGCCACGGCGATCCCTCGATTCGAGGTCGAATTCTAAGCCACTGGGCTATCACCGCCTTTCAGTGCAAAATGAAGCTGTTTTAGTTTTCATCGAAATCGATTCCCAGACTCTTTTTAGCATTTTTCGTTATTCCTCATAATACGTAGTTTCGGATTTCCCTATCCACGCACACTTGAAAAATTCACCCTGTATTCCCCGTATAGTTGGCTGGTATTCTTTACTGGCTCAACTCTTTCGTTGAGCTCGAGAGTAAACAGAAGAAAGGTTCTCAAAAGCATGTGATGCTGTAGTGGTAGTAGGCCGTAGTCCAACCCGCATGAAGCCAGCGTGGTGGACTATACATTCTTCTCATTGTGAGTGAGACTAGACACTGCAGTGAGTCATTAATGGGTCACAGACAGGGGCTTAGAACAATAAATTTTTGTGTTTTCATGATAGGATAGAATGATCCTCCACTTTAACCAATTTCGCAGTCCACTATTTACAAGAACCCGGATATAATATTCAGCATGCATTGAATTTGTAAAGTTCTCGAGTTCTAAAAACTTGATATTTGAATTTTTAGATCTTTATCAGTGTTCAAATACCTGTTTTTACGGTGCCGATACAATCTTTTTTCAAAATGGACAGTGCCATTTGAAAGATCGTTAGAATTTGCAATGGTTTTATGATCTCTTAATTCTCCAGTAGTTTAAACTAGTTTAAAGATTTAAGAGTAACATACCTGTTCAAACGTTGGGGCAATTTTTTAATAATTCAACCAAGTATTTTATTAAAGTGGATTTTTTATCATCTGTAATCGCTAAGATTTTAAGAGTCCAAATGATATTGAATATCTTAAATGTATTTTTATTTCTTTATTTGATTATATTATTTAGTTACTTGGTTAACACTTTGATGTGAAAATGAAAATGAATGAAAACGGAAAATGAAAAAAAAACCTTTATTTGTACGAATATGGGTTAGTTATTGGTTTTACAGAGCATTTTGTTAAATCCATAGTTACCTTTTCAGGTATACGTCTACAAATTACAAAAGAAAAAACAATTAAAAAAAATTAAACCGACATCAAAAAAGTATGAAATAAAATTTGTTACAAAAGTACTTTGGATTTATATAAGAGTGTTTTGTAGTTTTTTTTAACTATAACTAGACAGTGCGCGCGGCTTCGCCCGCGTGGATCTTAGAACTTGCGGTTATTGTGACTAAACTATGATAGTTAGATATGTGCTCTCGCGGACTTTTTTGTAGATCTTAATAAGAACTACAAACCCGTAGTACATCATTTTGTTCTATAGTTTTTGCAGCGCAAACATAAATAGATTTTCGATTCAATTTTCTTACGGATCCCTAATTTTTTTGAAATAAAATATAGACTATAACCTTCCTCTATAAATGGACTATCCAACACTGAAAGAATTTTTGAAATCGATCCATTAGTTCCTGAGATTAGCGCGTTCAAACAAACAAACAAACTCTACAGCTTTATAATATTAGTATAGATTTATTTTTATTTCAAATTGTTTTTTGACTGTAGACTGACTCCCGTATACGCCTTGATACTCGCGACGGTGGTGACCATCGTGCCTCGCCTGGGCAGCGGCCCCCTGTGGGACCTGCTCGTGACGTCAGAGGCGGACCTATGTCGCCGTTACTGGTGGATGCACATGCTGTATATCAACAATTGGGTGTTCAGGGACAATCGGTGTCTCGTGCAGACTTGGTACGTATACAGGGTGACTTGTACACTCAGGGTGTACCTGTCAGCGGTGCGGTGTCAGCCTAAACCATAATACAGGTTTTTCAACCTATAGTACAGTGCAGGTGCTAGCCACTGATTGTATTGACTAAGTTTAATGAATACAAACCTACTAATAAAATATAAACCTACTAATATACTTTTTACTTGTTTAATAATTCATTTTATATTTAATTATTGTATTTGATATAAAAAAATTCAAAATGTTATGTTGTATGACCATTTGAGGCGGGAATATGAAGGATGTTTTGACCTATATTAGATGTTGTATTGTAGTCATATTCTACAATAAATGTGAACTTACCTGTTACATAGATAAGCTTAAAACAAATCGTATAACCCATGTGAAGCCCTAACCAAAACTCAACGGTGTTCGAGATATTTGAGGTTGATTAAATTTGAAGAAAAGTCACTTTGAACACAACTAAAATGCCACAATAAAAGTACCATTTGATTAGATTGTTTTTTTTATTATTTTGGAGTACTTGACATTTGTACTGCTTCAGTAAAGAATGAAAAAATGCATAAAAACTGCGTTTTTTTAATCCAGAGCGAAGTGAGGGATTCTTTAGTAGAATCCTGAACGTAGCGACGGATTCAAAGTACGTCGCCCGAGCCAAAAATAATATATTTTGTCCCGAGTGATACACTCTTCTTTTCATCACCCTCTATGAGAAAATGAAAGGGGCCCCATATTCTTATCTATTGTAATATTATTATTTAATAAAACAGTAACAACTAAATTGAAATTAAATAGTATCTAATAATAAAACAATTAAAAGTTATATATACATTTGAGACATTTTCGCAATTATGTAAATTTATTGGTACTTACAGTTTTATTAGGAATAGAGATTGTTGTAGATTTTATATTCTGCGTGTTTGAAATAATGTCCGAATCTGGCTCATTTCTAACAATCCGTGAAAATTGACAAAAACGCGGGCTGCAGTTCTGTAGTTCTGTCGTCTTTATTCAAACAATATTTGCGTTCGATTTCTTTGGCGCTGAATTCCAAATTCAAAAAGTGCGCGGAAACGTTCATTGCCGCGCACTTTTTGAATGTGGAACTTGTGAATAGGAAGGAAAAACTTATTCCTGCCCGCTAAAATGTTTCTTATAGAAAACACCAACTTTGGGCGCACTTAAAGGGGAGCAGTCGTACTTTTCGAATAGATGGGATGAAAAAATTATTTTCTACTTTTTAGTTGATTCTATCATCGTAATTTGTTAACGGTGTGTGTGTAGTGTTTGTGGTAGTATCTCGTTATAACAATATCTCGTTCACACACGCAACACAGCAACGCTTACGTCCACTCTCGCTCACGACGCTCGTGATACTGACCATAGAGTAATTTTTTTTTGCGCCCAGACAAAGTGAAAAGGGCTACCCTCCTTGGAACGGGCTGGAGGGAGGTGGTTAATGCTCATGCATACCAACACAGCCGGCTGTGACGGTTATGTGAGACTCATGTAGGACCTAGGTGCCTACCCACTGAACACCACCTGGGAGTCGGCTTTGGTCCTATTGACCTCTAAGCCTTCATCGGAAGCAACCTCTCTCCAACCCAAGTTGGAGAGAGGTGCTAGCGGTACTCCCTAGGGAGCAACCGCTGAAAATTTAACACTGAATGTGTTAATCGGACTCGTAATTAAACACTACGCTTTTATACTGCCACTGACAATGTCAGTCTGACATAAGTGACGTTCCGTGCGGCGCGCGCCCGAGATAGTGTATATCTATTTATGTATAGATACTACCGCAAACACTACAGTGTGCAATAAAGATGATTTTGATTTGATTTTTATTGACATATTCAGGTACGTGGCAGCCGATATCCAGCTGTTCTGCGTGGGGCTGGTGGTGTGCGTGGTCGCCCGCAGCCCCAGGGCTCGGACCATCGCGCTGTCCGCACTCTTCGCGGCCTCCCTGGTGATCGCTGCTGCTGTCACCTACTTCCTAGACCTGGACGCGATCGTTCTACAGACCCCGGAGTAAGTAAAGAGTCATTGAGTAGCAAAACTTTTGCTACTTTTGCTCAAAAGGGCTAGTAGGCCACCTAACTTTAAACGAGACAAAAATAGATGTTTTTTGATGAGGGAGTTTTTGAAGAAATGATTAAATTAAAATTCTGATAAAAATATGTGGTATGGAAGCATCTTTGATCTAGTAAGTTTTCTGTTTAAAAACTAGCCTACAAATAAAATGTTATATTGTACATTGAATATTGCTTGTACGATTCTACTATTTCGACGCTTACTATAAGTCTTCGGTAGTATAGTGGTCAGTATCCCCGCCTGTCACGCGGGAGACCGGGGTTCGATTCCCCGCCGGAGAGATTTTAACAACTGGTGAAATTTTGTTTTATAACTATACAAATTATATATGACGTTAAAAAATTTCAAACTATTAATTTTCATTAATTTTTGAATTTTTTTCAGGAATTTCCGTCACTTATACGTAAATGACAGGACGTTGTTGTACGCGTACGTGCTTCCCCACACTAACCTGTCGAGCTGCGTCATCGGGCTAGCGGGCGGCTTCCTTGCTCGCCACTGGCAGACGACCAAAAAGGACTTCTCCAAATATAGGGTAAGGCGTTGACATTACCGGCCGACCAACCACGACGACAAAAATTAAACAGGGCTCTGACGTTAGCTGAAACAGCTAGTATTATCCTCCTTTACTTATAAATGCGAATATTTGCGATTATGGATGGATGTTTGTAACTCTTGCACGCAAAAACGGCTCAACAGATTTGGATGAAATTTGGTACACAGATAGATCAGAGCCTGGATTAACATATAGGATACTTTTTATCCTTGTCTGCACCAAGTTCTAAAATCCATGCGGGCGAAGACGCGGGCACAGTCTAGTGTGATAAATGTTTTAAACGAGGAATTTTATATTTCACAGAAATACGGTTGGCTGCTATGGCTGGCTCCCGTGTTGGCCGCTGCGGTGGTTATGTCCGGCGCTGCGTTCTACATGGACGGCAAGCCGCCGTCGACGGCGCTAAGAGTGGCATATGCGGCGTTAGCTAAGCCAATCTTCCAGGCACTTACAGTTACTTTCATCATCAGCTCCATTTTCAAAATTGAGGGTAAGTATACTGTGGCGGTGAATCGGTGATAGCTCAGTGGTTAAGAATTCGACTTCTTAATCGAGGGGTCTAGGCTCGAATCCCAGTGGCACGCACCAATCACTTTGTAAAAAAGTTAAATTATGTGCGCTTTATAAAATTAAATATCACCTGATGTTACTGTGAACGAAAACATCGCGCTGGCCTTATGCGGGTTGGTGGACTTCACATGCCTTGGAAAACATTTTTTATATGAACTTTCAGCCATGCACGTTTCCTCATGATGTTTTCCTCCGCCGTTACAGCAAGTGATAATTATTTAACTTTATAGCCGACCGATTTCACAATTGATTAGTGACTATCCCTTTTGCAGATTTTTTACGAAGCATAGCTGAATGGAAGGGCTTCTCGTGGTTGGGGAAGCTGACGTACTGTGTGTTTCTGATCCACACCAGCGTCGTGAGGCCTCTTGTCGGGGCACAGACCCGCCCCATTCACTTTGGGGCCACCACCACTGTGAGTCAACACATACGACTTCGTTTTAACTGTGTAGCGACCGGGTACGCGGGCCTCCTGATGTCATGTGCTCGCCGCAGTCACACCCGCACCTAACCTAAAATAGATAAGAAACCCTTTCTCAGGTTGTATTGTTGAGGACTAAGATATTCGCCACGAATAGGTGAAGCACTTCCGGCAAATAAAGCATCCCATACCTCTCACACTACAAGACACTTGAAAGAATATGCTGTTGCACTTTATTAATTCAGAAGCGTTTTCTCAAATTTTTTCTCAAATCTGGGTAAATTTCAATATCTTGGCCGGGCAAGTAAAAAAATTTATATTAATGAAATAAAAGGAAAAAATGAAATAAAATATAATAAACAATTAATACGAAGAAAAATGGCTGATTTGAGATTTCGTGAGAGTAGAGCAACGCCGGCCCGGCGTGCAATAATAACAATTTAAAGGCACAGGGCCGTTATCAGTGTTTTTATCATTATTATTCTGTGAGTCAATATTACAATTCACGGTGGATATTATTGGGTAGGCGTAGGTAGATCGGGCGAGGAGAATAAAAAGTAGCCTTGTTGTATTACAAACGATAGAATCACTGACTAATAGTCAAACAAAAGTCACAATGAACTAATCACACAAAATCATTGACACTCCACCGAACACGTAATGCACTCGCACGACACCACCGAATTTCTTATTTCTAGCGCAATCTTTTCTTTCGCGCGCTTTTTTGCACTAGTGCCAGGAGTTGCGTCAGAGCGGGAAACGTCAAATGTCATTCATTTGTGTTCCACTCACTCTATGATTTATGGAAGCGCCGTCAAATTTATTTATCTCTCTATAGTTTTCGAAATACAATAAAAACTATTATTATTATATGCAAAAAAAATATTTTTTTTTATTATTGCCACTTAAAATGATTTTAAATAAAATTAATGGGTTTTTTTTAAATAAATTAAAACCAAAATGACATTTCCCACTTCCAGTTTCTCTACGTGACCACCAGCATCGTTCTGTCGTACGCATGCGCCGTGTTCTTTTACGTCTGCGTGGAGGCGCCCTGCAACACTCTGGTCAAGACATTCTTCAAGCTGGGCGGCAGGAAACACGGAGACAACAGTCTAGAAATCACCATGAGACAAGACACCTATGCACAGAGGACGCCTGACTTGAAAACAAGAAGTGAAGTGTAGTCCGCACATCACATCGTGACGGGTTTAGGTTCGGATTATTAATTATTAAAGAAATATTTAAGCAATCTTTTGTATGTTTACAAATACAATAAAATGTGATTTGGAAGTATGAACTGTGTTTTGTTTTCAAATTTACAATAGCTTGTAAATGAGAGCGAAGTTGTTTATTCAAGCGCCTGCTTGTGTCAATATTCATGTAATTTTATTGAAAAATGATATTATAAAAATTAAGGCGCTCTTTATGTCTGAAAAAATAATTTTGCAAATTAATTATAAATAATAATTGCATTCTTAAAAATATGACAGTCTTAAAGATTTGACACCTATGTGCTTAAATAATAAAAGAAAAGAAAAGAATGCGTTTATTGTTGATTGTTACACGAAAAAGATGTTACAAAAATTATAATAAGTTAAGAACAGTCTACCCTATGCGGGCATACAATAATTATATCTTAAATAAAATATATTATATTTAATAATCATAAAATAAAATAGTAATTCTTATTAAATTTGCGACGATATACATAGGTATTTATTGAATAAAAAGAATACCATTAATATAAAAGAGAACAATTTAAAACAAAAATCCATTTAGTCTTTGCTCTCTCCGGCGGGGAATCGAACCCCGGTCTCCCGCGTGACAGGCGGGGATACTGACCACTATACTACCGAAGACTTAATAAGGATATCGAAATAGTAGGTCAGTTCATTCAATGCTGCAATTTCTAAATAAATTTAATGACTAAAGTTCCATCTTCACCACCTGGATTGCATCACACACTCCCAGACCAAAAGCAGAAATTTGAACTCATCATCAAATCCCTGCTCTGCTGGGAATCGAACCCAGGACCCTCCGCGCGGCGCACCGATGTCTTAACCGCTGCGCCACTCAAGTCGTCAATAGCTTAAAAGCGTCGCACAGCCGGCAATCGCTATCCTCGTCTGACATAACTAAACAAAAATAAAAAGATTATTAAGAATAACTATTTACAATAAAAACAAACCATCTATTTTTTATTTTATTTATTTATAATAATTATATGTAATTATATATAATTATATGTATTATAATAATTATATGTATTATGTGTAATTATATGTTGATATATTTATTTCTTCGAATAGGTCGAATTATCTGGTACGAATAAGCGACATAGCTCGTCATATAAGTCTGAGCCGTCGATCTTAGAATGCAAAATTTTGCATGCTGTGACCATTTGTTGGTATTGCCTTCTGACTTCCAAGGAATTGTAATCTAAGGAGCCCAAGAGGAATTTAGTAGGGTATAGGCATGGATAATAGCCATTCACTCTTTTATAAAGGGTACCTTAAAAATATTTTTTGAATTTTTTCAAGGATTAGCGCATATGTTTTCTCGTATGGGTTCCAGAAATATCATTTTGTGGCATGATGCCCAGAACGCTGGCAGCGTTACCCCTTTGAATACAAATATTATTTTTTTGAGCTAAAAAGCAGCCCTCTGGTCACCCAAAGCGAGGATAAGGTTTGCAGACAAGGCTTTGTAAAATTTCTTCATATCAGCCGACCAAGGGCCCAAAGTCTCCCCAAAGTGCGCCCCAGTCGCCATGGCACAAGTGTCGCACCATCACCATGCTAATTTCTAACAATCCGTGAAAATTAACAAAAACGCGGGCTGTAGTTCTGTCGTCTTTATTCAAACAATTTTGCGTTCGATTTCTTTGGCGCTGAATACTAAGATGTTCCAAATTCAAACGTGCGCTCTTTTTGTTTTTGTCGTTCATATTGTCGAAAAAACGCTTGTAGGTGATAATTTAAGCGATATAATCGGTACATGTATTACAAACTATTAGGCCGTACACTTCACATATTCTCCATCTTTTAATTATTTTTCAAGAGCAAATCGCACCCTGAAATAAGTAGTGTACCTAACTATCCGAAATTTTCCATTTTTTACTTTAGGTTAGGCGACATGTGGGTGTTTTACATATAAAGTGTAACCAAATATTATTTTATAAAAAACTGTTATCCAAATAACTTATGTCTCTTTTGATATGCTAAAGGGACAACAAGATTGCTCAGTATTACCTTTTATGAAGCACCGAAAGTGTTTTTGTGTGTGTCACTTTTTATATCAGGGTGCGAAATGTATTGGCATTCAATTGACATTGACATTTTTGTACAAACAATAATTAATTAATTATTTCCTTATTCTTTTAAGAATAAAAATATGTGTATGCGTTGATGATATTAATATAAAATCAGAATCAACTTGTATTTATGTATGTAATCTATTATATAAATATACTAGCTGACCCCGCAAACGTTGTTTTGCTATGTAAGTTATCGAGCGGGATGAAAAATTATTAAATTACTGAAATGACTATTAAAAAAGGGGTTGTTGATAGAAGGGTGAAAATTTAGGGTTGTATGTATTTTCTGATGCCACATTATTGAAAACAAAATTTAAAAAATTGTCCAAAAAATAAAATTAAAATGTTTGGTGTGGACAACCCTTATCACTTAGGGGTATGAAAAATAGACTAATAGTAGGGAGACTATTTTGGTATCTAGCTTTTATTCTTTTCTTTTTAAAAGTTTAATGTAAAAGCGATTTACTGGCATTACCTGGTTTTGCGAGCGAAGTCGCGGGCGATTGCTAAATTTCGCAATAAATAAAAGCATCATGAATGCGCTAACTAACTTTAGTTTTTATTTTATGGAAAATCATTTATTCGGCCAGTTATACATGCAGCATGTAAAGAATAAGTCGAATATGTTGGCTAAAAATAGTTATAAAAAGTAAATCCGGATATTAAAAAATAATATTCTAAGAATTTAAAAATGTTTGGTTTAGTTTTAATTTGTTGGTTACTGCCCAAATTGGGCTGGGCGGTGATTTATACGGCCAACTGTGAGTACCTCTGTAACTTTTATGTTCTTTTTCTCTGGAGCCAATTTATTTGATTAACAGGGTCGGGTTTCAGAATGCGAAATATACAAAGGCCTTATTTGTATCTAAGTAATGTTGCACGACAGTCTCTTGCGAGTCCGTGTCTTTTACATGGCTTTATGATCATAATGGGAATCTCACAGATTTTGTGTTCACCGTTGCAGTATTTATATTTGTAAAACGTATATTATTCTGTGGGTGCCACTGGGATTCGAACCCGGGCCTATCTAAATATTTCACTAAATAAAATTGTGTTCTAGTCACTGAATATGACAGAATGCCGGCGCTTTACGCGATAGATGACTACGAGAGGTGTATGTTGGATGCTGATAGCATCTACTGCGTCGTAGATATGGACCTCTCCTCAAATTCCAATTCCAGCTTGATGGAATTCATACTTGTAAGTGTTAATATTGTTTTCGCTTTTGATATTTGGTCCGTTTATTGTTTATTCAAATATTAATCACACTTAATATTACAGGAATATTCAGAGCACAAAAACGAACACTTTAATCACACCCAAGTGCACAGAGGTGTTTGTGTAACAAAGAGTTGCGAGAACTTTCTTCAAAGTGATTATAATGGAGCATTGGACCTGAGCAGGACCCTTGAGAGATGCCTTAACGACTCTCTATGGAGGGACTACGAACTGCAAGCAAGTTTATCCACTGTACGTTATTGCAGGAATTCTAGTGAAACATCAAGTATTGATCTCGCTACGTACTTGGTGGGTGCAATATACATACTAATATTCTTCCTAAATCTTCTCGGAAGCTTGTACGATGTCATAAAAAGTCGTGGTGATAAAAAAGGTAAGATTCGTTTAAACGTAATAATATTGAATTAATCTAAATGAGCGTTATTAATATCAGATTTAAACTCTCGTGAATAAATCTTTACAGGAAACCCATATTTAGTCTCGTTTTCTATACCCCGCAATTGGGCCAAGCTGGGTTCTTCCAGCAGCGAGGAATCAGAGAGATTGAAAGTATTTCAAGGATTGAGGTATGATTTCATTAACTTAGCACCTACATATAAGATCAGACCTATCAGTAATTTTAATTGAATTGTTTTGAAACCTTTTATGGAATTAATCTCTCAAACACCTTAACCGATTTTTTTAAACTCTTTCACTAGTAGAAAACTTAATTATTCCTGAATAACATAAGGTAAATTTTCTCAGTGTCAAAGAAAGGTTCCGAGAAAAAGAGTAGAACTCACCAATGGGTAAAATATTTGTGTGTCGGTAACATTATCTGCCTAATATTGAAAATTAACTAAAGTCCATTTTTTTCCCTTGTCCAATTTGGTAAACAATCATAGCATGTTTATATTTTCATTTTAATTAGCATGTTTATATTATAATTTTAAAATAACGCAGACACAAAATTATAAAAATTTAAAAACAAATAGTAATTTAATTTTGAAACAAATTTCTAGTAATTTTAAAGCAATTTTAATTTTTCTTTTTTCAATAACTTTTTATTGAAAAAAAAAGTGCTAAGATTGATTATCGATTAGAGGACAAAAGAATAAAAACGGACTGTACACATTTACAATCTCTTTGCAGGACATTGTTAATGATGACTTTCATCTTGTCGCATTGCTTCCTCGCGATATTCAATGTCTATGTCGACAATCCGTTGTATCTAGAACAGGTAAATAATAATCATTGCATGTTGACATGACTTATATTTACGATTAATATTATATTGTATTGATTATAATATTATGGTATTGATTTATTATTGAACATAATATTATAGACGAATCAAATAGAAACAATGTCACGGTATTTAATTACATAAAATGTTTTACTTTCTAATCATTTTTGCAGTCAAAGATTTTTTTAAAACGGCACAAAATGTTTTTGGATTTTTTTCCTCAACAATTTTTAATGGTAGGTTGTTAAATATCTTTACCGCCATAGCATTGGGACAATCTCTGTGCATTTTTAATTTTGATATTAATTAGTGCTTTACGTTTGTGTATAAATATATTTAGTTCGAAGTTTGTTTTGGTTCGTCAATATTTTTTTTTAAGAAATGTGTGTTGCATGACGAATTTGTCAATGTAAGTATTTTTTTTTTAATGAAATGTGGTTTGCAACTTTCTGGTTCTAAAGTAGGGATGCATTTTTTTGGCTGATAAATAATATCTGTTGTGCGTCTTGACTACACATTTCCCCAAAGTATGATTTCATTTATTCAGTCTTTCCTCTATATTTTTTTCTTTGATTTCCGACAGTCGTACGACAATCCGACCAACTTCCTGCTGCTCAATGGGATGGTGGTGACTGCCATCTTCTTCGCGATGTCCAGCTTCCTGTTGGCCTACAACTTCGAGCGGGGCTCCAGGAGGCCTGGTGTGCAGTGGAGCAGGCTGCTCTCGGGCATTGTGTTCAGATGGTTGAGGTATTGGACCTTTCTTTCAATTATTCATATACCACAGGTGAATCAAGTGTCCGGGGATGGGGAAATCCGAAACTAGTTCACATAGTTCACCTAAAGGAGCGCTCTTTCCATCTAGTTCGTTCGCGAACTACCTAAGACTAGTGGGGTGCTTTTTAAGAAAGGTACTGTAATTGACACCATGCACCGCATGCTTTTTTTTACAATGCAATAATTTTTTTCTTATTTACGCTACCCTTATTTTTATTTTTTAGTTTGGATTTATAAAAGCGTATTTTGTAGTTTTTTTTAACTATAAGTAATTTATTTTTTAATTTCAATTGTTTTTTTTCCCGTAGATTGACTCCCGTGTACGCCTTGATATTTGCGACGGTGGTGATTATCGTGCCGCGCCTGGGCAGTGGCCCCCTGTGGGACCTCATCGTGACGTCAGAGGCGGACCAATGTCGCCATAACTGGTGGATGCACATGCTGTATATCAACAATTGGGGGTTCAGGGACAATCAGTGTCTCATACAGACTTGGTATGTATATATACAGGGTTATCTGCTATGTGAGGTATTCCCGTCAAGGGCGTGTATAGTATGTTTTTTTATTTTAATTTGCGATGACAAGAATGCAGGCACAAAATTATAAAAATTTAAAAACAAATTGTCATTTAATACAGAAACAGTTTTCTAGAAACAATAATTTTTTTTAAAGCAACTTTAAACTTTTCTTCAATAAAAAGTAGTGCCAAGATTGTTTACCAAATAAGACAAGAGGATAAAAATGAACTGTAGATGAGCTTAAGTCGTTTAAGCCAAGTAAAGCCCTATCCAAAACTCAAGGGTTTTCGAGATAATAGGCATGATGACAGTAATCAAGTATCGCCAAAATATTTATCTGATCTAATGAAATAGGATTCAAAGATTTTGAAACATGTATTTATTCTCTTATTAATGTCGAGATTAATAATTTATTTGTTAAAATAAATCTACAAAATACAACAATCCGCCATGATAGCTAAAACACCCATCAGATCGAATTACGTCAAATTACGTCACGTCTTAGTTAACGTCATTTTTTTCGTAAGCATATTATACGCGATCTGGCATTTTTTACTGAGCCGTGGCGCAATGACAGACGCCATGACACGGGCGAGCGTTTTGGAATGAATTTGAAACTTAAAATTTAAATGTACTTTTATTACACAAAAACCTTAATTTTCTACTAAAATATGATATATTTTAGACATAATAGAAACTTCTGAATATCATAGAAGAGTTTTTGAAAATTAGTCATCATGCCTATTGAGTTTGATTGAGTTGATTGAATTGAAGAAGTCATTTTTATATCAACGAGTGAAATGCCACAATAAAACATTAAGGTATTATGTATTTACGTACCATTTGATAACATTGGGATTTTTTTATTATTTTGGAGTACTTGATATTTGCAACTTCAATAATAAATGAAAAAATGCATAGAAACTACAACAGGTTTGATACAATTGTAAAAATTTCTGAATTTTCTTACTCACTTTCATACAAAAAAGCATATACCTACTCGTAGTTATAGTTCTTGAAAGGCGCCCCACACTTTTTTCACATTTATACTATTTATTGTTTTTTATTTGATTCCTAGATAAAAAAATATTTTCTACTTTTTAGTTGATTTTTCATTAGTTTTTTTTTAGTTTTTTTTTACTATATTTATTTTCCTTTGTGATTTGTTTATGGTGCGCAATAAAGATGATTTTGATTTGATTTTTATTGACATATTCAGGTACGTGGCAGCCGATGTCCAACTGTTCTGCGTGGGGCTGGTGGTGTGCGTGGTCGCCCGCAGCCCCAGGGCTCGGACCATCGCGCTGTCCGCACTCTTCGCGGCCTCCCTGGTGATCGCTGCTGCTGTCACCTACTTCCTAGACCTGGACGCGATCGTTCTACAGACCCCGGAGTAAGTAAAGAGTCATTGAGTAGCAAAACTTTTGCTATTTTTGCCTTTTGCTCAAAAGGACACGCATACTACCTGACGTTAAGGAGGCGTGGGCCTAAATTTGTTTTTTGATGTGGGGGTGTATGAAGAAACTATTAAAATAAAATTCTTTTAAAAATATATGGTACAGCATCTTTGATCTAGTAAGTTGTTTATTTAAACACTAGCCTTCAAATAAAATGTTAGATTGTAGGCTGAATATTGTTTGTACGATTCTACTATTTCGACGCTTACTATAAGTCTTCGGTAGTATAGTGGTCAGTATCCCCGCCTGTCACGCGGGAGACCGGGGTTCGATTCCCCGCCGGAGAGATTTTAACATCCGGTGAAATTTTGTTTTATAACTATAAAATATTATAAATGAGGTTCAAAAAATTTCAAACTTTAATTATTAATTTTTCAATTTTTTTCAGGAATTTCCGTCACTTATACGCAACTGACAGGACGTTTTTGTACGCGTATGTGCTTCCCCACACTAACCTGTCGAGCTGCGTCATCGGGCTAGCCGGCGGCTTCCTTGCTCGCCACTGGCAGACGACCAAAAAGGACTTCTCCAAATATAGGGTAAGACGCTGACATAACCGGTTGGTCGGCGGTTCGTGATACATATCGTATGCAAATAATTTTGCAGTCGACGACAGTGGAACGTCACTTTGAACGCTTATTGACACACAAGTAATGTTAAAAGAAAGTAAGAGGATATTATGCTCAATATTTGCGTAATACTTCCATAACAAAAAATGTATAATATAAGTAAATAAGGGCCTATCCTTTCTTTTTCTTTCAGTCACTGTCAACTCGAACATCTTACACCCTATGTTCCCTCAAAATTTGAGCCTTGTGTAAGCAGGTTATGAATTACCATCCCGATGACAACTTTGACGACAAAAATTAAACACACGGCTCTGAAGTATGCTGGGACAGCTAGTTTGATATAATTTTTAAACGAAAATTTTTATATTTTACAGAAATACGGTTGGCTGCTGTGGCTGGTTCCCGTGTTGGCCACTGCGGTGGTTATGTCCGGCGCTGCGTTCTACATGGACGGCAAGCCGCCGTCGACGGCGCTAAGAGTGGCATATGCGGCGTTAGCTAAGCCAATCTTCCAGGCACTTACAGTTACTTTCATCATCAGCTCCATTTTCAAAATTGAGGGTAAGTATACTGGCGGTGAATCGGTGATAGCTCAATGGCTAAGAATTCGACTTCTTAATCGTGGGGTCCGGGTTCGAATCCCAATGGCACGCACCAATGACTTTGTAAAAAAAGTTATTATGTGCGCTTTATAAAATTAAATATCACCTGCTGTTACGGTGAAGGAAAACATCGCGCTGGCCTTATGCGGGCTGGTGGACTTCACATGCCTTTGAAAACATTTTATAACCGACGTTAAGCAGGTAATTACTGATATTTCCGATTTCATAATTGATTAGTATTTATTTTGCAGATTTTTTACGAAGCATAGCTGAATGGAAGGGCTTCTCGTGGTTGGGGAAGCTGACGTACTGTGTGTTTCTGATCCACACCAGCGTCGTGAGGCCTCTTGTCGGGGCACAGACCCGCCCCATTCACTTTGGGGCCACCACCACTGTGAGTCAACACATACGACTTCGTTTAAACTGTGTAGCAACCGGGTACGCGGGCCTCCTGATGTCATGTGCTCGCCGCAGTCACACCTAACCTAAAATAGATAAGAAACCCTTTCTCAGGTTGTATGTTGGTGCTTCGCTACTCATGGGGACTAAGATATTCGCCACGAATAGGTAAAGCACTTCCGGCAAATAAAGCATCCCATACCTCTCCGAAGACACTTGAAACAATATGCTGTTGCACTTTATTAATTCAGAAGCGTTTTCTCAATTTTTTTCTCAAATCTGGGTACATTTCAATATCTTGGCCGGGCAAGTAAAAAAAAATATATTAATGAAATAAAATATAATAAACAATAAATACGAAGAAAAATGGCCGATTTGAGATTTCGTGAGAGTAGAGCAACGCCGGCCCGGCGTGCAATAATAACAATTTAAAGGCACAGGGCCGTTATCAGTGTCTTTATCATTATTACTCTGTGAGTCAATATTACAATTCACGGTGGATATTATTGGGTTGGCGTAGGTAGATCGGGCGAGGAGAATAAAAAGTAGCCTTGTTGTATTACAAACGATAGAATCACTGACTAATAGTCAAACAAAAGTCACAATGAACTAATCACACAAAATCATTGACACTCCACCGAACACGAAATGCACTCGCACGACACCACCGAATTTCTTATTTTTAGCGCCATTTTTTCTTTCGCGCGCTTTTTTGCACTAGCGCCCGGAGTTGCGTCAGAGCGGGAAACGTCAAATGTCATTCATTTGCGTTCCACTCACTCTATGATTTATGGAAGCGCCGTCAAATTTATTTATCTCTCTATAGTTTTCGAAATACAATAAAAACTATTATTATAATATGCAAAAAAATATTTTTTTTTATTCTTGCCACTTAAAATGATTTTAAATAAAATTAAAACCAAAATGACATTTCCCACTTTCAGTGTCTCTACGTAACCACCAGCATCGTTCTGTCGTACGCATGCGCCGTGTTCTTTTACGTCTGCGTGGAGGCGCCCTGCAACACTCTGGTCAAGACATTCTTCAAGCTGGGCGGCAGGAAACACGGAGACAACAACAGTCTAGAAATCACCATGAGACAAGACATCTATGCACAGAGGACGCCTGACTTGAAAACAAGAGGTGAAGTGTAGTCCGCACATTACATCGTGACGGGTTTAGGTTCGGATTATTAATTATTAAACAAATATTTAAGCAATCTTTTGTATGTTTACAAATACAATAAAATGTGATTTGGAAGTTTGAACTGTGTTTTGTTTTTCAAATTTACAATAGCGTGTAAATGAGCGCGAAGTTGTTTATTCAAGCGCCTGCTTGTGTCAATATTCATGTAATTTTATTGAAAAATGCTATTATATAAATTAAGGCAGTCTTTATTTCTGAAAAAATAATTTTGCTAATTAATTATTATCAAATAATAATTGGATTCTTAAAAATATGACAGCTCTCCTTTTTACTATGCCCATGTGCTTAAATCATAATCATAAAATAAAATAGCAATTCTTATTAGCTACGATATAGGTTATTAATAGAATAAATGAATACCATTAATATCGATAAAATAAAAAAAATAAAAACAAAAGCTTCGATACATTTTGTTGCTCTCCGGCGGGGAATCGAACCCCGGTCTCCCGCGTGACAGGCGGGGATACTGACCACTATACTACCGAAGACTTATTCATTGTGCCGAAATAGTAGATCAATTCATTTAATGCTGCAATTTCTAAACAAATTGACTAAAGTTCCATCTTCACCACATGGACATAGTGGTCTGTTTTTTTTACGCAATTTATTCTCTTGTACGGTACAAACTTCGCAATAGTCTTTCTGCCGATGTGTTCTTCAGAGGTCTTGTCCTGGCAACCAACTGGCATTACTGGCAACAGTACAATAACACTTAAATGCAGTAGGTATTTAAGTATAATATTTTACTGAATGTAACGAATTAATTACTAGGTACGAGTATATCGTTTTAAGATGCTATTGTTTCCGTTTGTTCACCTTTGTACTCTTATTAAGCTGTAATTAGCTGTAATCAAATTGTTGACTACTGTGAAAACGAGTGAATAAATACTAAAATTACGGAAAAATATGCGATTACATTGTATATTGGTTACATTGGTTACGCTGGGCGCATATATATACGTTTTCCGTATAGGGTTACCGAATTCCTTTTCAGTTTTCAGGAATTCGAATGCACGAAATCAATATGTGCGGCGACTCCGGCGGTATCCATAATAATAGACCTAGCCCGTGGTTTCCTCCACGTGAACATTAAAATTTCATAAAAAGATATCTACTTTTTTAAAAGTCTTTTACTATTTTCTATCTGCGTACCGTTTTTCATCTAAATTTGTTCAGCTGTTTTTAAATTGCGTGAAAGAATAACAAATATTCTCACAAAGATTCGCATTTATACCTAATAGGTATTTAATTAGGTATTTAATTATTTAAGCGGTGATAGCCCAGTGGCTTAGAATTAGACCTCGAATCGAGGGGTCCGGGTTCGAATCCCAGTGGCACACACCAATGACTTTGTAATAAAAGTTATGTGCGATTTATAAAATTAAATATCACCTGCTGTTACGGTGAAGGAAAACATCGTGAGGAAACCTGCATGCCTGAGAGTTCACAAAAAAATTTTCTCACGCGGCATGTTCGTCCACCAACGGGCAGTAGTGGTGCGTGGTGGACGGCGGCCTACATCCCTCTCATTGTGAGAGGAGACCCGACCCTGTAGTGGGTCATTAACGGGTACTGACAGGTATTTAATTGTGTTGTAGGCAGGGGCATCGTAGGGCGGGCGCCGGGCGCCAAGAGCCGCTCGCGTTACACAGAGCCTCGGCTACATTATTATGTAATTATTTTCGTGTGTACTCCCAGCCTTGACTCATTATTTGCATTACACTAATTATTACGATTATGATTGGTACAATCATGTTTTTATGGAAATTAACACAATAAAGACGTCTGAAAAAGCCGAACAAAAAAGGAATAATAACATCTTAAAGAGGCTTTATAGGGTTTTCGAAGTCCTTTTAGGTACGAGTAGGTATCTGCCAAGACTTTTATTCTCAGAAACGTGCGAAGGTATATACCCGCAAATTGTTAATACGCCGGAACCTCATATGACGAGATCAAAGACAAATAATTATATATTATTGTGGGCCGACTCACACACGGCTGTCTGACTCCAAGGTAGACTGTGGTCCTGTGTTATGGTAACCAGGTAGCTGAAACATATTTATTTATATACATACCTACTTATATAGATATTTACACCTAGACACAGAACTTGTGTTTATCACCAGATATATTTTGTCACGGGGGGGATTCGAACCCACGACCCCCGGCGTAGTACAAAAGCTACGGTCGCTTACCACTAGTAGACCAACAGGTAGTCAAATTTTTTAAGTTTATTTCTTTACAACATAATTCTCTTTCTTGTTTACCCTACTGTACCTACTACGTAACTTACAATAAAACTTGGTAATGTCAAAACGCAAAATTTTCATAGATTTTGTATACAGTAACCGGCCTACGTCATTCATCATCAATCACAAAAACATCAAGACTTTATTATTATGGTTTTAGCACCTATATAAAAAATAAAATGTTTTAATATTGGAAGTTGACGACTTTTCAGACATTTCTGAGAGCAGTCATTTAAAGAGTTATAAGTATACATTTTGAAATTAATAGTTCCATCTGATTAGACGCACTTTGTTTATGAATGTTTCCTTTTGACCGTTTCAATAGTTACCAGACGGAGTGGCGCCGTAACGCGTTACGTTACGAAGTCGTTCACCCTCCCATAAGAAGTTTTCACTTCAAAAAACGGAACGGTTCTACATTATCTAGCTTGTTTTTTGTTTTCTGTTCTTTTACGCAGCTTTAAATCTCTTCCTAAAAAGGGTGTCAGTCTGTCTGTTTGTATATCTGCCTGTCTGTTTGTATGTTCAAAAGGGTGGACTGATTTCAATGTTGCTTTTATTTTTCGTATATTTAATACTTAGTCTTGCCATAAATGTTGTTACAAAGAAAAAAAAAACATTTTTTATTGTACGTAAAATTTATTACTATGACAGTGTGTTAGTTTAATACATTAGTAGGTATTAAACCATTAAAATTAAATAAAACTGACTCGAAGTGGTCTTCATTGGATGCAATACAGTCTTTTTAACGTTGAGGCCAGTTATAATAGAGGCCATCAGGGCCCTGATTCTGTTAATCCCAAAAGCTTTCGTGCCGATATCGTGTGACATCAAACCGTACATTTCATAAACGACACGACAAGGAATCTTAATGTCTATTCTATAAGGCACACAATAGATTGTCACGGGTAAGACACGACATTGCCGCGATACGTGTGTGAATGGTCATACCGAATCAGGCCCCAGGCCAGTTATCATAGAGGCCAGTTATCACCAGCAGCTCGAACTCTTTCTATGGGAAAATTCTTACCTGACAATCGTGTGGATTGTTTTAGGGACTCCAAATTATCATGGGGTTTAGAGCAAGCCCTAAAACTGACCATAAATCATAACACCACAAAATGTTTTACAATATACTGGCGCGAAAATAAGAAAACACAAAACATAAAAATGACAGATTCCAAATTCAAAAGTAATACCTATTTTGTTTATTTTTAATTGTAACAGTATGGCCAACTCCACAAAAAGCTAGAGTTAACTAATGGTTGCTATGGGATAGATACTATGTGTGTTTTCATTTTGCACATAATACAAAATTAACTATAGGTACTAATCTGCATCTTTTACAAAGTGAAATCCTGTTTAAATTTAAACGCAGACTGGTTGAAAAACCGGCTATAATAATAAACATTCTTTGACGTGTAAGTTAACGATTTGGGCCCTGATTCTGTATGACGATTCACACTCGTAACACGGCAATGTCGTGTCTTACCAGTGGTAAAAAGTAAAAAAAGTCTAAAAAGTCAAATATCCTGACAATCTATTGTGTGCCTTATAAAATAAATATTTAAGACATTTTTGTCGGGGCGAGTTCATGAAATGACGTACGGGTTGATGTCACACGATATCGGCACGAAATCTTTTGGGACTTAGTGAATCAGGGCCCTGTTATTAGGCTATTTTAGGTATATGCCATTTTAGGGTCCTGTACAAAAATGCCATTGACACTTGAAAAGTTGAAATGTTTTCGCACATGTTGAAATGCTTACGGCTAAAGTAGGGGTTCGACGTACGAGCCTATACCGCGGTTTTAAAGAATGACGAGATTTTACTCGCTGCTCTTCAGCGCTGATCGACTAGCAAGTAAAACAGTCCTATCCAAAAAATGTGGCAAAATATACCTATGCAATAATATACGACGAAATAATGTACGGAATATCTAATACATAACAAGACGTACCACGAGCCAGGGCTCGGCAGTATATTATTAAAATGATATGATACACCGGCGAGCTGCGACGAGACATAAAACCGTGATTTTACTCACTATCGATCAGGGCCTTAAGTGGGTGATAAACGTACAAAATTTAAACACGGGGCTTTGTATGGAGCTGTCCTAATTGGTATGCATTAAAAATATGCACGTACGCTTCGTACAAACCACCCGAAACCAAGAACATACGAGTAATTGATAAATTTATAATTCTTAACCCTTGAGTAGTGGTAAGAGGCCGTATTCTGGACATTTATACTAGAGCAGGCAAGCCATGAGAACTTTACTGTTCGTAGGTTAAAAAGAGAGAGAACATTGCGGTACCTTCTTTATCTGTCTCTTCTCGCGCATGTGTAATTAGCGAGAAAAAAATTTAGGTACCTATTGAAATTAATGCGGTTTAATATGCATGCGTGAAGCGAGCAAATGCACTAAGTTCTTTGTAACGTCTGCGTTAGTAGAGAGACAGATAGGGTACCATAATCTTATATCTCTTTCTAAGTGTCGGACATTTCCACTTACAGGCAGCCGTATGTCTCCCCTACTCTAGTTTGATTCTGGTAGGAAGATTCTGGGCCACCAATTGGCTACCAACATTTAATTTAACGTACGGAACCATTTTCGTACAGACCACTGGGACTTCGCGATTCCAATATTATTTATTAGGGTTGGGTCAATTTTAAACGAACGAAATTCGCAGTTGTTGTCATCAAGCCTAAGAAACTGATTGTAGACTGTGAAGTTGATCGATTTTAAGCAACTTGACATGAATAAGTATATGATTTTAATTACTTGTCACGTTTAGTGGTTTAATTATCATGGCAAGTTATTAAGATTATTCGGATTTTTAACTTGTGTATCGTGAATTATCATACAAGTAACTGTTTGATTAGACGAGTTATTCGCGGTCTAAACGAAAAAAAGAGTGGACGTGTTTTTGATACGTTAGTCACTGTATAGGTACTCGCAATGTTATCGGGATTGTTCTGGTTGTGTCTCTTTCTTTTATTCGTTCAGAAATGTAACAGTGTTATTTATTACATGAACGGTAAGTCGCGCATATAATATATAAAAATGAAGACATTATATGATATGAAATTATATTACCTATATTTTTAAGGTGGTACAGCCATAAGTAGTACCTACTAGTCATACTGCACCATAGAATAATTCATACTTAATTTTAAAAGAGTGCTCGGAGTTTTCTTCCGCCCTCTTTTTTCTCCTAGTGTACGTTTTGCCTGAGGGGCGATCAAAGCGGATGTTTGTATAATGTTAAATGTATGACGTTCATTAAGTGTGTATAGATTGTACCTAATAATGCTGCCAGCCTCTTCACCTGTGTAAAGCAGCATGTTCCTCATTGCTTGTGTCGGCGGGGAGGTTTGGTTGCCCGGGATATTTTATTTGAGGTTTTCAGGCGAACATAGTTATTTCATTAGTATTTAAAAATGCTTTTCCTTCTATAAAAAATCTTAAGAATTTTTTCTCCGAAATATTTAATAATTTAATTCCGGTCCAGGGATTTTACGCTATGCGTCATTAACCTGCGGTGCCATTGTTTCATACGCACACAAATATTTTTTATTATTCTTTACTTATGTGATATTTTAGCTTCGCCTGGGTAGGTACTGCTTCAAATTCTGAATTTTGAGTACAAATTATGGAAATAAAAGTAATTAATTGATAAAAATAATTAATTATGCTAACTAAAACAACAAATTACTCTTTATCTATTAGATAGATTCGTCTTCAATGGCAATTATTATTAGCAAGTATGAAGATACAAAAGATACAACATAATTGTCTTCAATCCATTCAGTAGCTCACTGCAGGGTCGGGTTATTATGAGAAGTGTAAGCGAGGTGAGCTTGCAGTGAACTTTTAGTTAAACAATTATTGCTTTCAATGTCAAAATGTATATTTTAACATTGAAAGCAATATATTAATTATACTATTAAAACAGTGAACAACGAAAAACCTATGATAAAACTAAAGTAAATAAATAGTAAGTGAAAATTTGGGAGTTAAAAGCTTGCGGATGCGTAAATACGGTATTACGGCCTATGTCAAAAAGCTTTTTATATTAATTCGAAAGTCATAAAAACCCATAAAAAATTGGAAAAAAGTTTTTGCAAACAAATATTCTGTAAAAATAGACTTTTCAATTTAAATTTCAAAAATCCCCGCGAAAACACGGTCTCGACCGTCTCGGCGCTGCCGCCATGCTTGAGACGTTTGACTCTCAGTGCAAACAATACATCTCAGTAAAGGAAGAAAGTAATTTTTTCAAAAATAAAATGAGTTACAGTCCTTATCGTTGGTGTCTCGTGCCTGAATGCAAGCATTAAGACGTCGGGAAAGTACTTACATAGATGTCTTAATGTTCCTCAATTCAGATGAGCAGAAATCGGGATTGCATGCGAAAAATTTCGCCACCCACACAAATCACTCACTTTCACAAATTTCTTCCATGTTAAAATTATATTATTATTTCGATTTGTTTGTGGCGGTGTTCAAGAAAACTGAGAAAACGCAAATTATCAATAAAAAATACAGGTCAACAAAGACTCCAATTGTTTATTTTCACTGCTAATGACGTCACGCCGATAGCTTTCATGGCGTATAGCGTTTTTGACATTTGAAAAACAGATTAACAAACCTGAATTTTAAAATTGAAATAATAAATGTATACTACATTTTTTAGAACAGATATCACTATTTTTCACTTGGTTTTAACAAAATCTATCAATATTACATAATTTTGGATTTTCTTTGCATGGTGCAAATACCCTATTGCTTTTATATTTGAACTTCGATCGCTCTTTTGTTCGCGGGCTCGCGGCGGGCGTCATTCCTTCTTTTTTTAATATTGATGTAGGTACAATGCGCGCTTTCATTCAGCCATTGCCCTTGACTTATAAATTAAATAATTAAAATAATATATATATATAAATAATTACAAAAATTAAAATCAATAACGAAATTTAAATTTAACAATTATTAATTCAAAAAGCTGTGACAGCCTAGTGCCTTAGAACTCTTAATCGAGGGGTCCGGGTTCGAATCTCAGTGACGCGCACCATGACTTTGTATTTAAAAAATATTATGCGCGTTATAAAATTAAATATCACCTGCTGTTACGGTGAAAGAAAACATCGTGAGGAAGCCTGCATGCGTGAGCGTTCACAATTTTTTAATATCATAGACATGTGAAGTCCATCAACCCGCAGTAGGCCAGCGTGGTGGACTAAGGCCTACATCCTTCTCATTGTGAGAGGAGAAGCGACTCTGCAGTGGGTCATTAATGGGTTAGGTACTGACAATTCAACATTTACAAGGATAGTAAGATATATCATGTATTGTATACCTTAGTCTACCATAATTATTAAAAAATTTTTGATACATGATAGGAACACGAGCAATGATCGATCAGAATATGCTTTTACAGCGCGGCAGGTATTACCTTTTAATTTAAAAAATTAAACCAACTTCAAAAAGTATGAAATAAAATTTGATCCACAATTTAGGCTTACTATTTTTTGAGGTTTGTTTAGTAATAGTATCGTATGGTGTCATAATATAGGGTTCGATTTTTTTTCAAAATCAACGGGTACGATTCCTGGCTAGAAATATTAATTTTCTTAAATTCAGTATTGAAGTTTGAGTTTTCATCAAAATCGGTTCCCAGACCACTTTCAGCATTTTTCGATATTCCTCATTGTTTCGGATTTTTCTATCCACGCACACTTGAAAAATTCAAAACAACAGCACTCACTTCACAATTGAACGGAATCTGGGAACAGAGGTAAACTCATAGTTTAGTTATATATAAATATATATATAGGTACTAACTCTATTTAATGGTGAAACTATGAGCAAAACTTATCATTCTGTATTCTGTAGCGGGTTTTAGTCGTGAACAAAAAATACACGGAGTGGACGCCGACGTACTACACCCGATAGTAAAGTTGGTTATTTAAAAAAAACATAATGGTGTCAAGACTTTATTTTTTATCTTTATGTATTTTTCTCATTATTGAAAATTGTACCGGTGTTGTGTTCGCCGCAAATGCAGACTTATATAGCGGTGAGTGTTTTAATTTTCATTTAACCGATTTATTACTGTGTTATAAACATATTTTATTGCGTTAACAATCGTTGTAGGCATTATTAATTTCCAATTTGTTAGGAATTTAGACTAAGCTATATAAATAATATAGAAATAAGATAAGATCAGGACAGGATAATGCCAGACACCAGCCCAATAATTTACAAAAAATAAAAATAAAAGAAAATTAATCAAAATATGATTTTATGAGCCCATCAAATACAAGGATTTTTATAAAAAGAATATTGGAATTTAAATTAATGAAAAAAATAGAAAAATAAAAAAAAATAAATTTATTCAATATCAATTCAAATCCCCGAGTGGCGCAGTGGTTAAGACACCGGTGCGCTACGCGGAGGGTCCTGGGTTCGATTCTCAGCAGAGCAGAGGTTCGAATGATGAATTTGAATTTCTGTTTCTGGTCTGGGTGTGTTGTGTTCTTGTCTTGTGTGTGTCCATGGCACCCACGACACAGGGAATCCTAGTGTGGGGCTATGAGTGTGAAGCGTTAAAAAAAAATACGCGAATAGACTAGGTACTAATTCTTATATTATGTACTTAATAAAAAAATAATTTAAAAATATAAATTTTTTTTCGTAATTTTTAGTTTTAAGTCCGTATCACGAAACTACTAGATCGATTTTAATGAAACTTTTACCATTCCCTAAGTTAAACAAAATGCAACCGAAACTATCGGATAACCCTTTTTAATAGGCAATTAAGTAGCATGTTCATTGTACAATTAACTATTTAAAGCATGTTAACTACATATATACCTTTAAGTTGGATTATATGAAGCTAGTTAATAACCTTAATATTATTTGTTAATTCATGTATTACATTGTTATTCTGTTGGTGGTTCTAATAAAATAAATCAATAAACCCGAAGGAATTTCCATACATTTTTCCATATACTACTACTATCCATATCGTACGTTAATGTATCCAATCCCGATATAATAAATATTATAGAACATTTTTTACGCTTCACACTCATTAGTCCGAGATTACGATCACCTGTGTAGTGAGTGCCATGGACACACACAAGACAAAAAAAAACACAGCACCCAGACCAGAAACAGAAATTTAAACTGACCGTTCTAGCCCACATTAGGCCTTGACTTCATTGACCATCTATTCGACCGATCAACACGACAAAATATTTTTTTATTTAAGTTGTATTTACATTTCTTTGCGACAATCCGCACACGTGGAACTTGTTTTGGTATGGACCCACCACCCTCCCTTATCTCCCTGAGTAGGTATATACTATAACGACTTATTCCAATAGCACACGACACGTGTTTCGCCCCAAAACGGAGCTTCATCAGGTGATGTGGACGCTACAACGGTTGGTTGTTGAGAGTTGAGGGTTGGTGGTTGACTCAACCCCGCATTGAGCCAGCGATGGCTAATGCGGGTGGGTGGTCTATTTATTTTTTATTGTTTGCTATTTATTGTTTTGTTGACCGCTAATTGCCCCTACCAGTGAGGCCGCAACTGAAAGCTTAAAGCATAGAAAACAGACTGGCTTAAAGTATCGCTTGCGATCTAGGGTCTAAAAAACTTTCGAAACATTTAAGAGTTATCGATTTTTTGATATAAGAAGATATAAGGTAAACCTGAAAGCAAAATATCTTATGACGTAGGTATAAAAAAATACCTAAAAAATCGTAAGTTAAGACCTACATGTCAAGCTATGAATAATTATGAATAATATTAATTTATAATTTCTATTATTTAGGTAAGTACCTACCGTTTTTATTTCGCATTTTTAAGTCTCGTGCGTAAAACCACTGATCATAACAATATTTGAATACAGGATGTCCCAGAATGGATGGATAATCCTGAAACCTCTTATAATGTAGTGAAGTATAATTATATACATAAGTATGCCTACCCTTCAAAAATAACCCAAAGGCGTTTTACGTCACTAAGCAAATAGGTATGCATGAGGCGCTTGTATTAGGGTTGAGGATTTGAGAAGTAATTGTAGATAGTTGTAAATAAAAGAAATACAGGTAGTTAACAATGTAAAGTATTTTTTATGTAATTAATGGCATGACATTCAATAAAGACATGAAATTAATGAATTTTCAAAATTTAACTTTTTAGTCGAGCTCCTTCTGTATACTAATGGCAATAACCTCGTATTTACTTGAAATAAAATAAAGTATTGTACCATTTTAAAATTTTAAACAAACGGGCATGTTTTTTAAACAATTGGTCACATAGGCTTTTATACATTTTTTTCCACTAAGTGTGTTTAAACTTTAAGATGAAGTGAAAAATAGCAAATTTCATGACTAAAATTTAACTTCCGACATTATTTCAGAAAATTTACACACACACATTTTTAATACATTGTCACTGGAGTAGTCTATGAAGAATATTATAACATCAAAAACACAACGGATTTTATTTATCTGTTGCTGTGGTAACTATACATATACACACAGTAGTATGAAAAATATCGAACTTTTTAAAAAAAGTTACGATACTTTGGAACTACCATAAATATTTTTTTAAATTCATATTTAATATGGAAATATTCTGGGTCCTCAAGAGGCTTACTATAAGAGGTTTCAGTTTTATTCATTCATTCTGGGACAACCTTTATATAATATAGAATTGTTTTCCTCAATAATATTGTTATATAGTAATATTTATCTACATTATAAACTAACTTCCACCTGCGACCATATCCGTAGATTTTAGAATTTTGTTTAGAGATATAAAACTATTGTAGAGTTATAAAACTATTGCTAACTTTTGTCCACATATATTTTTTATCTCTATTGCTAATTCCACAAAAGTATAAAATTAAGAAGAATAATTAGGTGTTTAAACTTAGAACCGGCCGAATCACCGGGAAAAGAAAGATTAATAATACAAACTTAGTGTATGATTAGTAAGTTGATGATTTACGACAATTATAAGTAAAAAACAAGTTTTAAATTAACCAAATTTATAGGTGTTTTAAAGTTAGGTACCAAAAAATGGTCAGTTACCTGAGTTAACCCTAAAAATAAAACTAAACCGACCTCAAAAAAGCATGAAATAAATTTTGTTACATACTTTAGGCTTAATATTTTTAGGTTGGTGTCTTTTGTATCAAGTATTTTGTTTCCATTGTTAATGTTTTTTCAATTATTTTTTTAGTAACTTTTAGTTTTACGTCACGAAAACTATTTAACCGATTTTTATGAAAATTTTATCATTCCCTAAGTTAAAAAAATGCAAACAAACAAAAAAAAAACGATCACAATCCGTTAATTAGTTTCGAAGATATGCGAGGACAAATATTTCTGCATACATCATACATACACTCATGAAATGTGGTAGGTAGGTATACTTGTTTGAAAGCCGTACTTAATAGAGCAACATAATAATATTACGTAAAAATCGTGCAGTTCCGATAATATTACATATAGGTACGTGTCGAATCGAACCTCCTTTTTTGAAGTCGATCATAATAGTACTCAAAATAAGTTTCCTACAATTTTTTGGTTCGATTTTTTGTTTCATCAATAATAAATAATTGATGAGTTGTTGTTTTTTGTATGGTTGTACGTTAGTTAGTTTTGTATTTTCCTTATATTTTTGACATCAATAGACGTTTGGCAGTAAAATCGACTCGTTTGACGGCAATGTACCTACTAACGTGACGCACGCCCGTGCTCTCTACCGTCTACAAGGCTCTCGATCTCTGTGAGGATAACTAAATTAACCATCAGAAACAATTGGCACTACTTTTTATTGAAAAAAAGTTTAACATTTCTTTAAAAAATAAATTATTATAGTTACTAGAAATTTGTTCTGGCATTAAATAACAGTTTATTTTTAAATCTTTATTAATTTTATTCTTTATTAAAATTACGTGTCTGCTTTCTTTTTATTTTAATTATTTTTAAATCGCAACTTAAAATAAAAAGGCAACTAAGATTGTTAACCAAATACTACGGTACTAGACTACTGTAACACTGAAACAGAAAATGAACTGTATTATCTGTGGCGTAGGTTTTAGGGCCTTGTGTGTATTTGGACGTTAATGCCATAATAATTATATTAGGTATCTCATAAAGGAAATACAAAATATGATTTCTTTACGAAAGATATTTCTTTACGAAAGACATTTCTTTACAAAAGATATTTCTTTACGAAAGATATTTCTTTGCAGAAACCGAATATGAACGAATGCCGCCGCTTTTTGGCCTGGACCCCAACTACGACAAGTGCATCAAGCGGAGGGGCGGCGTGTACTGCGTCGCCAAGTTCGACCTGGACGCAGACCCTCACAATGAACTGATTAATATTATACGAGTAAGTGTTTATAGCTGTGCAGCGGCGCGATGGCGCGCGCCTCACATGAATGCTGACCACGCATCGCGACGCAAGCAGCGAGTGTAGTCAACTGTAGACGTCACGCGTCAACCGAACTGGCCAATCGGAACACGTATCCTCAAACGCGCTATCAAAGTTTCATAGAATCTCTGCATATATACAAATGGTTTGAAGTTAACTTTCGGACTAAGTATTTCGGACCCGCGTCGGTCCCCAGGCAGTGACATCGGGGCATTCCTCCCAATGTTGCAAATTGTTTATTTAACTATTTCCAGCACGATTTTTAATTGGTTGAACCATAGAAGTTCGCCCAGCAACTTTATCGCCAGGTTCTTAACCCGTCGTGTGTTCTTTTAACATAAATGAACTCGTTGCTTAAATCCACATTACTGCTCAAAAAACGAAAAATATCCCAAACTAGTTTTTCGTGTTTTAAAAAATGAGTTGTCACGTCATCAGGATGAGATTATTGGACAACCGATTAACGGTATTTGAGATTATTAATTGTCCCGACTAATGATGGTTTTAGTATTGTAATGTCGAAGATATTAAAATTTACAACGAGTTTAATGGTAATGTCCTTACATAAATTAGCAATACGTTTAGGACTAATTTTTGAATGACTAAGCAACTTGACTCTTTTAAAATAGCAATTGACCGTAAAATGGAGGAACATGAGTTTTATTAAGGTTATTTGAAGTGAACACTTCTTTAGCGGCGCTGAGCACGTTTTGGTATGGATAAAAATAGTTAAACTCGCGACAGGACACCCCTGATTGTAAGCAAACGCGTAAGGGAAAATGCGTAAGATGGTAACAAGTGAAACTGTCAAAAGGAAACATTCATCAATAATAAGTGTATTTTGGTATTGAAAGAAGTTGCGTTATTATAATTATTGTGATTTTGGATTCGACAATTCCATTATTAGCATTAAATGTCTTTTCTATTTTGACAGAGAAACTCAATGGTGTTTTAATTGGATTGTCGTCCAAATCACCAAGAAAACACATCTTATAAGTTTTTATTTCTGCCGGCACTCCCAGAGTGCAACCCGTTGTTTTTTTATAAGTAGAGCAAGCAAACAGACAGACGGGCCACCTGATGGTAAGTGGTCACCGTCGCCTACTGACGCGTGCAACACGAGCACGTTCAAAGAGAGCTTTTGATGCCGTTTTTGAAGAATCCCATGTCGTAGTCCTGCTAAAATACATCAGTCGGAAGGTGATTTTTTAATGAATTTAATTTCATTTCCAGGAATATTCCCAGCATGAAATCAGGCACTACAATCACTCCTTTATCGACAGAGCGATATGCGTCACACAGTCATGTCATAAGTTCATAGACGATAGAAATTTGAATAGAATAGCGGACCTAAGTAAGGTCCTTGAGGAATGCGTGAACGAAACTATATGGAGGGACTACGGAATAGAAGCGAAGCTAGCCCTTATCTACTCTTGCGATAAATATGGCGACCAACCGACTATAGATTTCGGAGATTGGGCTCTGGCCGCCCTTTTGGTGACTATTCTAGTTATGAATGTAATCGGAAGCCTCTATGACGTCTACTTCGAGAAGAACGTGCGAGAGAAAAATCATAGAAAAGGTAAGAACATTTTCATGTCTTTTTGTGATATAAAAGTAGCAAATGTGCATGTCGTTTCATTGTAAGTGATAGCTGCAGCCTTATTTTATCACGATGGATATTATTCTTAGCCCAAGTTTGAAAGCAGGCAATGCCGGAACAACAAATTGTCTACAATAACTACATGGCTATTCTTTGATCGCCAAGTTTTAAGGATTTCATCTTCCATCTATAGACGATGGTTTTACCCTGTGTCTTACTTGTCATACCACTCGCAAAAGTTGCTCGTCCGAAAACGTCATGTCATACATTAAAATTTTGTCACATGTGCGAGGACATCTCCATACAGGAGCTCTGTGTTAAATTTTTTTCGTGTTGGCACAGAATAGGTACATAATATTACAAGGTGTTGGTTAATCTGTCGGTTATGTCAGCCAGTTAGGCCTTGACCCTAACTGAAGAAAGAGGCCTATAGGTTACAGAAGTCTACGGAAAAAACATTTAATGTTACTCGGAACAAGCCACTAAAATTAATGCAGATGTAAGTTAAAATATGCTCATATTTGGTTAATTTACCTTACATTCAAAGAAGCTTGTTTTTGAAAGATACTCGTAACTTATTTATAACAGGCGATTACGCTGGTGTTGCAGGTGTCAATAGGCGACGGTGAGCACTTACCATCAGTTGGCCCTCCTGACTGTTTGCCTACTCTACTTATTAAAAAAAAACGGACAAATAGTTCGGGGCAGTTTTGAGAAACAAGCCCTATTTCCTATTGGCAAGCAACTCAAGTCGTCTGACGGCAAGATCGGTCGCTCACGACGTTTTTCATACTGCTATGTCATTTATCGCATGTTGGTCTGAAGTAGTTAGAACAGCTTCATCCAAAGACCTGTGTTTGAATTTTATCGCGTTGGTTCTTACACCTATTTCGAAATTCATATAAACAGTGCCGTGAGTATGAACACTAAGTCACACTAAGTAAAGTAAACGTCAGCCATTAGTATGTCAATCTCTCTTGTCAACTTCCCATACTAATACTAATACTCGATACGATTAGTATACGAAAATGCGTAATTTATTCATGTTTGAGGCACAGTAACTTAAACATAACTTTTTATCGTCAACAATAAAAATAAACGATAATACATAACCTGCGTATGTTGTCAGTGACGTCAAAGATAAAAGATAATAACAATATTGTTATGAGACATTTTTTCATGTTAGTTCATAGTTTTTTCTATAAATGTCATATTCTCTGATTTACATTACCCCGCGTGCCCTATTGCCAATATTGCCATGACGCACGCAAAGGTTCACGAGTGGTGAGCACAACTTTCATTGGTCGGTGTGACATTGACTGCGCTGCGGTGCACGCGATTGGTTCGACAAACGTCAGTTCGTCAGTGTGTGTCGTCACACACACTGACGAACTGACGGCTTCCAAGCCACAGCTTCCAAGGCCGGGGGCATGTTACGAATATACTCCATTTCAATATTCTGAAGACTGGTAGCGACATCTCTGATTGAATTCGGAACTTAGCTGCAGTGCATAATTTTGTTCCCGACTCCCCTCTCCTAACGCTTTGTAACTTTTACTTACGCACGAGTACACGCAACCTTGCATTTAACATTAACGCATCTTTTATTTTCAAAATCCTTCAAAGTTCATCATCATATTTCGTCCATCATATCCATCATCTGTTTTCCTCACCGCTACTGAACAATCTGTGCTCACGACTCATGACGGTTACTATACGACAACGTCATTTCGCACATTTTGTCATATGTCAGTAATGGCGCGAACCCACCGCAGCGCACCCTGTGCACGGCCACGCGGTGCATGGATTCATTTGTTTGAGTACGTGGGTCAACGTTTCCACGTGCCATCGTAACTCACGACTATGTACAACTGTTACTGTAGCGCAGCACAGTGCGTCTTGTGTGTCGTCCGTGTGTGGCGTTGCCAGCGTTGAGCTGCGTGTGCGACGTATGTGGGATATGTCACGTGTGTCAATGCATGCGTAGCGTGTCCGTGGGTTGCAGTGGACACAGTCACATATACTATATTTTCTTGCAAAGCGACGCTTGACACACGTGCGTAGCCCCTCCGTGCGCCGCGTGGATCCGCGTCTTAACCCATAAATGACCCACAGGTCGGGTCTCCTCTCACAATGAGAGGGATGTAGGCCACCGTCCACCACGCTGGCCTTCTGCGGGTTGGTGGACTTCACATTTTCACACCTTCGAGTACATTTTTTTGTGAACTCTCAGGCATGCAGGTTTCTTCACGATGTTTTCCTTCACCGTAACAGCAGGCGATATTTAATTTTATGAAGCGTACATAACTTATTTAGAAAGTCATTGGTGCGTGTCACTGGGATTCGAACCCGGACCCCTTGATTCGAGGTTGAATTCTAAGCCACTGGGCTATCACCACTTATTTTGTCAGTGTTTGTCAGTGCGTATTTCAATTAGGACAGCTCCATACAAAGACATTATCATCGAATAAACATAAAATCATGTACTTTTCGCTACTTTTCATAGTTTCTGATTTCGTCATTCAATACTACCTACTTGAAAAAAATCACCCTTTATACTTTTTTTCTGTTTTTAATGCAATTGTGTTTAAAATGCTTTGCAACTTTTTGTTATAAAAGTCATTAGTTCGACTATTAGTAGAAAATAGGTACAAGCGGGTGAAGCGTGCATTTTTGAAGTTTTTAATAATAATAATTTGCAAACATTAATAAACCTGTGGTCTTGGTTTTTAAGAGTTTATGATGTCATTTGGCATGATTGGAATGCATTGCTGTTTAAATAAATTTACATTTATATATTGTTATGGAATTTTTGTGTATTTTTTATCTGAAACAAGTCTGTAGTTAGTATCTACATTTCTGCAGTTCATCTCATCTAGAAATGAACGCTTTTCCTCCCCAACTCCCCAAAAACATAGCGTAAAGTACGCATCTCAAAGCATTTCTCTTAAGTTTAGTGGGTGAGGCCAAGCTGTAATGACTATAACGTAATAAATTACACTACAATAATTATGTTATGTATGTTTGTATTGATTATTTATTAATGTCGTGTTAAATGGTTTAAGTCTGGCTTTGAGTATAAGATTCAATGTTCACCTTTCAGGAAATCCATATCTTTTAAGTTTTTCGATATTTCGAAACTGGAATCAGCTGTCAAAAACGGACACTGACCCCCATTACGAGAGGCTGAGGGGTCTACATGGACTGAAGTAAGTGCGATTTGTTTAATTGTGCTCTACATTTGTGCCGCCACTATATACCTTCTTAGGGTGCTGGTATTCTTCGGACATATTATTGCTCGCAAAGAGGTTCACAATGTTGAACAGCTGATGGTGACAGGCAAGGCAGACGGCAAACGTGCCCGAGGACGCAGTCCCACGAGACGGTCGGACCAAATACGATCTTCTCTTAACATCAACTTCCACAATGCCCTTCACGAAGCTAAGCATCGCAGCAGATGGAGGGGAATCGTACGAGAGAAACTGATGCAGCGGGGGAGTCACGACCCTCAGCAATGAGGGAAACGACGCAAGGAGGAGGAGGTGCCGCACAGGCGGGTTCAAGCTCGTGCCTCGATTGGGGGTTTGGGGGTTCGCCATTATTGAATTCAGCGCGCGAATTTGCGGCATAATTTCACGGCGCTAATGTAGGGCCGCCGTAAAAATGTAATTTGTTTATATTATTATGAAGACTGGATACACATTGATTATAATATTATATTGACAAAATAGACTGTACAAAACTATGTAGAAGAAAAATTTCATAGCTTTAGTTACACGACGGACATTTCACGAGGGGGAATAATCCTAGCATATTCGGATGAAATATAACACTAACGTTCAAATTAACCTCATGAGAGCATAATATTATGGTGTGCAAATAAAAATGTATTAGGTACTTATTAAAAAAATTGAGAACAAATTTTTTAATTTAATTTATAAAGACAACGATTATATTACTTTTTTCAGATCGATAATAACGTTCTTCATAGCGTCCTCGCACATCATGTGGCTCGTTGGCACTGGCTACACGGACAACCCGTGGGATTTTGAACAGGTACGAACATTGTAGTTTGTAGACTTATTGATAGCAATTGGTAGAACCATTGGTAGCAATTGGTCTGAGAAGCAAATTTTTCAAGTGTGTTAGAAGTTAAAGTACCTATTTTGTTAAAAATCAAACCGACATCAAATAAGTATGAAATAAAATTTGTTAAGTAATTTTGGCAAAAATTTAACAATAGAAACAAAATACTTGATACTAAAGACACCAACCTCAAAAATAGTAAGCCAAAAGTACATATTACAATGTAACAAATGTTATTTCATACCTTTTTGAAGTCGGTTTAATTGTTTAAAATTTTTTTTGTTCAAGTATTTGTTCCTTTACAATGAAGATCCGTACCGTATATTTAATAATCGTGAGGGCAGTCAAAGTTACATTGACGATTTAATGGCAATATGACTAATAAAAGAAACCGGTATAGTGCCATAATCATAAGTCACGTGTTTGCAATTTAAATGTAAATATTCTTCACTATTACATACCTAGACGTAGCTAACGGTTATTTATTTATTTATTTCATTATTTTAGTTTATTAGGTTTTAATTTGATGTTATTAGAATAATCTATTTGTAAATATTAACTAACTTCATATAATTAAAATTGTAGCTAACGGTTTAGTTAGGGCAGGTTGAAATATCATTTACAGTCCGTTTTTTACACTTATCTTATTCGGTAGGTAAACAATCTTGGCACTACTTTTTAATGGAAAAAGTTTAAAATTGCTTTAAAAAATAAATAATCGTTACTAAAATTTATTACAGCGCTAAATTACAATTTATTTTTGATCATTATAATTTAGTGTCTGCCATAGAACACTTCTGTCTTCTATGGTGTCTGCTATTATTTTGAAATAGCAAATTAAAATAAAAAGGCATGTTAAGATTGTTAACCGAATAGGACAATTAGTGTAGAAAATGGACTTTGAGCATTGATACTTTTGAATTATCTATTTTTATTCATTTCAAAAATTAAACTATATAATATAGGCAATTATAATATATCAGAAAAAATCATTAATGGCGGCGCCACATTCGTCCTTGAAATAGAAATTCATTAGCTCCAAAAATTTGAATTAGTTTCAGTGAAGTAGAATAAGTAAATAATTTTTTTTTTCGCAAAATAGTGATGTACACGTGTGCTAAAACCCCGGTCGGGCTATGACGTAGGTATTATGTAGGTAGTATAGGCTATCTTATATATTAGATAACATTGCTAATAAAAAAAAATTATAGGAAATACAAAAACTGATTGAATTATCCAGCTTATTGCCTTGAAAACTTTGAAATACATGAATAAGGTCACATTTTTGAATTCTTAAAAGCATAATACCTACATTTAGATAGGTAATTTACTTTGTTTACATATTGCAGCCTTGTATCGATAGGAAAAAAACCTTTTAAGTTGATGAATATACATGCACGTTACGAGCACGCTCTAAATAAGCATGCTCATTACATTACACACGTGCTACTAAAGAGCAGCTCAATAAAAGCATGCTTTCGTGCTAGTAATGAGCACCGTCTGTCTGTACGTACCTAACCCCATCCGTGCGTCCCTGGAGCGACGCACTAATTTTTATATTCCTTGTACCAGACCCACAACCGGATCCCTTACCAGCTGATCTTCAGCGGGATGGTGATCGTGCAGATCTACTTCGTGATCTCCGGCTGCCTGCTGGTGTTCAGCCTGCAGAAACTGTCGGAGACCGCGCGCCTCACTTGGGGCCTCATACCCAAGATGGTGCTGTCTAGATGGGCGAGGTGAGACAACGCTTTATACTTCCTTCCTTCCTTCCTTTCAGCCCTTAGCAGTCCACTGTTGGACATAGGCCTCCCCTAATCGACGCCACTCCGCCCGGTCCTGGGGCCTCTGAATCCAACGGTTTCCCGCTGTCTTCTTCAGGTCGTCAGTCCACCTGGTCGGAGGGCGGCCTGTGCTCCTTTTGCCTAAACGTGGTCGCCATTCGAGGACCTTTTTCTCCTATTTTTATACTTATAAAGATAGAAATAAACAATCAAAGAGAGACAGAAAGAAAGACAAAAAAGAGTCAAGGGAAAGAATGAAGGAAAGAAAGAAAGAAACAATGGAGCGAATGAACAACAACGCGTGGAGCTTGTTTTCGTATGGACCCACCACCCTCCCTTATCTCCAGGTAGGTATTACCATCACAACTTATTACAACAGCGCACGATAAGGGAGGGCGGTCCATACCAAAACAAGTTCCACGTGTGCGAATTGTTGCAAAGAATATAAATACAACTTAAATACTTTTTTCATACTCCAGGCTGACCCCAGCCAACGCGATCATGATCTTCTTCACGGCGACGTGGCTCCGCCACCTCGGGTCCGGCCCGCTGTGGAAGCTGAACGTGGCGAGCGTGGCCTCCGACTGCAGGACCTACTGGTGGCAGCATCTGCTCTACTTCAACAACTACGTGAAGCAGGACAAAGCCTGCGCTATTCAGAGCTGGTGAGTCATCTGCTTCATCCTTTTTCATGAAAACAGCCAATGGGATCATGATCTTCATGGCGACGTGGCTGCGGCGCCTTGGGTCGGGCCCACGAAAAACAAAGCGTGATTGATTCTGCTCTCAAATTACAGTCGCCTGCGGGTTGGGATATCAGAAGTCGCCTATTTCTCGCATGAATTCCACCTATCTTAATCGAACAAGTAACAATTTCCAGGCACGTGGCAGCCGAGATGCAGCTGTTCACGGCAGCGCTGGTGGTGTACGTGGCGACTGCGTCGCGCGGCAGGTGGCTGGCGCTGAGCGCGCTGGCGCTGGCGGGCATGGCGGCGCCGGCGCTGCACGTGTGGCTGCAGGACCTCGACGCGCTGGTGCTGCACCGCCCCGAGTGAGTCCACATCTACTGTTCATTGTACTGAGGTTTTGTTCGCTTACAGTAGAAGCGGAAATCGTCACGTAAGGCAAAAGCGTCAAATTTTCGAGTAAATTCAGCAGAAGGAAGTGGTAGATATCGTCGCGTAAGGAAAAAGCGTTACGTCCCTTCCAGGCAATCTTTACCTACCTATATTTCTCTTTGTTTAGTATACACCGAATCTGGCTCATTTCTAACAATCCGTGAAAATTAACAAAAACGCGGGCTGTAGTTCTGTAGTTCTGTCGTCTTTATTCAAACAATTTTGCGTTCGATTTCTTTGGCGCTGAACACTATAAAGAGGGAGGAAAGACTCATTCCTGCCCGCTAAAAGTTTCTTATAGAAAACACCACCTTTGGGCGCACCAAGTCGTACTTTTCGAATAGATGGGATGAGAAAATCTTATCATTAATCTCTCTCATGAATCTCAGAATCTTGACCCGATCTTACTGTGCATAATGAAGGTCGGTGTCCTTTGTCTGGAAACACTGTTTTAATTATTTTTTCATTTCGGTGCGAACTTCTAGGCGGTTGCCAGTAACCCATTAATGACCCACTACAGGGTAGGGTCTCCTCTCACAATGAGAGGGATGTAAGCCGCCGTCCACCACGCACCACTACTGCCCGTTGGTGGACTTCACATACCTTTGAGAACATTTTTTTTGTGAACTCTCAGACATGCAGGTTTCCTCACGATGTTTTCCTTCACCGTAACAGCAGGTGATATTTAATTTTATAAGGCGGTTACTTTTTCGAAATTATTAGTTTTTGCTGAGCCATCATTGAATTGTCATTGATATATTTCAGGTTCTACCGCGCTTTCGAGAACGACACCTATCGTTTGATGCACGTTCTCGGCCACAACAACTTCTCGTGCTACGCCATCGGCATGGCCACCGGCTTCATCTCTTACTACTGCGTGAAGAATAAGATCGAGTACTCCAAAAACAAGGTAATGGCGGGCCCGGCCCTCTCCCCGTGTAGGTATCAAAAATGTACCTGCGCACAGCGGCCTTTTCGAGTGGGCTAGTGAGTGGAGGAAAAGGTAAGCGCTAGAAAGAGACGCAACATGTTGCGGGAAAGTGGAAAAGGTAAGGGTTACGCGCTAGAAAGAGTCGCAAGATACATCGCGCTGCGCGATCTGAATTGAACTTAATCGTATCGTAGCTAGAGTCTATATTTCTTTAAATGACTTTTCGAAGTGGGCCTTCTGTACAAGTGTACTATTATGTATTCTGTGATAATGGTAAGAGTTAGTTTAGCATGGTCAGAGTTTGTTGCTTTCGCCACTTAAGAGATGGCGCCACAAGTGGCCTGAATCACGCTATCGAAGTTTTTTACACATTGGATATTGCTAGTTTGCAGTACACGTGGTTGAAACCATTTTATGGTCCAAAGCGGGTTGGTGGAGCAACTTGCAGCTTTTCACTTAAATGTCAGTAACCCATTAATGACCCACTACAGGGTCGGGTCTCCTCTCACAATAAGAAGTATGTAGGCCTTAGTCCACCACACTGGCCAAGTGCGGATTGGTGGACTTCACATGCCATTAAGAACATTTTTTTAACTCAGGCATGCAGGTTTCCTCACGATGTTTTCCTTCACCGTAACAGCAGGTGATATTTAATTTTATAAAGCGTACCTACATAACTTTTTTCCGAAGTCATAGGTGCGTGCCACTGCGCTTCGAACCCTTCGATTCGAGGTCGAATTCTAAGCCACTGGGCTATCACCGGATCTACTTACTTATATATTATTATAGTACTTACTTTACGTAATTATGGTTTACTTATCACTCTTTCAGTTCCTGAAGTATCTCACCTGGTGCACGCCTCTCGCGATCGTGGGGCTGTTCCTCTCCGGCAGCCTGTTCTACATCGACGGCGAGAGGCCCCACGTGCTCATCCGCATGGCGTACGCGGCGCTGCACCGCGCGACCCTGGGCGTGATGACCGCGCTGCTGGTGCTGAACCTCGTGCTGAAGTTTGAGAGTAAGTGGAAGTAGTGAAGTAGAGTGAGCCCTCCACCGCGCGACCCTGGGCGTGATGACCGCGCTGCTGGTGCTCGACCTCGTGCTGAAGTTTGAGAGTAAGTGGAAGTAGTGAAGTAGAGTGAGCCCTCCACCGCGCGACCCTGGGCGTGATGACCGCGCTGCTGGTGCTGAACCTCGTGCTGAAGTTTGAGAGTAAGTGGAAGTAGTGAAGTAGAGTGAGCCCTCCACCGCGCGACCCTGGGCGTGATGACCGCGCTGCTGGTGCTCGACCTCGTGCTGAAGTTTGAGAGTAAGTGGAAGTAGTGAAGTAGAGTGAGCCCTCCACCGCGCGACCCTGGGCGTGATGACCGCGCTGCTGGTGCTGGACCTCGTGCTGAAGTTTGAGAGTAAGTGGAAGTAGTGAAGTAGAGTGAGCCCTCCACCGCGCGACCCTGGGCGTGATGACCGCGCTGCTGGTGCTGGACCACGTGCTGAAGTTTGAGAGTAAGTGGAAGTAGTGAAGTAGAGTGAGCCCTCCACCGCGCGACCCTGGGCGTGATGACCGCGCTGCTGGTGCTGGACCACGTGCTGAAGTTTGAGAGTAAGTGGAAGTAGTGAAGTAGAGTGAGCCCTCCACCGCGCGACCCTGGGCGTGATGACCGCGCTGCTGGTGCTGGACCTCGTGCTGAAGTTTGAGAGTAAGTGGAAGTAGTGAAGTAGAGTGAGCCCTCCACCGCGCGACCCTGGGCGTGATGACCGCGCTGCTGGTGCTGGACCTCGTGCTGAAGTTTGAGAGTAAGTGGAAGTAGTGAAGTAGAGTGAGCCCTCCACCGCGCGACCCTGGGCGTGATGACCGCGCTGCTGGTGCTCGACCTCGTACTGAAGTTTGAGAGTAAGTGGAATTGAAATAGAGTGGCTTGGCTAGACGTGGTTACTGTGAGCCTAATTTACAAGCTCAGAGTCGCCCAGAGGGCAATGGAAAGTGCTATCCTCGGTATTTCTCTACGAGACAGAGTCGAAAATGAGGAAATCCGTAGAAGAACGAAGGTATCCGACATAGCTCTTAAAGTTTGCAAATTAAAGTGGCAATGGGCTGGTCACATCAATGGCGATCACGTTTACGTTAGGAGCACAGGCCGCCCTCCTACCAGGTGGACTGACGAGCTGAAGAAGACAGCGGGAAACCGTTGCTATCAGAGGGCCCAGGACCGGGCGGAGTGGCGTCGATTAGGGGACGCCCTTGTCCAGCAGTGGACTGCCAAGGGCTGAAAGGAAGGAAGGAAGGCTTGGCTAGTTGAAAGAGCCTCTCGCGAACGTGAGGCTGTTTCTCTCCGGCAGCCTGTTCTACATCGACGGCGAGGCTACACACGTGCTGATCGATATTCGAGGGCCGTTTTCCCCATCGGTTGTCAGTCCTGCGAACGATGTGGCCAGCCCATTGCCAACTTAGTTTAGAAATTTTGAGGGCTATGTAGGTTACCTTCGTTCTTCTACGGATTTCATCATTTCTGACTCTGTCACGTAGCGAAATACCGAGCGTAGCTCTCCATTGCTCTCTGAGCGACTCTGCTTGTGGATTAGGCACACAGTAAAGGACCACGTCTCGGCACCGTATGTCATCACTAGGACAATAAAGTGATAATTATCTGATGATCCCAGGCGTAATCCGAGGGTTCCTGGAGTGGCGCGGCTGGGTGGTCACCAGCCGGCTGTCGTACAGCGTGTATTTACTCCACGTGAACTTCATCCACGTGTTGCTGGGGGCCCGCACGCAGCTCGCACACGTGTCCTTCTTCAATGTGGTGAGGCCCTTTCTAATGGAAATAGCGAAATGGAAGCGGCGATAGCCCAGTGGCTTAGAATTTGACCTCGAATTCAGGGGTTCGAATCCCAGTGGCACGCACCAATGACTTTGGAAACAAGTTATGTGCTCTTTATAAAATTAAATGTCACCTGCTGTTACGGTGAAGGAGAAGATCGTGAAGAAATCTGCATGCCTGAGTTCAAAAAAAATGTTTTCAATGGCATGTGAAGTCCACTAACCCGGAGGTAGGCCGAGGTGGCCCGACCTGTGGTGGCCCGACCCTGTAGTGGGTCATTAATGGGTTACTGACAATGGAAATTCGAAATATTGTAGATTAGAAAATGCTAAAGTGCACGCTGAAATATCAAAAAATATGGTGTTTTTTTAACCCTCCCTAATAATAATGTCCCTAAACCCCATGACCAAAAAATTCAAAAAAAGTCGTGTCCACCAGCTTGGATTTCTATCTTAATGCGTTTTTCACAATCCTCGCCCTAAAATATCCCTAAACGACACTTGTTACAAAAAGTCGTTACCGCCATCTTGGATGTAGGATTAATATTTTTCCTTATTCTAATCTAAATTCAATTCAATCAACTTCAAATTCTGGCGGCCGGTGGTGGTGGCTAGTACTAATACTACTACTTATACTATTATAAAAATGCGAATGTTGTGAGTATGGATGGATGTTTGTCACTCTTTCACGCAAAAACGGCTGAACAGATTTGGATGAAATTTGGTACACAGATAGATCATAACCTGGATTAACATATAGTATACTTTTTATCCTTCTCTGGACCAAGGTCTACAATCCACGCGGACGAAGTCGCGGGCACAGTCTAGTAGAAACTAATGTAGATTTTTTTCCAGATAATAAACCACTGCGGCGTAGTGTCCTTGACACTAATGGTGTCGGTTCCATTCTACATACTCTTCGAAGCTCCACTGATGACACTGGCGAGGCATGCTCTTAGTTCAGAGGCCTACGCAAAAAAGAAGAAGATTACATAAGACACGCCTTGAAGTGACAATTCAAACAAACAAGCCTGAGGAAATAAATAATCATCACGATTGTCGTTGTAAATAAACATATTTATAAATTTTGCTAAGTAGGTAATCTTTGTGTTTTATTTGCTGCCTTTTTTCGCAGTCCACATAATTAAAAACACAAATAGTTTGAGAAAAAATGTAATCCGCCATTTTGTAGCTACGGCCATCTTGGATTTACAAATTAAGATACAGAATTAATAAACAGTATTGTCATCAAAACTAATGCTCTGTGTACAAAATATCAGATCAATCTGTCAAAAGGAAGGGCGTCATACTTCCATAAAGGGAAAGTCGAAAATAAATAAAACCGTTTAATAAAACCTTTACTTTTATTGTAGACGAAAAGCACAAGAAAAATAGTGAAACAGACTATTGGTATAACGGGTGGCCTTATTGCTTTTACTTCTTCTAGGCAACCATTAAAATTGTTCATTAAATATGAGAAGGATAGAGGTAGTACACCACCCACGTTTTATTCGTAAAATTGCAGAAAACAACCTTATATGAATAAATAATTAATCCCTACGTATTGTATTCGATATCGGGAATTTATCCTTTATCAGAATTTTGACAAAAACTGAAGAATCACGATGATTTTTTTAAAACAATTATTTTAGTGAGTTCATGCTGAATTAGCAAAAGTCTTATCTTCAGGTGGCCACTTAGGTCACTGTCGCCTGTTGAGACGAACTACCTCAGGGAAATCGCTAATGCATAGCCATTTTTAATTAAAGAAAGAGTTCATTTTGCAAAAGAACCACATGACATAGTTCTTGGAGAAAACATACGAAAGAACGGAATACGGAATACGGTTCTAAGATTATGCGTTTCGAAACAAAAACATGACTATCTATCAGGAGTATCAGGTGGTAAAATGGTGTGTGACACGACGCTTTACTTCACCGTTACAGTAGGTGATATTTAATTTTCTGAAGCCCGGCGGACTGATGACCTGAAGAAGGCAGCGGGTTGGATTCAGAGGGCCGGAGTGGCTTCGCTTAGGGAGGAATGTGCGGCAGTGGACTACCAAGGGCTGAAAGGAAGGAAAGAAAGAATTTTCTGAAGCGCACATAACTTTTAAAAAGTCATTATTGCGTGCCACTGGGATTCGAATGAGTAAGGGGCCGGATCCTTAGCCACTGGGCTATCACCACTAGATACATTATAATTATCACAGGCGTTTGTCTTTGGTACCTACAGTATGGTACATGGAAGTACGATTATATGGCGTAGTTTGTAAACTTATAGACTCTTAAATAGGCAGCAATTATATGCGACGTTTACTATAATAGTTCCGGTGCCAACGATAATTATGGTCAAGTCAATGTGTATAGGTAGATACAAATTATTTGCATAAAGACTGCGACAGATTAACCAGAGGTGACCTTGAATAAATTAATAATGATTAGGTATATAATAAAAATATTTTGAATACCGGTCCACCGGTAAACAAACATAAAAAAGAAACTTAGATACATAATAAATACCTGTCGAACATAACCTCCTCCTTTTTTGAAGTCAGTCAAAAACTGAATGAAATAATTCGTGGTTGTTTTTATTTCGTGAACCGGTTCGATGCTGTACGTGTAACTTTCAAGCGACTAACAAAATACAATATTTTATGAAGGTCATTTTTTGTACGTTGTCATGTCAGTATTGATGTCAGTATTATCAAGGTCAGTAAAACGCTTAGGAAATGACTCCGATTTGTGACTCCACCGAGCAACGAAGTGTGACTGAGGTCATGGATAAAGTAAACAAATAACAGTAACAAGTGTCGACAAATTCTTGAAACGGCGTAAGAAAACCACATTTAAAAGGTGCTGGAGAATCCCCTGATACTAGTTTGCTTGTAGCAAACATCTTTAAAAGATGATCCAAATTATAGAATTTAGCCGTTGACTAATCTTCGTTTAATAATATAACTTAGCTTAAAATTTAGTTTAGTATTCGGTAGTAATCCTAACACTATCTCTAATCAGTATAAGCATTCAATTTAGGCACTGTAAATCATGTAATTTGAAGCCTATTTATAATTATTTCTTACCTTTTAAAATGTTGTTGCTACTTTTAATTAAAATGATCATGTTTATTTGTTTCTATGTAAAAATAGGTACTCGTAATTATACCTAGGTTTTATAAAAATAAATTAAGGTAACGGACATAACAATCATTGTATTTGTGATCGGTCATCGCCAATTCGCCACACTTGTTTACGATTTACAAACTTAATCACGTTGCTAACCTAATTTACGGATCAGATGCGTTGTCATTGTAACCTATCGCATCAAAACACGAAAATACGCGACAAAATCACACAAATAACTTATCGGAAGCGATTATTTTTAGATTAAACAGGACACAATGCCGCTTATTTATTCAAGAACAAGCTATCAACGTTTCACAATGACCGGTGGCCCCCAGGCCCCAGCTAGCATCGCTCTTAGATAGTCTGTGATTAGGCGGCAATCATGACGGACGCCGAACAAGTCGTGCGCGATCTAATCGACCAAATATGTGCCGAGAAGAAGTACAAAAGGAAAAACGTCAAAATAAACCCAATATCCTCCGAAGGCGCCAACTACACGTCCGCGCTATACACGATAACCGTCACCACAGACGATGAAAGCCTGGAGCTGTTCGCAAAAGTGGCGATCATTGAAGGAATACTGCGAACGCAAATGAACGCTGACCGGATATACGAGACGGAAAAGACCGTTTACACGAAGATTTTCAAAGTGTACGAGCAACTACAGGACAAGTACAACGTTCCTGAGGAGCACAGGTTCGTCTTCCCAAAATGTTACGGCTTCAACTCGGATTCAGGGAAGGAGACGGTTTTAATGGAAAACCTAATGGCGAAAGGGTACAAGCCGTACGACCGGTTCAAGATCATGGACTGGGAGACCGCAGTCCTCAGTATGGAGATACTGGCCAGGTTTCATGCGCTATCCTTTGCTTACGCGAAAGATTACCCCGAAGACTACAAGGAGGTGACGGAAAAAATGGTGTATCACATCGCAACTCTTGAAGAGAACGATGCGAGAATGTTGTCTCTCTGGACACAAATGATTGATCGTGCGCTGAACGTGATCGATGAAGAATACAGGGATAAAATCAGAGAACAGTTGATGGAGAAAGATCTTATGCATAAGTACCATAAAACAACGGGGACGCCGGTGTTGGCGCACGGTGATTACAGATTGAGCAACCTCCTGTTTCGACGTCAGGTAAGATTTGTGAAGCCTTCCGTCTGCGACCTTTCGCCGAAAATTTGCAGCAATAACAGCGGGTAGTAACCGGTATATTATGTTGACCTTTTGCGTAATATTTGGAAGCTCAAATTGCAATCTGCGATTATTGGGGTTACTATTCATTTTTGGCAATTGTTAAAATAGACATTTATTTTATATCTGGCATAGGTGGAATAAAGTATGCATATTGTAGCTCGCTCGAGCAGGTTATCGCAACCTTATCGCAACCCTCATAACTTGCCGTGTGTGTTACATAGGTACATATCGTACATGTATTGTTTTTCAGTAGGGATTGTGAAGTAGTCGGATGTATTAAAAAAGTTGTCTTAGCCTTTATGAGAAGCAAATCACTCATATACAAATTCAGATCAGACATGAGAGATCTAATCAGAGGACGTCGATGTCACTCGATGTCCATGGGTAGCAGTGACCATCTACCTGGTAGCCCGTATGCCCTTATGCTGATAATTTCATAAAATTTGATATCTACAAATCTGTGGCATATTCTTTCGGAGCTCGTGGAAATCGAACCCATGACCTGCAATTCACACTAGACACACAATACAATTGGCCACTCAGACATTGTTAGCTCAACACAAACATGGCATCACCGTAGTAGGCGTCTAGGAGACAGGCATTAGGTACCTAATGAACTATTGACGATAATGTAGCTGTGTTGCCATGCAATTAAATACCAAGCAATTTAGAACACTTACATCATGTTTGTCAACCATTTTTGTTCCATTTAGTAGCTTTTTGACGAGCTTTGAATTCTGGGTAAAATCGTACGAACTTAACTCTTGTGTACTCGTATATGTAAGTCCGTTTACGCACGAACAATCCCGACAAGTAAAGGTAGAAATACGATGGGAACTTAATACTATGGGAGCGCTCACATAGATGACGTGATATCCCATATTATTTCTCGGGAACAAACATGGCTGTTATAAAATTAGTTTAGAGCTCATCTTACAGTGGTCAGGTCACTGGTTCGAAACAAATGGTATAGGTATCGCGATTTTCAACTGACCAATCACGGTGCTGTATTTTTCTTTTTCCCCTCTCTCTCACCTCAATGCTTTGACTGATTTGTTTCCTTGTAGATATTACGACATGCGGTGTCTGTTTCGTTTTGTGGTCGTTGCCGTCGTTGCCGTCAATACTAATTCGTTAGTTGGTACTAATCAGTACGACTGTGACCTCGACCCGTACGCGAAAACGCGCGAGGCTAAATCACTTTAGCTTCGAATCATTGTGTCACTTCCTCTTAACGGTAATAGAGCAATGGAAATTTAGGCCCATTGTCGCTGGCCACGAGCACTGCAGCCAATAGTAAGTAACGCGACGTACCGTGCTATTGAATCAGCTGGGCTTAAGTTGGAGAAGCTTGTTGGAAAAGTGACACGATCTGGTAATAATAGGGTATTACGGCCTATGTCAAAAAGCTTTTTATATGAATTCGTAAGTCATAAAAACCCATAAAAAATTGGCAAAAAAAATTTTGCAAACAAATATTATTATGTAAAAAAAGACTTTTCAATTTAAATTTCAAAAATCCCCGCGAAAACACAGTCTCGGCCGTCTCGGTGCTGCCGCCATGCTTGTGACGTCACTCGCAGTGTAAACAATACATGTCAGTAAAGGAAGAAAGTTACTCCATTGTTTATTTACACTGCTAATGACGTCACACCGATAGCTTGCATGGCGTATAGCGTTTTTGACCTTTGAAAAACAGATTAAAAAACCTGAATTTTAAAATTTAAATAATAAATGTATACTATTACATTTTTTAGAACAGAAATCACCATTTTTCACTTGCTTTTAACAAAATCAATCAATATTACATAATTTTGGATTTTTCCTTGCATGGTACGAAATACTCTATTATGACATGGATCCCAAGCCTTCTTTATCAATCAATAATAGGTTTGTCCTTTTGTTTTCAACTGAATTATAATCTCTGTTAAAGCCGTGGTAAAGCTTATCGTCTCTTGACACAGTTATGGTCTGATAATAATAATAAATGAATAACGATATCAAAGTGCAAACATTTTCTCGATTCTTCATTCTATCTTAACGACATCTAAAGTGTATTCTATCTATGGTTATTATTAACTACTATGATAAACTTCAGTTATAGTATTATGAAAACGTTTTATAGTGGGTATTAGCGCCGTATAAAGATTAAATTATTATTACCACGTGTCAATTGCCATGTCGCTCGCAAAAGTTATAAATAAATAATAAATAAATAAATAACGCTTCACACTCATAGACCTACACTAGGATTTCCTGTGTCGTGGGTGCCATGGACACACACAAAACAAGAACACAATTCACCCAGACCAGAAACGGAAATTCAAATTCATCATTCAAATCTCTGCTCTGCTGGGAATCGAACCCAGGACCTTCCGCGCAGCGCGCCGGTGTCTTAACCACTGCGCCACTGCCGCCACTTGGGTTGTTCGCACGGTAACGTCATTTCGTACGTTATTTCGCATGTCCGTGCGTATTTCAAATAGGACAGTCTCATACAGAGTCCTATGTTTAAATTTTGTCGTGTTGCTTGGTCGTCAGTTACCTTATGCTTATGACTGGTTCGTATTGATTGTTGTCGGGGGTAGCATACAAAAATACAGAGATTACTAAAGAAGCTCAGTCCATTCAAATTGCATCATGCAATAATAGATTTATTATATTTCCAGGGTAAGACGCTCGAAGGCATTCCCCTGGACTTCCAGCTGGTCCACGCCGGCTGCGTGGCCACCGACCTGGTGTACTTCATCTTCCTGGGCTCCGACGAGGAGTTCCGGAGACAGCACTACGAAGCACTCCTGGACCATTACTACGACCACCTGTGCCAAGCGATGCGCAGGCTCAGCGTGGATCCTGTGGAGACGTTCCCTCGGGAGGAGTTCGATGATCAGATGAAGCGGGTAAGACATTGCAATCCATCACTTTGTACCATCATTTGTACCATGTTGTTGTAGACGCAATATTCATTTTAAAAACATTATGGAGAACTTTTAGGCATTTAGTTTTACTCACAATGTTTTCTTTTTTTATAATGGATTGACCAATTTTTTATGAAATTGACTTCCTGTTACTATTAGCTGTTTAATTTACTGGAATGAACGCCCTCTAGCGGTACGTCATTGAACCGTGTCATCAATAAAACAAACTGTTCTTGTCTCTGTCATAATCAGTCGGTAGATGGCGCTGATTTCATAAAACTAAATGTTACATAAAACATACAGTTGGCGCTTTTTTGCACAATAAAATTTTAATGGCTATAAATTTAATATTTAAGAAAGAAAATCTTTTGATTCATCACACGCATTATTATGGCACAGTGGTAAAAGACGACCGTGCGCTGAGCAGAGGGTCCTGGGTTCAATGTTCTTGTCTTGTGTATGACCATGGCTCTCACAACACAGAGAATCCTAGTGAGGGGCAATGATGAAGCGTTATTTCAAGGCAACGAAAAACTTATCGAACCGTTTCTCATTCCAGACGCTTCCTTACGTGCTGTACATCGGAGTGGTGACTCTGCCGGTGGTAGTGGTGGAAGCGGAGAACGCCCCCACCATGTCTGGGGCAGACTTCGACTCCTTCATGATGCCTACGAACGAGCTATACGCGTCTAGGTTCCGGGGGATCGTCAATGATTGCGTCAGATGGGGAATATTATGAACACAGATATGTGAAGTAGATAGAACGGCGATGTGGATAGCGGAGGCGTATTCTACCACTTTCGCCGCGACTATTGGGCGATTAACACACCACATCCCGCAACGTAGTGCGGGGGTGCGCGTCCATTTGTATAGAAAACGTTTATATACACGTTTTATACACGTTTTATACACGTTTTATACACGTTTTATACACGTTTTCTGTGTCCATTTGTATAGAAAACGTTTATATACACGTTTTCTGTGTGTTGGACTGTGCTTGTTTTATATACAAATGGAATACCTACATACAACGCTAAATCACGCGTTCCCGCTACGCTGCGTGATGCGGGGCGCTGTTCGCCTTAGTCAGAGTGATTTCTAAAGCCGCGCTCAGATTGGATTGTTCGTGCGTACACGTCCAATCCTGACCTTAGAAATACTATGGGAGCGTTCACACTGCGTGCGATAGTCGGGATTGTTCATGTGTGGACGCACGTATATACGTATTCTACGCACTACTTGAATTTGTACTAAATCGCTTTCAAACTAAACGCGGCCTAGGATTGGTAATGCCGCTATGTTTGTAAATAATGAGATTATGATTATAGAATTTTAAATTTTGGAATTATTTTGAGATTAAATAATAGGTTAATAACTAGTATTATACTTACTTATATACGTACGAGATTATAACAATATTTAATGTTTCCTATTATTATAAAATAAAATACTGACAAGCGGTTGTTTCATTTCTGTTCTGAATTCCGTCCGAGTTTAACTCGTCCTAGTTAATAACTATAAAGTACCGTAATATCTTCTTCAACCAATCTACATTCATACTATTTACTTCATACCTATACATACATACCTATAATAAAATTGTTGAGCTGCCATAACGAATTTGAAATTAATTTTCACACTTGTATAGAACAGGAACAGGCTTCAGGTTGAAGCCTGTTCCCAGGGCTGTGGGACATTGTGGGACAACTCACACATGGCTTTCTGATCCCAAAGTGAGCTGTGAGCTCGTGTTATGGTAACCAGATGGCTGATAAACGTATGATACATACTTATACATTTTTAAATACATAGTAACCTACATAGACAATTTACTTATACCCAGACACAGAACAAACACTTGTGCTCATCACACAAATATTTGTCCTGGGTGAGAGTACTGGGAATCGAACCCACGACCTCCGGCGTAGTAATTAGGGTCGCTAACCACTAGAACAACAGGCCAGGGTTGCAATATTCGGAGAGAATTATGTATTAGGAGGAAACACCAAACACATAACGATACATAAGGCTACATACAAAAAAATATTAAAAAAAAATTAACCTAAAAGTATTTTCGTATTGTGTTGTATTATATCCAAACTGGGAACTCCTGCTACAGATTGCGCTTGAAAAATTGAAAGTTGCATATCGCCGGTCGACGATAACGATATTTGATACTCAGCAACCAACCGTTGTAGAGTCCACATCACCGGATGATGCTCCGTTTTGGGGCGAAACATGTGTCGTGTACTATTGGAATAAGTTGTGATGGTATATACCTACTCAGAGAGATAAGGGAGGGTGGTGGGTCCATACCAAAACAAGTTCCACGTGTGCGGATTGTTGCAAAGAAATATAAATACAACTTAAATAACAATGGATTTCCGCAAAGTAACGCCTGATACAATATAAACGATATTTGAATTGCATGCGTTTGTGTACGTTTGCGTTTAATCAGTCCCTAATAGCGAGAAAATCTCAGTTTTTCTCAATGACATATCGTAGCGAGTATTTGCGGAAACGCAACGCATAAGAACACAACGATCCTTGCAGTGCGCATCGGGCCACCTCGCTCAGTACACGTTGGATGGACAATCGTCCATTGGATCCCAAACAACACAATGGTGCGTCTGGAACACGCGACGTTGTTGTTATTGTTCATCGAATCGTCCGCGGCAGTGATATACAGCGTCAATGGTGAGTTATGGGTTTTTCTTAAAAGGTATGTGTAAAAAACATGGATTTAGATTACAATCTCTGGAGCAGGTAAGGGTATAGAATAGACCAAATTTCATCGACAGAACATCCCACTTATTTACACTAATATTATAAGGAGGAAACAATTGTATTTTTGTGTGTGTTTGTAATGAATAAACAAAAAAACTACTGTGTCGATTTCAAAAATTCTTTCACCATTGGAAAGGTACATTCACCCTGAGTAACATAGGCTATATTTATCGCTAGAAAAGATTAGGGATCCTTACTAAAAATTGGTGGTGAAAGTTTATGACCCAAAAAAAAATTGAATATTACTCCAATTAATTGGCAGAGCAAAGCCTGTCGGGTCAGCTATTATACTATTATAAATGCCAATGTTTGTTTGAGTATGGATGGATGTTTGTTACTCTTTCACGCAAAAACGGCTGAACAGATTTGGATGAAATCTGGTACACAGATAGATCATAACCTGGATTAAGATATATGATACTTTTAATCCTTCTCTGTACCAAGTTCTAAAAACCACGCGGACGAATCCGCAGGCACAGTCTAGTCCCCCATATAGGGGTCTACCGTCTAGCCCTCCTCCTTTTGAAATGGCACCCATGGGTGTCCATGGGCTACAGTGACCACTCAACATCCGTTCCACGTTCTCTATTTGAGGTTGGATATGTCCAAAATGTCCCAAATAAAGTATCTCCGGCAACCATAACTCCTCAGTGCGGACACAAGACGTGAAATACATGTTGCTTTACGACGCTGGCCAGTAAGGCTGGAGGTACCTTCCATACGAGCTACCATGGCTCTGCCACTTAAAAAGTACCTACCGACTCGGCTGCAACCCTTTTGCCCACAATCGGGCACGGGTCTCTCCTCACAACAGGGGCATACTTAAGTGCGGTCTGGTGGAGAAACGGGCTAGTCTTTTCAATCCTGTGTTTTCAAACCGCCCGTAGGGCCTCCGACAAGGTTTAACGACTGCAATCGTATCGATAACAACCGGCACCGACGACTTAACGTGCCCTCCATAATTCGCCACTAGCGGTCACCATCCGGGCCTGATTCTGTATGACCATTCACACTCGTATCGCGGCAATGTCGTGTCTTACCCGTGATAAAAAGTCAAAAAACGCTTAAAAGTCAAATATCGTGACAATCTATTGTGTGCCTTATAGAATAGACATTTAAGATTCCTTGTCGTGCCCAGTTCATGAAATGACGTACGGTTTGATGTCATCACGAAATCTTTTGGGACTTAGTGAATCAGGGCGCAGGTGTTGTCCGCACCCGGCGTTGCCTTAGCTTGCGATACTCAAGCACCGGGGCTATGCTTGGCTTATACCTACACACAAAGTCACAAATAGATGATAGATAAATCTCAAGCGGACGAAATGGTAGGCAAAAGCTAGTGACTAATTCACGCATTGTTCCCGGTAGTAGGTTGTACTTGTTTTGCCCAAATATTTTATTGTCTAAGAATTGCGCGACAGTGTCTCTTTGTACGTGAGATGTGGATCAAATGTACTATAAGTTGAGGAAAGAACACTCCTTCCTGTCAAACGACGTTTATTTATCGCAGATGGACATAATAATGCCGTTTTAAAAGTAGTTTACTGCAATCTTGTCCTTTTAAATGACTCGTAGACTATACCACTCGTGTACGTGTAGTGATGATAGCCCAGTGGTTAAGGATTCAGTCTCTAACCGGTGTGGGTTCGAAACTACGAATTCCTGCGCTTTTTAAAATTTAATAATATTTTTTATTAGTAAATAACGGGGAAGGAAAACATAGTGAAACCTGCATGATGTGAATTAAATGAAATGCATTAGAAATACATAAAAAAAACAAGTCACGCACACTATCATAAGTTTGAGTACTCTGACATGCACACATTCTCAAACTTGGCGTGTATGGTAAGTGTTCCGTTACATGTCAAAGTCAAATTTCGACAAATTTTATATCACTAGTCAATATCTATACATATAATAAAATCGTAGAAAAGTAAAATCTGTACATGCAAAATATATTAAAAAGACTAATTGATTGGGCATAAAGGACGATAACAAAAACCAAAAATCGCGTTTTCAGAATTAATGTCTGTCGGTCTGTCTGTTAATTTGTTACCCGATCACGACAAATCTACTGAACGGATTTTGATGAAATTGGGTATGAACATAGCTTATAGCCTGGACCAACGTTTAGGATAGTTTTTATTTGGATATCGATTACAGAAAAAAAGTAAAAAAGTAACAAACATTCATCAATATCTACTTTGTTATTGCACGAATTAAATACAAAAAATATGATGTGGTTTGATGTTATTTACAATCAGTATTTTTTTATGATACCTAAGATATGATTTTATCCAGATATTCCAGAGAAAAAACAATTTTTCCATTTCCATATTCATAATATTATTTTAACACATGAATGTCGCGACATCTATTAGGTGACTTTGTAAATATCATTAATGTATGTTGTTAAGTACAGGAATAATGTTGTTATACTGAACCAACGCCATCTATTGAGACTTTTGTGAACTTGACGTACTCATATACGAAAAGATGATGGTATATTTAAATATTTTATCTACATCTTTTATTTATGACTATGAAATTGATGCGGATAAAAACAGGATTCATTAGTATATCACTTTTTGCTAGAACCAAGATGGCCGCCGCCACAAAATGGCGCATTACATATTTTCCACAACTACCTCAATATGAGTATCAAATGAAAGGGCTTGATTAGTAGAATAGAGCTCACTATAAAAAATAAAAATCCAAGATGGCCGCCGCCACAAAATGGCGGATTACATATTTTTTTCCGCAACTACTTCAATATGGGTTTCAAATGAAAGGGCTTGATTGGTAGAATAGAGCTCACTATGAAAAAAATTAAAATTCAAGATGGCCGCGGCAACAAAGTGGCGCATTACATATTTTCCACAACTGCTTCAATATGGGTATCAAATGAAAGGGCTTGATTAGTAGAATCGAGCTCATTCTGAGAAAATTAAAAAATAAAGTCAATAGAATGAGAAGTATCAACTAACAACAAAACTAAAAACTTGAAAATAAAAATTAAATTAATAAAATCATACGCGCGGTCGGCTCCCTACGCAGCATGGAGGATAGAGCTAAGGAGCTAAGGATCATCTGTAATACATGAAAAAGTGTCCGTCGAACTAGGGTGGCGCCACTTTATTGTCGTGCCACTGTATTTTCGTGTGTGTGTATGTTTGTAATGAATAATCTCAAAAACTAATGTGCCGATTTCAAAAATTCTTCCCCATGGAAAGCTACATTCACCCAGAGTAACATAGGCTATATTTATTTCTAGAAAAGATTAGGAACCCTTACTCAACCTTAAGTAACGTATTCCAAGGTGTAAAAAAAGTGCCCTAACATGTCTTTCGTCGCAAACGCTGCGGAAACTATTGATGATAGAACAAAAGTATGTGATACAATATTAAAGAACATAATTATATCAATACTCACAAAAAACTCCACGATACCATAATTATGTCCAATTATTATCATTAAGTCACAATGACTACTTTTTACAGTTTAAAAGTTAATAGAAATGCCGACCAAAATTAGACCATGATATTCATGTCAGTAACCTATTAATGACCCACTACAGGGTCGGATCAATGAACAATGAGAAGGATGTAGGACATACCTTTGAGAACATTTGTTTTTGTGAACTCTCAGGCATGCAGGTTTCCTCTCGATATTTTCTTTCACGGTAACAGCAGGTGATATTTAATTTTTTATAAAGTGCACATAACTTTTATTACAAAGTCATTGGTGTATGCCACTGGGATTCGAACCAGGATCCCTCGATTCGAGGTCGAATTCTAAGCTATCTGTTAGATACTTCTGTTATTCATACTTTTGCTTAAATCCTTATCCAAATATTTTTCGTTGTAACTAACGTGTTGAAGTTGTTTGTTTTTCGCGATGGACTTGGTGGTGAAAGGTTGACTGTGTTTAAAAAAGCTTTTGATATTAGTCAAATTAATTGGCAGAGCGAAGCCTGCCGGGTCAGCTAGTATTATTATAAATATCGTTAATTACAGTAATAATGAGTCTTTGAACCCTGACCATTGTAATGAATGTAACATGCCACTTGACTTTCAGTGCTGGCAAATTATCTAATCACATATTTACTTGGACATTTTCCTGCTGTGGCTGACAGACAATCAGTGTTGCCACTTAAAAATAAAATTTCCAACCAAATTCGTTCCTAAAGAAACAATGCAAGTGGCTCTTTCAAAACCTGGCTCCTCCTTTTCCCCTACGTGTGAACAATCCCGATGTTAGAAATACTATGGGAACGCGCACACTGTGAGTAACCAAGTCGACGTTGACGTTTAGTTCGTGCGTGAACCTACGTATACGCACGAACGAAATCGCGTTCAAACAGGGACCTGATTCTGTATGACCATTCGGATTTCGTGCCGATATCGTGTGACATCAAACCGTACGTCATTTCAGGAACTCGGCACGACAAGGAACCTTAATGTCTATTCAATAAGGCATGCAATATCACGGGTAAGACACGACATTGCCGCGATACGAGTGTGAAATGGTCGTACACGGCCTAGTGCCGGGAGTATTTTCCGCCCGCTTTTTTCTCCTGGTCTACGTTAGCCTGAGGGGCACGAAAGCGGATGTTAGATGTAAGATAATAATTATTCTATCATGTATGACGTTCATTAAGTGTACACAACTAGTACCTGACAATGAATAAAAGACTGATTTTCATTTTTTTGATTTTGATTTTGATTGGTAGGTTTACGATTACGAGGTAAAGATCTATACCTATCTACACTCAATTAATAATGCATTTATGTGTGTATTGCAGCCACTGAGTACAACAAGATGCCATCCCTGTACTCCTTGGATGACTACGATGTCTGCATGCTGGATGCAGATGCGACCTACTGCGTTTTGGACCTGGACCTATACTCCAAAGGGAACTCTAGTCTCATGAAATTTATACAAGTAAGTAAACGTCATTATCTATAATTTTTATAAGTCTGTGGAACCCTGTAAACGACAGGATATTCTAGCAGTAATAAAACTGCTGACGTTTTGTGAAATGTATTGTGTTGAACGTGAAAAACTATAACAAAGATAACAGACAATTAAAACTATTAAAAAGTTATAAAAATTTGGGAGACATAAAAAGGCGCGGGTGGAATTAATGGTTCGATTTTCTTTTGCTTCGCGTGCCTGCGGTTTCGCGCGCATTCGTTTCTTTTTAAAATTACATATTAATTAATGGAATGCGCTCGCTATTTGTATTCAGCCATATTGTTACACAATAATTAATTATTTTAAATTTAAATCCATTAACTAAAATGATAGTAGCATTAAAATTAAAATAATAACATTTATATGCGTCGCCTACACCACCAAACAAAAACACGAAGAATAGTAGGCCAAGAATGAGTGATTAAGAATGCGGATTGAGTATTCGTTCGTTCTTCTTTGAGAGTTCTATGAATCTTCTTTAGCCAGATCAACTATTGTTTTATATTAATAATTATTTATTTATTATGTTTAACTTATACCATGCTTCTACGACTCCTTTTATTCACAGCGAACTTGTTTTTCTAAATAACTAATTATCACAATTAAACGTGGTTGGAGTTATTATAATATCTAAGTACTAATATAATTTATAGAGCTATTACCATCTATGTGAAGTTTATACAAGTTCCAATTAACAGTAAAGGTTGGCTTAATTGACCTGTGGGTAAAATATCATAATCGGTAAGCAAACGTATAATTTAACATAAGGATAATACGCACGCTTCGCTATGGCAACTAAAATGGCTTCGCTATGGCAACTAAAATGGCTTCGCTATGGCAACTAAAATGGCTTCGCTATGGCAACTAAAATGGTTAATCAGTGTTGACAACCTGAAGCCAGGCAGCTATCGTACCAGTGCCGTAAAATTATCGTATAAGGATCAAAATTATCGTATCCACTATTGCATCACAATGGTTTCATCAAAATTGACAGTTTTGGTATCAATGGATGGTTATAGCGGCATTACGATTTGCCGATGGACTTTAACTAGCATACTACGGCCAACAAGTTTGAATTTCGTGGCTTTGACAGTTTGACATGTCTATAAGATTTGTTTGGAATTGTTTCATAATGTCGCCATAAGTAGACTCTATCCACAGATGGTTTGTTCCGTTTGCTGCTCATCCAACATAAAAAAAACACAAGCGAAGGTAACTAGAAGGCCAATGGTAATTATAACGTCCATCTGTAAAGTCGCGGCAGTCGCTTCAATATTCTTGCTTCAGTTAGCTACGGTTATAGCCTCCATATAAGAGCAATGACCGCTTGCAACATTGTCGCACTAACTCGTTAGGATAATAGTATGAATAATCGTGATTATCACTTTATTATTGTTTAGACAGTTAGGTTATTACTGGAGTAAATAACGTCCAATGCCCTCCGAACCACAGTTCCTTCCTTCCTTCCTTCCTTTCAGCCCTTAGTAGTCCACTGCTGGACATGGGCCTCCCCTAATCGACGCCACTCCGCCCGGTCCTGGGCCCTCTGAATCCAACGGTTTCCCGCTGTCTTCTTCAGGTCATCAGTCCACCTGGTCGGAGGGCGGCCTGTACTCCTTTTGCCTAAACGTGGTCGCCATTCGCCTTTTTTCCCCGTCGGTTATCAGTCCTGCGAACGATGTGGCCAGGCCATTGCCACTTTAATTTGCAAATTTTGAGAGCTATGTCGGTCGTTCTTCGTTCTTCACGCTTCTGACCACAGAAGCGTGAATGTACGGTAATTCGCCACTAGTCGTCACCCATACAGTATGACCGCACCCGACGTTGCTTAACTTTTTCCATCGCTTGCTATCGCTATCTATTCAAAGCAGCGGAGCTCTCTATGCGGGCTTCATGACCCTTCCCTTAGCGGCCCTTTTGCCTGGTTTAAATAAAATAATAATATAAGATAAACTGTGGGCTACCCCAGTGGCTTAGAATTCGACCTCGAATCGAGGGGTCCGGGTTCGAATCCCGGTGGCACGCACCAATGACTTTGTAATAAAGTTATGTGCGCTTTATAAAATTAAATATCACCTGCTGTAACGGTGAAGGAAAACATCGTGAGAAAACCTGCATCCCTGAGAGTTCACAAAAAAAATGTTCTCAAAGGTATGTGAAGTCCACCAACCCGCAGTAGGCCAGCGTGGTGGACGGCGGCCTACATCCTCTCATTACGAGAAGGAGACCCAACCCTGTAGTGGGTCATTAATGGGTTACTGGCAAATAAAAGAAGAACATGCTGCTGTATAGTAGAGCAGTAGTAGTTATTTCCCATCTCTCTCGCTTGGCATTTGCGTCTTCCGCGTCGCAAAAATGTGATGATAGATTTAAATGTCAGGAATATTTAAATACGTCCACATTTTAATTATACCATAGTTCTCGGAATTAAACTGTAAGTAATTAGTACCGCCGGTAAATCCACTGCTTGAGAAAATGCCTCGCGTGTTGGTTAGATATAAGTACTCGTAGGCACAGCAAAAGTTAGGTATAGTGCCTTCAGTATAAGCCTATAAGGTACGAGTGTCACAGCTAAAACCTGATCAGTTGGTTAGAACCTGTGGTTAGAACTAGTTATAGTCAATGAACCACTTATTTTTCCTGCGCTATATTTATTAGTAGGTAGGCCGTGCCCTTATTCTGTATGACCATTCAGATTTCGTGTCGATATCGTGTGACATCCAACCGTATGTCATTCCATGAACTCGGCAAGACAAGGAACCTTAATGTCTTTTCTATAAGGCACACAATAGATTGTCACGATATTTGGCTTTTAAGCCGTTTTTGACTTTTTATCACGGGCAAGACACGACATTGCTGCGATACGAGTGTGAATGGTCATACAGAATCGGGCCCCAGATTCGAGACGCAATTTCGTACGAATTGATTTCGCGCGTGCGACTAAGTTGACGTACGACTAATTCGCACGCAGTGTGAGCACTCCCGACTAGTGTTTCAATAGTCGCGACTAGCGTTCACGCACGAGTTGAATTCGTACGAAATAGCGTAGATATTTTTCATTTCATTTAAATAAAAACAAATGAGCTTGCAGGTTAGCGTTTCTTTATAAAATATTCAGAATATTCCTGTTTATTAAATTTTATTAAATATTACTTGCATAATATGGTCAATAACCATAACTGTGAACTGATGCCACTATTACAAGGTAATCGTGTATCGTTCATAGATCAGATCCATACGTTTGTTTATGTAATTAAGTGTAAAATTTATAAGCAGTAAGTACTTCTGGTACCTTATTTTTGTAGCTATTAAGGACCATGAAGCGATTTTGTTTTATTTTACCGTATAGAGGTATTATTGTTGTAAATGTATATTATTTTGCACTTATATTCAACAATATTTTATAAATAAACGTTGATCTTATCTCACACAAAAAACTTTTCTTTAGCGGCTCCAAGCATTATTTTATTATAACAATATTAATTCTTGTTTTCCAGGGTTATTCCGAGTACAGAACAAAACACTTTAATCACACACAGATTCACAGAGGTGTGTGTGTACAAAAATCTTGTGAGAAATTCATAAATAATGAACAAAATGAGACAATGGACCTAGCACGCTCCCTTGAGGGATGCCTTAACGAATCTATATGGAATAGCTATCATATTGAAGCTAAACTAGCGAATTTACATTACTGTAAGAGAAAAGATGATAGAATAACTTTCGAAATTAGTGATTATGTGGTTGCTGTGATATATTTAGTTTTAATTCTACTTAATGTTACCGGAACGTTTTATGATCTCAAATTTTGTCGAAAGGACAACGAATCAGGTATGTTTAGATTCAAATTTTGTATATTCATGTTCTCTGATATTTTTAGTGTAAAAGAAGAAATAAGTATAGATATATAATAACCTACTAGCTCATCTGGAGAGGTACCTTACCGGCAGCCTCTTAACCCGTCGTAAAGCATGTTCTTCCTGTCTTGTGTTTCGGCTGCCGAGTATACTTTATTTGAGGCGAACATCTTAGTCCTCATGATACGATTTTTTCCACTATTTGACGTTGAATGCGGGTCCAGTTAGTATCAGGTAGCCTCCATGTCCTTTCGCAACTCAATTACCTTAAAAAAGAGCTCAGGGCCGGGCCGAGAGGCGTTGACGACGATCTAGCATTGGACTACAAAGGGCTGAAAGATGGCTGAAAGTAACGAAGGAATGGGATTGTATTTAAACATAGTAGTTAGTGTTAAACTCAAGTAAAGTTTGGATTGAACTGACGAGTATGGTAATGTACTTTCCAGGAAATCCTTTTTTGACGGCTTTCTCTATAAACCGTAATTGGTCGAGACTGATTGCTCCAAGCGGGGGCGGTTCTGAGCCAAGACTCGAAAGGTTGAAACATTTTCAGGGATACAGGTGAGCTATGGTTTTCGTTTAAAAGTCCTGAAACAAAATTTCGTAATTTATATTGTCTTGTGGAGTCGTTTTGTGTTAAGAGCTTTTAAATTTCATTCCAGGACTATGACAATGGTGTGCGTCATCTTCTCCCACACCGTGCTGATCATGGCTCACTCGTACGTTGATAATCCCCTTTACATAGAGAAGGTTAGTGTACCGAAATTGATACCTATTAAAGATTAGCGGTGATAGACCAGTGGCTTAGAATTCGACCTCGAATCGAGGGGTCCGGGTTCGAATCCCAGTGGTACCAATGACTTTGTAAAAAAGTTATGTGCGCTTTATAAAATTAAATATCACCTGCTGTTACGGTGAAGGAAAACATCGTGAGGAAACCTACATGCCTGAGAGTTCAAAAAAAATGTTCTCAAAGGCATGTGAAGTCCACCAACCCGCATTAGGCCAGCGTGGTGGACGGCGGCCTACATCCCTCTCACTGTGAGAGGAGACTCGACCCTGTAGTGGGTCATTAATGGGTTACTGACATTGAACAAATAAAGAGAATAGTACAATTATTAGTTGTACGTAAACAGCTGCAATAGTGTAAAACTGTGTCGCAGCTGTCTGCGCCCACCTCGAGACACGGAGGAGGTATGTTCAAGTTACACATGCAAGTAAAAAATAACTAGTAATAGTAGTATTACAGGTAGTATGAGTAGGCATAAAGTATCTAGCTTAGAATAAAGTGAAGTAAATAATGTGTAAAGTAAGGTAATGTATGTGCGTGTGTGTGCGAGTGAGTGTGTGTATGTGAGTGGGGGGAGCGAGCATGCGTGTGTGTGTGTGTGTGTGATTTATTGTGCTTTAAGGAGTGCTGCTATGAAGGAAAACGTCGCGAGGAACTCTGCTTGTGACCTCTTCATAATATTCTCAAAGGCATGTGCAAACCATCAACCCGCATTAGGTCAGTGTGGTGGACTAAGGCCTATATTCTTCTCATATTGAGAGGAGACCAGACCCTGTAGTGGGTCAGTAATGGGTGAAAGACTGTCTAATGTTTACAAACAAATACGTGTTTGAGAGCATTTTCCAATAATCATGCCTTACCCCTTGTAAATGGGGGTGGTAAAGTTTATATGAAAAAAATGTTTATGGTCTGAATTACACGCAACTTGGTATTTATACACTTCAACGCATCTAAGCATATTATTATATGAATGAGCATTTAAAAAATTGATGATTTTTTTTAATTCTCTCTGGAATTCTTATCTTCACGAGGACGAAGTCACTGGCAAAAGCTATTATAAATAAATAAATATAAATAACGCTTCACACTCACAGCCCCACACTAGGATTCCCTGTGTCGTGGGCGCCATGGACACACACAAGACAACAACACAACGCACCCAGACCAGAAACAGACATTCAAATTCATTGCTGGGAATCGAACCCAGGACCTTCCTCGCAGCGCACCGGTGTCATCCACTGCGCCACTTGAATCGTCTTGGGTCGTATTATATGATAAAATCGAAGGCTTCTAGGTTTCTACTAGTAAAATACAGTCTTATTTCCATTTCCTTCCAGTCCTACGACGACCCTCTAAAGCAGATCCTGTTCAACGGGTCGCTGGTGACGCTGACGTTCTTCATGATGTCCAGCTTCCTCCTCGCGTACAACTTCCAGCTCCACGCGGAGAAGCACCAGGTCTCGTGGCTGCTGTTTCCGAAAGGAGTCCTCATGAGATGGATCAGGTAAAGCACTTAGCTGCCCTTGCCTTCTCATTCGCTTCCTATAATAACTGATTGGATGATCCAATTCCCTCAAGGAGCTTGCTTAGGGGGCATGTGCAACACCAGAAGAGTCAGCAGTGCGTTGCCGGCTTCGAAGGAGAGCTTTTTTATGCCCTATTAGAAGAACCCTATGTCATAGTCCTGTGAAAATACATCATCTTCTCACTATTACTTTCTTTAACTTCCCAGGCTCACACCAACCTACGCGCTGATCCTAGCTACGATCTGCACATGGATGCGGTACCTCGGTGACGGGCCGCTGTGGCAACTGGTGGTGGTCTCGGAGTCAGACGCCTGCCGGCAGTACTGGTGGGCGCACGTGTTCTACGTCAACAACTATGTGTACCACGACGCTTTTTGTTTGCCGCAGACTTGGTAAGAACAAACCTTTTTTATGATAAGATACACCAAGCGAACACGAAGATGAGTCAAGTGATGGTATGGCTACCAATAGGCGACTGTTAACACGAGCAACAGCCGATTTGCCAGTGTGTTGCCGGCTGTGAATGAGAACTCTCTTTACTTTGACTCTTTTTGACAAACTCTATGTCACAGTCCAGTGAAAATACGTCAGCTGGAAGACTGTTGAAAAGTTAAGGCAAGAAAATGCGTGAAACATGGACTGTGGAGCCCACATATTCAGATGGTGAAAGTTTAACTTTAGTATCCAGTGGCGGTATAAAGAAAAGAAAAGAAAGGAAAAGTAAAAACAAGAAAAATAGAAAAGAAACCGGTGTAATGTTGTAATTGTTTTCCAGGTACCTAGCAGCAGATACTCAGCTATTCTGCGTGGGACTGCTGATCTGTGTGTTCACACGGACTCCTCGTGCAAGGAAGACAGTCTTATCAGTACTGGCCGTCCTTTCTCTGATGATACCAGCTCTTCATACCTACTTCCAGAACTTAGACGCTGTTGTGATCCAGTCACCAGAGTAAGTCTATTTGGCTGCTTTTTATGACCCATTGTTGGGTATAGGTCTCTCCCCACTACAGGGGGAGGCCGGGAGTATACTCAACCATGCTGCTGCAACGCGGATTGGTGGAGAATGACGACATGACAATGAGACTTATTGTACAAACGATTGAACAAGTGAAGCAACATCGGACGCGGTTACTATCTGGATGGTTCTAGTCCTGGCTGCTATCAATAACTAGGGTTGATGTTTTTTCATTTTCTCAGCAGGGTTTTTAAAAAACCAAGGAGGTGGACCTCGTGATGCTAAATGGTGACCATCGCCTATTAACATGACCAACATTAGAGGAGTCACCAGTTACCGGCTGAACCCAATTGACGTTTAAATTTTTCAAGCATTTTTCAGAAGTACCTATATATTTAATGAAATGGTCACTTTCCAGGTCTTACCGCAGCTTCTACGCTGATGACGACACATTCCGGTTGCTCTACGCTCGAGGCCACACAAACCTGGCGACCTTCGTACTGGGGCTTATAGGGGGCTTCCTCGCCTACGACTGGCAGACGGAAGGGAAGGACTTCTCCAGATTCCAGGTGGGACTTTAGCAAATTATAGTTATTGTGTAATGCAAACAAGGTGGTAGGTTTATCACTGTCTTTATTCAGAACTACCCACAACATCTTCCCTTTTAAAAATATGTGAAAACTTACATTAGCATAAATATTAACGTTATGTTGATATAAACATAGCTTATAGGTATATACCTCATTATCTTGTTTCCCTCATACAAAAAAGAAATATTATAAGGAAAGTAACAACTGGTCAACATTACTTAGCATTGCGTACAGATTAAGTATAATATGAATTAATAGTTGATAGGTAAAACATGATATAAGAAGTATAAGGCTATATTGTATCTTACAGTATAGGTACCTAATATATATAATATAACCATAAATATAACTTAATCAAAGACGTGCCTCCTATTATAAATAAGGCACACATATTAATATAGAAATTAAATAGCTAAAAATATACATTTTTTAAATTTAAGTACCTACCCATATATATATTACATCTTAAGTATCGTAAAACCTTGAAAACATGTTATTTTTATTTCTTATTGTAATCATAGGAGAATGAGATTCAATCACATTACTATCGGACTTGTTGGGTGACTTATCATTCGACTCTGAATCAGATAATTTTAGACTTCGACTCGATGGGCCCGGTGGCATTACACTCTGATTCGCATCGTCAGTTTCACATTTTAGTAAATGCCTGCGATTGCGGCGATAAATACCTATTTTATTTTTCACTAGGTATGACCGCGGAGTATTTGTTTCAGACAGTACTTGCCCTCGCGTTCTGCTGTTTTTATTAATTATGATAACATCGTCACCGGGCTGCAATTGCGGCAATGCTTTACTATGTTGATCATAGTAAAGCTTGCTTTTAATTTGTTTCTCTAAAAGCACATTATAATTTTCTTGTCCGACATGTTTAGGTTTCAATAAATGAGGGTGAACTGGCAGCCTGCAGTTGAGCCTACGCCCCATTAGCATCTGTGCCGGAGAATCTAAATTTTCTCGCGGAGTGTTACGGTAACTCAATAAATTGAGATGAAAATCTGTACCACTAAGTATGGATTTTATTAATATATTTTTTACTGTTTGAACCGCACGTTCACTCTTACCATTTGACTGAGCATAATTAGGTGATGAGGTTATGTGTGAAAAACCCCAATCAGCGACGAATTTTTCAAAATCTCTGCTGGTAAACTGAGTGCCGTTATCGCTTATTAATAACTCGGGTATGCCGTGGCGGGAAAAAATCTCTTTCATAGCATTTATCACTGAGGACGAAGTGATATTGTTTAATTTTGCTACTTCTACAAAGCCCGAATAATAATCGACTATGATTAAATAATATTTTTTCTGAAATTCAAAAATGTCCGCGCCCAGCTTATTCCAAGGCAGACTAGGAATTTCCATGGGTATCATTGGTTCGCGAGCTGGCGCATTTGAGGTCTCCTGGCAGACCGGACAGCGACGTACAAACCGCTCAATGTCAGCTTTTATCCCTGGCCAGAACAACACTTCTCGCGCTCGCCTCTTGCACCGATCGATCCCCAAATGACCATCATGTATAATTTTCAACATCTCTAATCTCAATGATAACGGGATCAGAACTAGATTATTTTTAAAAATCGCCCCATTAACTACAAATAAATCTTCTCTTATAGACCAATAATATCTTAAATTTTCCTGCAACTCGTACTTATTTGATGGCCAACCTTCATTAATATATTTTAATAAAGTGCCTAAAGATTCACATTTCTCTGTTTCGCGTTTTACTTGCAGAAGTTTATTACTAGACATCTTAATTTCACTCAACAACAAATCCACTTGATAACTTATTGATCTACTCACAGAATCATCGTATCGTTCAGGCAAAGGCGCGCGCGACAGCGTGTCAGCTAAGTACATATACTTACCCGGTATGTAAGTGACCTTCAAATCGTAGCCCTGCAATCGGAGCAACATTCTTTGCAGGCGCGCTGGAACCGATTGTAACGGTTTTTTAAATATATTTTCGAGCGGTTTGTGGTCAGTTTCTACAATTACATGCCTTTTACCGTAAATGTACTGGTGGAACTTTTCGCACGCAAAAACAATAGCTAACAACTCTTTCTCGATTTGCGCGTACCGCGATTGGGTGTCAGATAGTGTGCGCGAGGCGTACTCGATTGGGCGGCCGTGCTGCAGCAGCACCGCTCCAAGCGCTACACTGCTGGCGTCTACCGATAAGGTGGCGGGCGCGCCCACGTCGTACAGCGCCAGTACCGGCGCCGAGCTCAACGCTCTCTTGAGTTCACTCACTGCGCGTCTGTGACACTCATCCCACACCCACTCCGTATCCTTCTTTAGCACCCGTGTTAAGGGAAATACGACACTCGCGTACCTGGGGATGAATTTTGAAAGATAATTTACTGTCCCTAGAAATCTTTCCAACGACTTTTTATCAGAGGGGTCGGGCATTTCTACGACAGCTCTCACTTTAGACTGATCGGGTTTCATGCCATCTTTATTAAATACGTGGCCTAAATACGTGACCTCCTCGACACATATTTTACATTTATGTTTATTGAACTTTAGATTTATTTTTCGCGCCCTTTCTAACAACGCTTGTAATCTCTCGTCATGCTCATGCTTACTTCTGCCCCAGCAAATTATATCATCAATAAACGAGTCAACCCCATCGAGACCCTCAAGCAACTGTTTTATTTTAGCATGAAAGACCTCCGGTGCACAATTTAAACCGAATGGTAACCGTGTGAATTGGTATCGACCGAAAGGTGTGCTAAACGTACATAGATCTGCGCTACTTTCATCTAATTTGATGGCCCAAAATCCCGAATTGGCATCCAAAACTGAAAAATATTGAGCACCGTTCAATTTCGAAGCCAACTCAGTGACTGTGGGCAGTTGAAAGTGTGCACGTTGTATTGCACAATTTAATGGTCTCGGGTCCAAGCAAATACGTAAGTCACCATTTTTTTTCGCAGCGATAACAATTGCATTAACCCACGGTGTAGGGTGAACAACCTTTCTAATTACTCCGAGCGCCGTCATTCTGTCTAGTTCCGAAGATAATTTGTTACGTAATGCAAGAGGTACCTTTCGCGGTGTACTGATGACAGGTTGCACCGTCTCATCGACGGTTATGTGATACTCGCCAGGTAAACAACCGAGACCCTCGAACATGTCACTATAATCACTTAATTTTACATCATAACAACGTTTAATTAGTCCTAACTCAGAGCATGTAAGCCGACCCAACACACTTTCACAATTAATGTTAGCAATCGCAAACTTTAAAACATATTTCCTATTTTTATAGATCCAAGTGAGATTACATAATCCTTTTATAGGTATTATATTACCACTATACGACTGTAACTTTATATTATTATTATAATTTAACATTGTGTCCCTGAATCCTAGAGATTTAAACCTTTCATAAGATAACACATTTATATCTGCACCCGTGTCTAATTTAAAGTTTTCGTAGCCGCCGTCACAATATAAACATTGATACCATTGGCTAGTGCCTATTGGTGACCCACTAGTAGCACGTTCGGAGATATTAGTAAGCGTAGATACATAAAATAACTCACAGTCATCTTCGTTCTCAGGGTTGTCCTCATGCACATCAATTTCGTACATTTTTTGAACACTCCGTGCTTTGCACATTCTGGCGAAGTGACCATAGTTATGACACACATAACACTGAACACTTTTCGCTGGACACTCGCCAGGGTTACACCTTTGACCGCAGCCATGGCACTGCCGCTGCACCGCCTGCGCAGGCGCCGTCCCCGCCTGTCCGCGCCGCCGGCCGCCGGGCGCGCCGTGCCCGCGGAAGCGCCGGCCCCTGCCGCGCACTGTGACTGCCTCCACGCATGCAGTGTTCCCACCCGGAGCGCCTCGCGCTTCCAGGCATCGGCTGCTGTCCATCGACACCTCGTCTGCTTCACAAATCCTAACCGCTTGCTCCAAATTCAACTCTTCCGCTCGTAACAGACGATCACGGACAACTGAACTTCGGATTCCACACACGATGCGGTCGCGTATTAGCTCCTCTTCCAAAGATGAAAACGCGCAATTCTTACTCAGTAAGCGTAATGCGACTACATACTGGCTTATAGTTTCACCTGGTTCTTGGTTCCGACTAAAAAAATTATATCGTGCTAATGTTATATTGACTTTGACCCCGAAGTGTTTATCAAATCTTTTGAGCACTTCCACGACGTCTTCCCGTTCGGTGTCGTTGTCAAATTTCAACGTTTGATAAACATCGAAACCATCGGCACCAATCAGGTTTATCAGTAGGCTGGCTTGAACTGCTGGATCCTCTTTATGTACACCAGATGCTTTTAAAAATAAGGAAAATTGCGTCTTCCATTTCTTCCACGCCTCCGCGCGGTTAGCGGGACTGCCATCGATACACAATTCTGGCGGTGGTCTTGCGTGTTCCATTATAAATAGAACAATTATTCACTAGTTTGACACTTCTAACGACTAATTAACACGAAGACGATGAATAAAACTAGCAATAACTATTTAAATTCAAATTAAAACACCGCTGCCACCATATTGTGTAATGCAAACAAGGTGGTAGGTTTATCACTGTCTTTATTCAGAACTACCCACAACAATAGTCAACTAGTTTCTATCCACGACTTTATCAACGTGGACCTAAGAATTTGATCCAGAGAGTAAAAGTATCCTTAGTAGTTAGTTTATCTTAATCTACCTGTGTATCTCATCGTATTATATTCAGCCGTTTTTACATCTTAATATATTGAAGTTTTATGTGTAAAATGCATTCTGCGTGGCTGTTTACCTTTCTTACATATATAATAAATATAACGCTAACACATAATTTTTGTCGTGGTTGCCATGGACATAAATAAAACCAAAACACCCAGGTATGCTACAGAAATGATCCAAATTTCTGCTCTACTGGGAATCAAACACAGGACCCTCCTGGCAAGATGCGTTGCCATGTAGGTATTACTTCAACCACTGCGCCACTCAGATCGCCAAGAACACGATACAAGCGAATTAGCGTGTAAAGGTACCATTCCGAGACCGCCGCAGGGCCGCAGACCGCAAACTGCAGCTGCAAGCGACACGCGACACCACTTGTTTCTATGAATCTCTATTAAACTGATTCCGAGCGTGGCAGCCCTGCGGTCTGCGGCGCGTCTCGGAATGGTACCTTAAGAAACAACCATTACAACGTATTCTTTTTCTTTCAGAAATTTATACAAGTAAATTTTAAAGCGTGTAAGAACCATTACAAATTTTTTCTTTCAGAAATTTAAGTGGTGCGTGTGGCTGCTGTTCCCTGCAGGCTTGCTGGTCATCCTCTCGGGTGGTCTCTTCTACGTCGATGGCAACTCACCATCCGACTTCTTCAGGGTCGCGTACGCCACTCTGTATAAGCCTGTCTTCCAGATCATGGTCGTTTGTTTAACTCTCAGCGTCATATTTAAGGTGGAAAGTAAGTCTTCTGTTTATTTTTTTTGTTTTCATCTTATGGTTTGGTAGCTTTTTTTGAGGCAGCAAACTGATGTAGACCTCTCAAGCTTATATTCTTACCCAATTGATGGCCCAATCATCAATTCTATGTACGATATTTCATTCGATTCCAGGTGTATACCGGGGAATCCTGGAGTGGCGTGGCTTCACCTGGACAGGTCGAGTGTCGTACAGCGCGTTCCTAGTACACTCGTTGTTCCAAAGAGGACTGGTTGGAGCTGAGAAATATCCCACTTATCTAAGTGATTATTATGTTGTAAGTGTATATTTTGCTCTAAGAAAAGAGGCATGCTTAGATAGTTTACAAAATAGGACAAGTATAAAAGCTAACCATTTGGTCACTCTATGTAGGTAGTAGGAACGTTCACCTATTGATCGTTCTGTTTATGAACAACTAGTAACCGAATTGGTCACTTTGCTTATGCAGGAACGCTTACATGTTAGTCACTTTGCTTACAGAGGGGTGGTCCTTGAATGGAGAACACTGAATGGAGAACAACGACTGGTGAAGTCCATAAACAATGAACTCAAACAAAATATTTATTTCACAGGTTATAGTGCTCCTTGCGTCAGTGTTGATGTCGTTCGTGTGCGGCGCGGTATTATGGTTGCTGGTGGAAGCGCCGGTGGGCAGCGTCGCCAAGGCAGTCATGGACGGAGGGCGGAGGAAGACTGATGTGGAGAATAAATAGTAGGGAAACATAATTATGTGTGTTTTATTTACATCACATCAACATAACTTGTTACAATCGCACACAACACGTGAACGTCGCACCAAAACAGAACATCATCAGGTGATGTGGACTTTACAACGTTTGGTTGAAAAGTGAAGTTGTCTTGTCAGCAAACCGCTTTATATACCATCTTTCTTTGCCATAATGTCCCACTAAAATTCCACTTCTCATTGTTCAATTCAAATGGCCGCCACCACAAAATGGCGGATTACATATTTTTGTAAAATCTACCCTATTAAAAAAGAAATTTTGTACTTAACTTATCAAATACAGTACGCGATGAAAAGCTTATTTGTTTTTAAGTAAAATTTATTCACTTTACAGTTGCAAATTGAAGAGCACAGTTTTTCAAAATTAAATTGAATACAAACGTATCTCCGATTAACAATCTCTCAAACAGGACTCTCTGACCAATTGACTGAAAATAAATTTGCTGCACTATTAGCAATCGTGCATTTGCTGACAAAAACCTAAATGTTACTGAAGAAAATCTTAAAAAAAAACTCTTAGGCTGTCCAACAACAATTCCTTGATATATAGAGGTCTGATTATAAAAATATTTCTGCTAAATGTTGGTAAGTGATACCAAAAACATTGAAAAACACTTTTTTGTGTAAAGCATATTAATAACTCATACGATTTTCTACTATGACTTATGACTTATAAGCATAAAATTATAATTTGTTTATAATATAACATGGCAAATTTATTTCCATGTTATAAAAAATATAACATGGAATAAAAGTATCATTTTTAATGAAAAAGTAAAGATAATTTACATAACAATAACCTATTAGATATGAGCGGGAAGGAATTATAGGTACCTAAGGTATTTTTTGTTCAAGATGTTTTGTTAAATTTCTATAATATAATATTATGTATGTAAGACTTGTATAAATACGAGTACTTATATTACAGAGCGACATTGTCTATAAAAATTAAACCTCATTAAATAAAGATTAAATAAAAACAGTTCACTAGTCAAGTTCAGTTTTCCTTATTGTTTCAGTAAATGTTGTAAAAACGGACAGGCTACACAACCCCAATTATTATCTCGTTTAGATCATAGGTTTAGATGCATAGCGGATAGCTAGAACGTACTTGTGTTAGACGCGATGACGTCATCTCGCCCATGGACGCTAAAGATAGATCAGATGCCGAACTTATAATCCACGACATCGACACGACGCCGAAAGACTAGAATGTCCAACTGCAACATTCATATAATATTAGCACCGTCCTTGATTATTCCCAAGATATTATAAACAAATTTTATTCCAATCTAATAATAATAATAAAAGTATAATAATAATTAATGTATAATATGTATTTATTACTGTATAATACTTATTCGGCCTCAGCCTCTTTGTCCCTCTGACAATGATACCTCTCCAGCAAAAACTTCTACAGCATCTAACATTGAAGTCCCGATATACAAAAGCGCGATATACAATCTATCATCGACTGTTTGTTGTCAGTACCCATTAATGACCCACTACAGGGTCGGGTCTCCTCTCGCAATGAGAGGGATGTAGGCCGCCGTCCACCACGCACCACTACTGCAGGTTGGTGGACTTCACATGCCTTTGAGAACATTTTTTTTTTGTGAACTCTCAGGCATGCAGGTTTCCTCACGGTATTTTCCTTCACCGTAACAGCAGGTGATATTTAATTTCATAAATCGCACATAACTTTTATTACAAAGTCATTGGTGCGTGCCACTGGGATTCGAACTCGGACCCCTCGATTCGAGGTCGAATTCTAAGCCACTGGGCTATCACCGCTATTAATTCTAAACCACTGGGCTATCACCGCTATTACGATTGTTTGTTACTTGTTTGTAAACAACGAGTTGTACGCAATGAATAAAAATATTGTCTAACAATAAAAGTTGGTTCTTATCCGGAGTATCCGGGTCGTTAATAAGCAAAAATAGATTTCATTTCTGTGCAACGCAGCGTTAATTTTTATCTTATCGCCTACTGTGGACCGAACAGGACCTATTTGTAGATTTTGCAGTTCCTGCTATTATCTGTTTGCGAGTAATATTGCGCGTCTTTTTAAATCTATCAACTTCACAACCGGATCCATAATTGAAGTAATCTTCAGATAAGTCTTATCGGCGTCGTCACTCGTCAGTATTAATACACGCTGGCATGCTCATTCATAACAAACATAGACGCTCCAGTCAATTTGCAAACAACAACGATGGCGGACGCCAATTCGATCCTAACTCCAGTGCTGGACAAAATCGCTGAAGACGAAAAATATGAAGATAACAACAAGGAAATATCCCCAATCGACAGCGGTGGAGCGAACTATATGTCAAAACTGTTCAGGATCACGCTGACGGCACCTAACAAAGATCCTCTCGAGCTATTCGCCAAGGTAGCCGCTACGAGTGAGAAATTCAGATCAATGATAAACATAAATGGCTTTGAAACTGAAATAGCTATGTACACCAAGATATTCACCAAGTACAAAGAATACGAAGAAAGATACAATTTTCCGAAGGAGGACAGGCTAGTTCTACCCAAGTATTATGGCAGCAGCACGGAACTGATGAAGGAGACAGTCGTGCTGGAGGAATTGACGTCCAAAGGCTTCGAGCCGTTCGACAGATTCGAGTGTTACGACTGGGAGTACGCTTCCAAGTCTATAAGCATCCTCGCAACCTTTCACGCCCTCTCCGTTCGTTACCAGAAAGAAAATGAACAGGAATTGGAAGACATGCTCGCGAAAATTGGATTCCAGTTCCCCATGAATGACATGAAGGGATTCATGGAACAGCGGGTGATGGCGGCTATCGCCGTGACCGCTGACGAGCACAAGGGAAGGCTGGGGAAGTTCGTCCAAGAAAGTATGACGCCGGAAAACTTTATGACTTACTTCAACCCAAAGAACAAAGTCGTCTTGGCTCACGGGGACTTCCGGCCCAGCAACACAATGTATAAACGAGACGAGGTATGATTATCTATTTTTAATGATATTTTTTGCATAAGTTCAATCCATAACGTATGTGTGTTGCTTGTATTTCCTGCACATGTATTAAACAATCATTGGTGAAGGTTATGTGGTGTGGCACTTGTTAACAAGATAGATAAATAAATACGTAGATGAATAGTTAACAAATAGATAGATAGGTAGTATTCATTTAATATAAATTTTCTTGTGTGGTGCCTGCATAAGTGCGCAATAAATTTTGATCTTAAGATTGAATTAATTTAATCATAAAATAGGCGTTGCTGCGAAAGTTGCTGAAGTATTGTACACCATTTTTGAAAAATAAAGCTGTTATTATTCGCATAAAGTTATTACACTACGGTGGTTGTAAAGCACAACAATTAGGATATTTTGAGGTTAGAGGTGCGTAATGTTTAAAAATAAACAAAGCGCCTCTAATGATGCTATGAAAATAAACACTCAGATTACTAGTAATCAAGCTGATACCAGTACGATTATAGGTATTGTTTTGTTTGAGATAGTACTCGTAATTGTCTCCAATTGAACAGCATTGGTGTTATTGGTACCGGAACTAAGCAATTTGCTGCTGGTTCAAATTGAAGGGAATCGCAGGATGTGGAACGGTAATCGCTTGGCTCCATGTTGCCAAGTATTGATATGAATGAGTAAAGTAACGCCAGAAGATTTTTGTTGTATATGAAATGAAATGAAAATCATTTATTTGCACGAATATGGGTTAGTTATTGGTTTTACAGGGCATTTTGATCAATCCATATTCACCTTCTCAGGTATGCAAATTAAGAATATGATGTTAAGGTCTGATGTTAAGGTCACTGAAGCCCATGGACCCAACTTCTAAAATAAAATCGTATTATCATCACACTCCTATTGTAAATGCGAATTTTTGTTAGGATGGATTTATCGATGGATTTTTATTATTCTTACTTACCGGCAGAACGGATTTGGATGAAATGTGCAACACAGGAAGATTTACATATAGGTAGGTTTATTTTTATCTCTGCCTGTCCAGTCGGAAGCTAGGACACACTCATTTATTGTTTTCACTTCTCGCTTTTTTTAAGGCAATAAAAATATCCTAATTGTCAATTTTGAATTAGATTATAAAATATGACAAATTTCATCTAAATTCATTCAGCAGTTTTTGCATATTACACAAACATCCATTCATCTATTCTCACAAACTTTTCCCTTTATGAAAGGTCAATGACTCTTATAAGATTTCCTTGTATTTACCATACTTGTCTCCTTTGCTGTTCCAGAATGGCAAGCTGGTAATCTCCGTCATAGACCACCAGGCTTTGCAGAAATGGAATCCTGTGAGCGACGTTATGTACTTCTACATCACCGGCTCTGATGAAGAGTTCAGGAAGAAGCACTTCAAAAAGTACTTCGATCATTATTACGACGAGCTTTGCAGGATCTTGCGTCTGCTGGAGATCAACCCTGATGATGTGTACACCAGAGCGGAGTTTGATGAAGATGTGAAGACGGTAAGATGAATATTCTTTGTCTAAAAAATTTTCATAGTAACTTTCAAATATTACAATGAATTAATACTGTCACTGTTGTCCACTTTTTCGAAATCTACTTTTCTAAATTCCCTTAACGTAATATTAAATTTATTATTAATTTTAAATGTACCTGCTGTTAAGCTGTACATTTTTAGCGTATCATATTTTTTGCATTTGCAATGCTCTAGCAGGGTTCAAGCTGCGCTCTTATCAATATACCTTATGAGTATTATGAATGACGCAATAAAGACTGTGATGATGATGATGAAGATGAAGATGATCCTTTGACAGTATTTAAAAAAAATCATAAAATACACTGTTGAATCAAATTTAGTTTATTTACCTACCTGTTACATTTACACCTACAGTCCGTTTTCTTACTATTGTCCAATTTAGTAAACAATCTAGGCAATACTGTTAATTGAAAAAAAACTTAAAACTGCTTAAAAAATAAATTATAATAAATTATACCTAGTACTAAAAAATTGTTTCAGCATTAAATAAAGACTATGATGATGATGATGATGATCTAATGACAATTTGTTTCCACTTTACAGATGCTGCCGTTTGGGATTGTAATCGCGATGATGTCTCTGCCGTTCATCACTGTAGACACAGCGAACGCCCCGAAGCTGGATGACGGAATCGACCTGGAGAGCTTCGCGGTGGACTTCAGCGACCTCTTCAAGACGAGGTTCAATGACCTTGTGAAGGACTACGTTGATATGGGGCTTTTGTAACGTTGTCGCCCTTTGAAGAGTAGGCGGTAGACCTACCAGGCGGTAGGTCTTCCACGTTGGAGTTCTCTCGGGGAGATACCAGTCTTCATAAAACCTACTGTGAAGAAGTAGACACATTATGTCTTGTGTTTAGGTTGGGGGTGTGGGTGTCGGAGAAACTTTCTTTCTCCAACATTATGCTTATAAATAGCAACAATGTGCTACTTGAGATTGGACGTTGTGTCCATCCTATTTGAGATTCCACGGATTGGGACCAGGTGGCCGTTCTTCCCCCACCTTCCCCTACAGATACCTTACCGACAAACAACAATAGCTCTACTGCCTTTATATTTTCGTATTTATTTTGTATTGAATATTTTGATTGATAATTTAAACTTTATATTGGGTGACCCGAAGGCAGGAGCCTACTTTGGACAGCGCATCAGCATAGCTGCCATAGCTGTCCAGAGAGGCAATGCAGCCAGTATCTTGGGCACTCTTCCGCGTCGCAGCGATGTGTTTCATGTGTCATAGTTATAGTTTATTGTATTATTTTAGTTTAACAGGTTTTTAACTTTATGTTATTAAATTTAAACATAAACAAGTATTGAAATTGCTTCGGATTGTAACACTGAAGTGATGTCGCATGTGTGTATATTATAATACATCTATGTATGTATAGATAACGTATGTCCGGTATTGGACAAAGTAAATAAAAAATATATAGATATAAAAAGCTTTTAATAATATGTGACTAAAACATATATAGATATAAAAATATTTTGATAACAGTTTATTTAAGAAGCCAATTAACATTATAAATGTTAGAATTAAGGCTTTTTATACAAATATATATAAAAACAACAATAAAAATATTTTCTGTGTTTATTTTTCTATAATAATATCTCACTGGCACCGAACTATAAAAACTGATGGTAACTTGTTAATCCAAGTAAAACAGTTGCAAACTTTAATGTGAAAAGTAGAAACATAAGGGCGTCTCACGACAGACCCAGCATAGGCTTATTTGACATTTCAAATTCAAAATATAAGTCCACTCGGCACAGTCTTGTAAATTTCCAAAAAGCAATCAAAACGCAAAACGAAAGATTTATCAAATCTAACAGGTATGTTTTACAAACTGCATGAGGTTAGCGCGGTGAACTATGCCCTTCTCACTGTGAGAGGAGACCCGAACCTGCAGTGGGTCATTAATGGGATAAAGTCATGCTTTACAAAACGATCACTTTTTGAGGGTTTGCTGTGGTGTGGTGAGGCCCTTCATCAGGCCAGTGAAGGGCGCCTCCACCATCAAGTAGAATGGCACTGCGGCTATAAATGATATCACCACCACTCCGAGGTGGACGATGATCTGAAAATGACAAAAATAATATTTACATACATATTATTCTGTTACATTTACACCTACAGTCCGTTTTTTTACTATTGTCCAATTTAGTAAACAATCTAGGCAATACTGTTTATTGAAAAAAAACTTAAAATTGCTTTAAAAAATAAATTATAATACACTAAAGCTACGAAAAATTTCTTTTTAAACCGTTATAATTATTAATTTTAAATAACGCAGACACAAGCGTTAATTTTAAATCGAAAATTAAATAAAAACACGCTAAGACTGTTAGATATAGAGCCCTAGTAGTTCTCCTAGTAGCAACTTACCGCCACCCTCTTAAAACCCAGGACACAAGACAATAACACAAACCCGAACAGAAACAGAAACTTTAACTCATCGTTCAAATCTTCACTCAGTTGGTAATTGAACCCAGGACTCTCTGCACTGCCCACCACTCAGCACATAAACCACTGAAGAAGAGAAGAGAAGAGAAGAGAAGAGAAGAGAAGAGAAGAGAAGAGAAGAGAAGAGAAGAGAAGAGAAGAGAAGAGAAGAGAAGAGAAGAGAAGAGAAGAGAAGAGAAGAGAAGAGAAGAGAAGAGAAGAGAAAAAATGAAAAGAAAAGAATACACGCCACAAAGGTCGCCACATACCAGTAGGTCGCTAAACATTAATGCAATATTAACACTTCTTCAGTTCTTACCATGTTATAAAAAGACACTTGAGTTAAGTACTCTCTGTTGCCGATCAGATACACGATGAAGTTCAGATGTAGGAGATAGAAGCAGTACGCAAGACGACCGGGGACCACCCAGCCGGGCCACTCGAACACAGCGCAGTAAGATTCTGGAACAGTAAAAATTAGTATACAGAATGAATTTTACAAGTGTGCGTGGACAGGGAAATCTGAAACTATGAGGAATAGCGGAAATGCTGAAAGGAGTCTGGGAACCGATTTTGATGAAAACTAAAACTGTTTTTAATACGAAAAGAAACGAGTCTGTGATATCTGAATAAATTAGTTTTTATTTAATTGAAAGAACTATGAAAGTATAGTAGTAGTACATACCACAAAATCGCAAGCAAAGTGAGAGGATCGCGAAGGCGACGATGCCGCCCATGATGAGCCGATGGGCGGCCGCCCAAACCGCCCTCAGCATCAGAGCCGTACGAGCACCGTCTGAGTAGAACCATCGCCCGGTGAGGAATAGACACACCATCGCGGGGAAGAAGCACCAGCTCAGAATTTGGAGAACCTGAAATAGGAAATAAGAGGTTAGCAACGATAGTATAAGAAATAGATTCCCTTAAAGAAAAATTACCCCGTTTAAAGAATTCGTAAATTTATTCACTAATGTTAATAAAAAAAGTGGGGGTCAACTTGGGTAATTTAGAATTATTATTGTACCTAAGTTTAAACCTCAGCGTAAATAAATTTGTCACAAAATTTGGAGTCGAAACTGAAATACGACAAGTAAAATTATACTCGACAAAACCATTACTGAAGTCAATTATAAATGGTGTTCACGGTGAATCTTCCATTTACTATTGTCAGTAACCCATTAATGACCCACTACAGGGTCGGGTCTCCTCTCACAATGAGAGGATAGTCCACCACGCTGGCCTACTGCGGGTTGGTGGACTTCACATGCCTTTGAGAACATTTTTTTTATGAACTCTCAGGCATGCAGGTTTCCTCACGATGTTTTCCTTCACCGTAACAGCAGGTGATATTTAATTTTATAAATCGCACATAACTTTTTTACAAAGTCATTGGTGCCACTGCCACACTGCCACAAAGCCACTGGAATTCGAACCCGGACCCCTCGATTCGAGGTCGAATTATAAGCCACTGGGCTATCACCGCTATGACTTCTTTATTTACTATTGACTTCTTTTTTATTAGGTCAAAGTTACCCAAAAAAGTACAAAGTTACCCAGGTTGACCCTACTACTAACGCCATCTGTTAGCACTTAAGTACTGTTGTCACTTCGCGCGCAACTTGACGGCAGAGAGGAGTTGGGGGCATAGTTACTGCCTGACATTTGATTGTTATTTGCTGTTCCTAGTTCCTGTTGCTAGATTACCTAGATTAACTGTTGCGGACTAGAACGGTGGCCTAAATTAAGCCTTAAACATAAAATTTATCAACGTCACCTTGTTATTTTTCCTGTCTATCCCGTTTTTCTGCAAACTGTACAGCAGGCAGGCTGTACCCATTCCGATGGCGTAGCTAGATAGATAGTTGTGGCCCAGGACGTGCGCCTCGAATGCTTTGCCAAGTTTGTTGCGATAGAATCTGGAAGCAATTAATGCAATCTTTTAAAGTATCGTTTGCAGAAAGACCATTAATGATTCAAGATTTACAGGTAGGTATTCTAAATATTGGATCTTTTAAAAAGGACTTTCTTTCAGCAGTTCATGCAAAACATGTGCCGTTATTCATTTGATAATCTGCGGATAACTGTTTGTAGACTTAGAATCATCTATGATATTTGAATGTAATCGCCAGGTTTTAGATAAGTTTTATTGGTGTTAAAGCTATAGCAGCTCGCAACATGCCGCCACCCGTTTAACACGCCGGGAAGCAGAATGTTGTATCGATTCTACTCACACACGATTAAAAAAGAATTATAAGTGCAAAGACTTACTCCGGAGTCATAATCATAACTCCGTCTAAGTTCTCCAGCCATACGTGGAGCGCTGGTGCCACTAGCCCTGCCGCCAGCAGCAGCGACAACACCACGATCCGGCCTAGAGACCTGCCTGCAGCCAGGAACACCAGGAGGCTTATTGCAAACGCTTGCATGTCTGCGCTGAGGTGCCTGAAATCAGAGAAATACCGCGTAAATTACCTGACTACGGCGAAGCATTGACCGTTAGGTATTTATCTGTTCCTTCTTAACTTCAAACCTACTCATCATTATTTGATAAGTGCGGTATTATCAATGAAAAACAGTGTTTCAACATAACATAAGGTGTTAAAGTTATCCAAAAATGTTCGAAATTACCCGGTTTGACCTAACCGTTAAATCTTCCGTTCTTCCTTTAAGCTCTTTGCTCCACAGCTGGACATGGACCTCTTTTAATCTGAAATCTTCTGAATTCACCAATTTTCCGCTGTCTTCTTCAGGTCGTCAGTCCATCTGATCGGATCAGCCTGTGTTCCTTTTGCTTAGACGTGGTCGCCATTCAAGAACCAATCTTCCGCATTGGTGCTCACCTGCGAACTTTTCTTACCACGTGTGTATAGCGCAGAATCTGTCGTCCGGGAAGTAGTTGTGTATGTAGAGGAGGTGCATCCACCAGTAGCTCCGGCAGTTGGAGACCACGCTCTCCGTCACCCACAGCCGCCAGAGAGGACCCGAGCCTGTGTGACGCAGCCATGTGGTTGTGAACGCGAGCATCACGGCATAGGCTGGAGTCAACCTGAAACAAACAAACAGTTTAAAAATATCGATTATATCGAATCGAGGGGTCTGGGTTCGAATCCCAGAGGCTCGCACCAATGACTGTAAAAAAAGTTAGGTATGTGCGATTTTTAAAATTAAATATCACCTGCTGTTACGGTGAAGGAAAACATCGCGAGGAAACCTGCATGCCTGAGAGTTCACAAAAAAAAATGTTCTCAAAGGCATGTAAAGTCCACCAACCCGCAGTAGGCCAGCGTGGTGGACTAAGGCCTACATCCCTCTCATTGTGAGAGGACACCCGACCATGTAGTGGGTCATTAATGGGTTAAAACAACATGCATAGCAAACGTGCATCAGATGTTATGTAAAGTGGTCATTGCACCAACGTCCAATCTCAAATAGGACAGATAGCCTATGTGAGGTTGTTGTCGCGGTAAGATACCTCGCCGAGCATGGCTTTTCTTCAATTTCTAATTAAAGGCACTGTAGTGTCGTGGAGTTTGGTGTGACCTTTCGTATGGGATCCTTCTTATATCTGGCAAAAAAAAGCTTATTAATGCCAAAGTTTTCGAGAATGGAGATGTTTGTTACTCTTTCACGCAAAATCGGCTGAATAGATTTGATGAAATTTGGTACACAGGTAATTTAAAACCTGGATTAACATAAAGGATACATTTTATTCCTATCTAGGTCTTCTATAGTTTTTAAATTCTTAGGTCCACGTGGATGAAGTAAAGTGTCTTTGTATTTGAAATATCTTTTGGATGCGTCATCTTCTTGCCTTAGAACCTCACCTCCACCACCTCATGAATAGAATCTTCGGGAACATTCTCAGCGTTATCGTCTGCTTCTCTGAACGAAGGAGTATGTTGTACGCCATCAGGAAGCTGGATATGACAAAAAATATCTGCACTATCATCATCCCGTTGAATATCAGCTGGTAGTAGATTGTTTCGTAAGCCTGGAACAAAAATTTAAAGTTTAGACGCTGCTTTAAAATATTTCTGAAGAAGGTGGCAAATCTATGGTAGTACATTTGTTGGGGTTAACCATTTGGGCACCTACTAACTAACCTATCGTAAAACAAACAATCTCTTGTTTAAGTGTGTTAGGAGGAGATACCGATGGTAACGATACTAACGATAAAACAGTATCATCATAGATAAACGGGATCATCATAGACCTCGTTGTTACGAAAACATGTAAAACTATAAACAGTGCGGTCTTCACAAGGTTTTTGTATACACGAAACATTTTATAGAAGTTTTCGATAATACGGGTTTTACAAGCTTTTATTCTTTAGAAATCTTTGATAGCATCTTACAGAATACTCGTAGTGCCATCTCTTGACAAGTGGCAGAAGTCTTTGAAAATAAAAACACTTCTTAACGCAGAACATTATGTATAAGCAGTGTTATTTATATTGAAAAGGTCATAATATATTGGCACAAGTAAATTAGGTATCTACCTTTTCAAATTCATGTGGATTTTGCGTAAAGCCCATGGAATTGACCCACATTACATGAGCGATGGGCATCAAAGCAATTATAGTTATAGTCCTGAAAAAAATTTGAAATAGGTAAATATTTCGTAAATAAATCAAACCAGTGTAATGTATCATTAAAATACCACAGAAACATCTACATTTAGGTGATCATTATAATTGTTATTAGGATAAATAGGATCGATGAAGCAACTGCCAAAAAAGTAGTCATTAACTAGTATTAAGATATGTCTGTCTGTATGACATCTCCCTATAGGTAAAGGTATCGATACGATTACTTGAAATGAAACGAAAATGAAACGAAAATGAAACGAAAATGAAACTAAAATGAAACGAAAATGAAACGAAAATGAAACAAAAATGAAATGAAAATGAAAATCATTTATTTGCACGAATATGGGTAAGTAATTGGTTTTACAGGGCATTTTGATCAATCCATATTCACCTTCTCAGGTATGCAAATTAAGAAGTTATATTATTACAGTACCTAAATAAAATTAAATAAAATTACTATACAAAACTGCATAAGCTCATGCTCGAATCACTGATCGCTTAACATCATTGCCCCGAGAATTAACAGTATCGTCAAATTACATGCTCACGGCACAGGAAAGCTACAAGAATTAAAAAATAAGACACAGTGATAAGAAACGGACTTACTTACTTACCGATAGCTATGCAATCCTGTTAATTTTTCCATCCTGGGGTCCAATGGTGCTGAAGCAGTCAGCCATTCCCAATTTCGTAATAATGAAAAAGTAAGAATTAATTGGTTGCCTGAAACATGAAAGTATAAACACTTTAAACTTTTGAGCATGGAACGCGATTTATGAGTTTATCTTTGGTTGATATCGCCTTAAAGTCAATAAAGTGAACTACATTTCGGCTATGAATAAGGAATGTAATAAAATATCATAAAAAAACACAAATAAGATGTTTAAAATAGTTCCTAGTAGCAAATAGAACAGTAGTCATCTGTAAAATTAAATAAATCATAAGTTTTCTATCAGGGTCAACTTGGGTAAGCTTGGGTTACTTTTAACAGTTTTGGGTAACTTTGTAACACCCAAAAAGGCTGTCTACGTTAAAACTTTCTCTTTTATATGGATACTGTTATCGATTTATTGCCTTGTCCTAACAAACAAAGGTCTTTGAATGGAACTGTGTGCTGAGTGCGAGTTTTGACAAAACATTTTCGCTTGAACGTATCGAGCGCGAATACGTCGTTCTATGGGATTGATGCTTCAATCTTGTGGCTAAGATGACAAACGGAATTGGCGCTTAGCGTATAGTCGATTAACGCGACGGTGAAGTTACTCGAACAATTTTGTGCAACTCGCACTAAGCACACTGTTGTAAAGAACTGACAATACGCACTGACATTCGATAAATATACACAATAATGACCGATTGACCGAGCGACCGATTTTGTCATCTGAATTATTTTTAAGAACAGATACAATTTACTTCAGTTAAGCGCTTATTTTGAACTTATTTCTACTTATTTTGAACCTTTATCAGTCTTTCTCACTACAATACCTTCTGTAGTTAACTAGTTATAAAACTCACCTTCTATTCGAGTTTTCCCTCTTCCAGATCTCATGATACAAACGTCATATAAGCTTCCGATAGCATTACTTGCCAAAATGAATATAAATATTCCAACAACGAACCAATCATAAAAATCTTTTTGCTGTACCGCGCCGTGTTTATCGCAATAATAAAGTTGTTTGACGCGTGCTTCTAATCCATACTCTTTCCATATTGAATCGTTTAGGCATACCCCGAGGGTCGCGCTTACGGCCGCTGAATCTGAATTCCTATTAGCGAAAGCTTGACAGGTCTTCGAAACACACACACCTCTTTGTATATATGTGTGGTCGTAATGCTTTACTGTATGTTCTGTATATCCCTGAAAGAATAGAATAACCAGAAATTTATAAGAGTTGTGTGAATGAAATAATTATACGTATGTCATGTCAGTACCCATTAATGACCCACTACAGGGTCGGGTCTCCTCTCACAATGAGAAGGATGTAGGCCTTAGTCCCCCACGCTGGCCTACTGCGGGTTGGTGGACTTCGCATGCCTTTGAGAACATTTTTTTTTTGTGAACTCTCAGGCATGCAGGTTTCCTCACGATGTTTACCTTCACCGTAACAGCAGGTGATATTTAATTTCATAAATCGCACATAACTTTTATTACAAAGTCATTGGTGCGTGCCACTGGGATTCGAACCCGGATCCCTCGATTCGAGGTCGAATTCTAAGCCACTGGGCTATCACCGCGAATTATACGTATACATTAGCATATTAATTAAATCGTTGCAATGTCATCAAGTCATCGGCAATTATAAACGTAAATAATACCTATAACAAAGAAAAAAATGGAATAATACTCTCATGTCTTATCAATTAAAGCACTGTAGGTATATAATTAAATCACTGTGATCAGATTTATTGAGCAATTCATAAACAAAAGATTATAAAGAAAAAGATAAAAAAGAATGGCAATGGCAACCTTTATAAATGGGTCGGTCATCTTTCAGAGAAGTTTGAAATCAGAGAAGTTGTGTATAATTGCCGGTTGGTAAACTTCATACGAGAGCGGTGATAGCCCAGCGGCTTAGAATTCGACCTCGAATCGAGGGGTCCGGGTTCGAATCCCAGTGGCACGCACCAATGACTTTGTGAAAAAGTTATGTGCGCTTTATAAAATTAAATATCACCTGCTGTTACGGTGAAGGAAAACATCGTGAGGAAACCTGCATGCCTGAGAGTTCACAAAAAAAAAAATGTTCTCAAAGGTATGTGAAGTCCACCAACCTGCAGTGGGCCAGCGTGGTGGACTAAGGCCTACATCCCTCTCATTACGAGAAGGAGAGCCGACCCTGTAGTGGGTCATTAATGGGTTACTCATAAACTTTGAAAACACTATGGATAACCCACAGGCATACAGATGCGGCGGAGATATCCCGCCAGGCTGTGATCCCGTAGGTCCGTGCTACGATAACGTCATCTTTGAGTTTTATGTACCCAGTGATGAAAAAATCCCGTGTCGCCATCTTTTTACGAGTAGTGGAAGTCACCACACCAACACGAAGTAGACCGAAGGTCTTCTGTCAGTAACCCATTAATGACCCACTACAGGGTCGGGTCTCCTCTCACAATGAGAGGGATGTAGGCCGCCGTCCACTACGCTGGCCTACTGCGGGTTGGTGGACTTCACATGCCTTTGAGAAAATTTTTTTTGAACTCTCAGGCCTGCAGGTTTCCTCACGATGTTTTCCTTCACCGTAGTCTCTGTAACATCAGTTCTTCAAGGTCTTCTGTAACATCAGTTAATCAGTAGGATTACCTTAATGAGGTTCATGAGTTCATTATCAGGCTCGCCATGAAGGCCGAGGTCCACCACGCAGTAGACGCCATCAGCTTCCCTCAAACAAGGCTCGTACGCGTCCAGACCGAAGAGCGGTGGCATGCGTTCATATTCGGTGTCTGAAACGATTATCATACTACTACAAGCAACTACTTAATGCTACAAACCTTTTTATATCCCACTATTGGGCATGAGTCTCTCGGCTCTCCCCACAATAGTGTTCAAGGGCTTTAGTAGATCAGAAACGACTTTCAAAGTTAAGTAATGTCGGGCGAGGTCAACACCCGGTAAGGTTGGCTGCATTGGCCCTTTAATGGCCCACTGATGGGCAAGGGTCTCCACTAGAGGGAGGCCTGAGCATAATCTACCACGCTGCTGCAATGAGAATTGGTGAAGAAACGTGCTAGATGGCGGTCTCGGATGCTTTCAAACCGCCTATAGGGCCTCTGACAACTGACAAGGCTGGGATTTATAAAACAGATGATTTATTCGTATACAAAAGTATACATTGATGGGCCCTATCAAAAAAATGAGAAAAATCCAAATGTTATTTATAGTAATGAGAAATGGGTAATGTATTTATTTCAATAGGAGGTAATGATCTTGAAATATTACAAAATATACATAGTAAGAGAAAAAAAACATAAAATATCAGAATATTTTGACAGAAATAATTGTAAAAACAGCTATTAATGACAAAGATACTCCATCACACATTATGCCACCAATTTGTAATGGAGCCAATGTACCGACCCGAATACATTAAATGTGAATATATCATAGACAAATGTGAATAGGTAACAGCCTTCAGCGGGGCAATTCCTTCAAGGTTTTTTATTACCTTTAATGCCTCAACAACTCAAAATGTAATAAATCAAGGTTGACTCTGTACCGGCACACGTCCACCAGTAAACATAAAGCCATTTTGTTGTTTATAATGTAGTAGACGGAAACATATTTGTTGGACATTTGTTTATCAGCGGCACGTACCAAAATAACAATAAAATGGAATATCACATGACATCATAATTCATAAGCCATTATAATAGTCTGACCCGGAAAATAAAAAACGTTCAATGAGAGCGCCGCATTCATCTTTGCTCTATCTTTCCCACCACAGATTCGGGTCTCACTGAGAAGGCTGTAGGCTGTAGTCCATCAGCTGGCCTAATGTGCGTTGGAGGACTTCACATACCTTTGAGAATATTATAGGAAACTCTTAGCATACCTACAGGTTTTCTCACGATATATTTTCACCGTTTCAACAGGTGATATTTAATTTTGTAAAGCGCATTTTTAATATGATATCAATTTGCCATAGCCTAAACAGAATACCTAATACCATTAATTAATTAACTTTTCGATTTTACAAATACCTATTTAAAATGTAAATTTTTTTAGAAGATAGCAAAAGCTTTAGAGGTACAATCAATAAATAATGAAATAATTTTAGTTAAAATAAATAAAAAGTAGGTAAGTTTTTATTAGGGTCAACATGGGTGACTGAACTTTTTTGGGTAAGATGGGGAACCATCTATAAACGTTGCTTACTTTGAAAATTCCTTTTTATTGACTTGGATACTCATTTGTATGACTAAAACTGATAAATTTTTCGTATTATTTCATTGCATTTACTAAAAAAACTCCTAGCAAAGCGTAGTGAATCTAAGAAATGAAACGAAAATACTGCGTATAACCTTTAATTGCAGTAATTTTTAAATCAGCATGCATTTTATTCATCCAGAATAAAACAAAATTGTAAATTTAAAAAACCCTCGACGTAAAATGATTTAAAAAATGTAAAATAAATCTTACATTTATTCAATTGATGTCAAGTTTACTCAAATTTTGAGGACGGAACCCCGCTGCGTTCCCGGGGAAGTACCTTACCGCCAGCCTCTTAACCCGCCGCAAATCTTCCATGTTTTGTGTAGCTTATAATAATTATAAATAAATAAATAACGCTTCACACTCATAGCCCGCACTAGGATTCCCTGTGTCGTGGGTGCCATGGACACACACAAGACAAGAACACAACACACCCAGACCAGAAACAGTAATTCAAATTCATCATTCCAATCTCTGCTCTGCTGGGAATCGAACCCACGACCCTCCGCGCAGCGCACAGGTGTCTCAACAACTACGCCACTCGGGTCGTCAAAAAAAGTTATGTCTTACATGTTTTGTGTTTTGTTATACGTTATATTATATTATGTTATGTGAGGTAGGTACAGCATTTTTTCTTCCAAACCTCGTCTTTCTAGTCTTTCGAGATATTTTTTAAGTAACATTGACCAGTAGGTAATCTCTTTTGTAGAACCAAATGTCCTGAGATTTTTAAATTAGGTACCTAAGTAATTTTATTTAACAAAGGTGCAATAAAACGCACTTGCATAAAAAATCAGATGTCATAATTTAAAATATAATTTAAAAAAATATAAGGTTCACAAATCACATTAATGATTATTTCACATTCTCAAATTTATTTTTCTCAGACTAGTTCAAACTTTTTTTCTCTCTTTTACCGCATTCATCTTAGCTCTCCGACTTGCAAACAGTGTGCCTGGCCTATCACCAATAAATCTGTATAAAGATTCACAAATGTAAATAAATAAATAAAACAATACTGCAAAAAATATTTTTTTAAATATTTCAACTCACTGTTCAAATGATATATCACAGCATTCACACCGCACTGGTTATCGATTAAAACATATAAAAAGAAGCTCCATTTCAAAAACATAGTAAAGGATAGCTAAAGATAGATGTAAACAACTTTACGCGAGCACAGGCAGATTTTTTCTTTTCCCAGCGAACGAGAACCTCGGTATATATATATCTATACGCTAGGTCAGTAATTTGCTCAGTGTTTTGTTAAAAGATAAGTTTTTGCGGCAACTAAACGTTACCTCCGTGCCCCTATGCCTCGCAGATCACGTTAAGCCGTTGGTCCCAGTTGTTCTCTAATTCGTTAAATCTTGTTTTATGGGCGTTTTGAAAAACATCCGCATTGCAGCAGCGAGGTGTGGGATACTCCAGTACCCTTAGTCTGAGTTTTAGCGATACCGATACCGTAACGAAACGCACGCCACACATACACAGCTCACCAGACGAAAATGCAGTGTAGTAACCAACAGAGGAAAAAGATTTTTAGAAGAGTTAAAAAAATAATAAAGCATTAGATAAATCATCACAAAAAATGCTTTATTTTTAATTAACCCTCTTTCAATATTTAATAATATTAATGAACGCACAAACGTTTCGTTTCGGTATCGCTAAAACCCGTTGTGGGAAGAAACCCGTGTCCGGTAGTGGGACACAAAGGGTTACAGCTATACGCTAACTGATTTTCTCTACGGGATATTTATTTTTTTGTAAACAGTAGGGCCAACGTGAGTAATTTGGACAATTTTGGGTTACTTTGAAACATTTTTCATTGTTGCTTCCTTTTTTTGGAACTAAGTTATAGAAAATTATTTCCGCTTTTTAGTTCGGCTAATAACAAAAGAGTGTAAGAGTGCTTATATCACTTTTTTAAACAATAAAGGAGAAGAACTAAAGCCTTAGTCCACAGGACTTGACACGGGAATGGTTTGTTTTTTTAACACATGAATTTATGTAAATAGTTCATTGAAATTAATTATTCAGGAAATAGCGCTGCTTACTTGGCACGCATGTAACAACAACTTACCTAATACAATTACCTTTTTTTATTTTTTATGGAATAGATAATATCTACAAGAATATGGTCTTACTGTGAGGAGTTTAACGTATATAGATAGAACACAGGTTTATTTTATAACCTTAATTAATGTCTGCTAAGAAGATATGACTTGAAAAAAATATTGGGTTAGAGGTGGGAAGGGGAAAAGTTACTAATTTTTTGAATTTAAGTTGTTTGGATATTCGCATAAAAACTAAAATTAAAATAATATTTAAGGTATAATAAGTTTGGATAGATAGGCAAAAATTATTTTTGCAGAGAGAAGCCTGCCGGGAAAGCTAGTCATTACCTTGAACTATTATGTATTCTGTGTCATTACTAAAAATCATGTATTCCTAAAATTAAAGTCTTTATGTTGCCTAATTGCAAATTGTCTTATTTTTGGCTAAGGCTCGTAAAATTTTATCTTCGTCTCCGATTAATTCTTGCATCATATTTCAAAATCCAAAATTATTGTTGTTTTTTTTTTATTCTGTACTTTTTACTGTTACATCTCTGTTTGCTCATATTTTCGACATATTAAAATTTAAATGGTCAAATAAAGTGTAAAATCATTTTTGCGAAGTGAGAAACTTGAGACGGGATCTCAAATTTTACGAAATTGAGTAAGGTCATAATTACTCACATGTATTTATTGTAATAGTCTAAGATTTTTAGATACTTTTTCGCTCTACATAAAATCCTTCTACGTGATTTTTCGATTGGATTATCTCAGAGGGTATAAAACCGTAGCCAAATATAAAACCGAGTCTCTGTCGCCATCTTCGAAACCTTTTTTTGCATATATCTCAGAAACGGTAAGTGTTACGTTAAAAACAAGAGATCTTTTTTGTAGAGGACAAAATATTTTTATATATATTTTTTTTCCAATTTTTTCTCTAACTGCCCCTGATTATTTATATTTTCCGATATATTCAGGAAAAAATACCATTTTTTTGTTTTTGTAAAGTATCTCAACAATTTTTGGATATACGAAAAAATGTTTAAATTAAAGTTGGAGAGCATGAAATTTTCTACAAATTTTGAAACTTTTTCTTGTAAAATGATTAGTTGCTGAGTTCTAGCGCAGTAAAAGATCACGGCAAGATTACAATTCTTACGGCGCCACGATCTGAAGGCGGATTCGTATAGATCGACAAAACAAAACGAAATGAAAGAATAAAATTTTTCAATATCTCGCTTAGTTTGCGAGATATCGATACTTGAAAATCGAAAGTGAAAAAAATTTTATTCAATTTTTTTACATACAATACCTGTCGTAGTATTCAATTTTATTGAAAAATAAAAATAAAATATTATTTTTCCATTTTATTGAATCTTAGTGTAGATATACCTCATTAATCGTTTTAGATATTAAAAAAAATTATTCTTTATTTTTGATTTCTCATAAAAAAATCTATAAACATACATATATCAAAAAAGGGAATAATTTTTTTTTTGTAGTGAAATCAAAATTTGCGATAAGTAGTTTTGGCGTGCGAGCGCGGTTCACACGGTCACACGGCCGTTTTATTGTGTAATGTTTATTGGCAATATGTCACCTCGATGTTCCTCAAAAATTAATCCTTTAACAAATTATTTATGCTGTCATTTTCGTTTAATGTTATTAAAAAGGTAACATAAGGAAATGTTTTCCAAATTGTCCATGAATGTGGTGACTTATAGGCCTATATTATATTACTTAGTTACCGACTCGGAATAAATACGGCTTTTTTATTTAGTAGATGCTTTTATAGTGTCAACAGAAAAGACCAATTTTATTGATACGTATAATTTGGTACCTTTTCTTTAAGGCGCTGATAACATGTAATTCAGCAAATTTGCTATTCTTATTTTTCATTTCCAGCAAAAATTACAAAGTATTTTACAATGGGAAAAATATATGTTATTCTAGACCGTATTCCGAACGACAACATAGTCGTCGAAACACATTTTGACAAAGTTGCCTCGATAAAAAAAAATTGCAAAGTTACCCCTTTTCTGAATTCTTATACTAAACTACAACGTTGTTTGTTAATATTTATTCAAATAATTTAACCAGTATATTAGCAGACCTTCGTTATTATCACATCATTGTGTTAATTTTTTTCAATAAGCTTATAAATATTCAGTAAATCAGTAAAATTTAAAACTTTTCTTTCGCGTGCTCCGCGCAATATTTTCGTATTTTGTATTTCTCGCTTACTATTATGGCAATTGACAGAGAGCGCAGAGGCGCGATGCTAGGTGGACGTGCGTCGCTCCGTCATTCCAAAATAATACACAGTTGTCGTATATAGCACAATTTCATAGCTTTGTCTGAGGCTTGTGTGGCGTATTAAGTAGGACGCCAGGCTGTATACGCTGGGGCGTGGGTTCAAATCCGCGTGTGCGTGACTTTATTTTCACTTTTATATAATTATATTTTTTATATAATACAAATTTTTACATCGATTATTGATTTTGGAAATTGTTGAATAAATAAGAAGACAGATTTTATTAAGTTACAAATAAATAAAAGTTTCAACGTCAATTTAATAACTTTTTTGGGTGTACTTCCGAAAAGCGCATACCGCCGATCGACCTAAAATTTGGTATACTAACGTATTTTGACCTCCTGATCACGAATATGATAACGAAAATTGGCGCAAACGCCATTTTGAATAAAAAAGTTTTTTTAGTCGAACCCTGTGAATTTGAAATTAATTCGTTGCACCGATTCACCCAATAATTTTATTTTTATTGATCAATAACGCAAACTCTGAATATTTTCCGCTATAGTATTTGAACTTTGTGATGATTTTCCGCAATTTTCAGGTTAGGTTAGGTTAGGTTAGGTTTTTTTTTTTTGCGTTTGCGCCAATTTTCGTTATGAAATTCGTGATCAGGAGGTCAAAATACGTTAGTATACCAAATTTCAGGTCGATCGGCGGTATGCGCTTTTCGGAAGTTTATCCACTTTTTTTTTGTTATAAGCTATACAATTATTTTTGAAATTATAAATTTATCTAAAATTCGTTATTTTTTTTCGGAATTCGGAAATATAAATAACCATTAGATAGCATAATATGAAATAAAAAAATAGTAATACAAAAAACATTTCAATCCAGAATGTCTTCTTATATTTTGCTTCGGGTTCGAACCCGGGTCATATAATGTAGGATTCCCTCCCGTTTTCAAATTGTACGCCGCCGAAATTCGCGCGACGCGACGTTGCCAAACCGACAGTAAAGAAGACACCGCTACGCGCGGCGTTGCCGTCTAGAATTGTACCTATCACTATCACGGTAATTTTTATAAACGGTTAGGAGGAATAGTGGGGCCGCCGGCTAGGGCTGTGCGTCTTCGTGGATTGATAGGTAATAATACCTATTAGGTATAAAGGAAGTGTTCAATAAAAATGCGTGTTGTTTTTTGATTGGTAGATTTAATTAAAAAACCGTGTTTACGTTTGAATAACAAGTCGGTTTGATAAATTTGCGACCGAGAAATATTTGCGCCTTTACTGAGACGTACGAAATGCTTTATTATTAAATATTTTGTGAATATTTCATGAGTCTATATATTTTTGTTGTTATTAATAACGAGAAAAAAAACGCATGCATTTAAGTTGAAGATTTGAGTTGAAGGCCCAATGGAAATAAACATCATCATCTAATATACATCTAATAATATAATCTATAACACCTATGCAAGTATTTATTTTTATTACCTACTAGCTGACCCGGCACACTTCGTTTTGCCATTATAAAATATGTATATTATATCATTGCAGTTTGCATAATAGAAGTGGCATCCATAAAGAAAAATCTTGACGTTTCTAAATGCATGACATTGCCATATGAACTTATGAAGTATTCAATCTGAAATGATGTTTGACAGGTAGTACATGGGTAGAACAGTTTATATAGGAAAATGAAATTGTTGTTTTTATTATTTTCTTTACATTGTTTTCAAATTTTCTCTCCGTAAGAACCATCCTCGTACTTAAAGGAATATCCAAAAAAAATTAGCGAAATCGGTTCAGCTCCTCCCGAGATTTGCGCTTAGCAACATATTCATTTTTATATTGTACAAGGTGGAGATGACGTTACCTCATTAATTTAAACCACAAAGATCGTGTACTTACGTATGTTAAAGCATACGAAAAGGTTTAGGACCGAAAATAAAAAAAAATGCAAATTTCAAACAAAATAATTACACAAATAAAAGACACAAAAAGTAACAGGCTCAAGGTGAAAGGTCATTGACCTGAAACGAAAGGAAGCCAAAAGCGGCTTTTTTCAAACGGTAGGCATAGTACTGCGCCGCCGGCGCGCCGACTGATTTATGGCCTGTGTCGGCTGTGTAACTAGAGGGTTTTCAACAATTTAAAAAATCGTTTCTACTCCCATGCCGGGAGTCTAGGTTCGATTCCAGCTCTCGCCTTTCCTAAAACCACGTGATGAAACCTGTATGTCTCAGAATACATGTTTTTACATGATAGACGAATTAACTGGTTATACAAAAACCAGTTAAATCGTCTATCTGTCTTTTACTCGATCTCGTGACAAATTTACTTGCTTTTATGTGGTTAGGTATTATTTGAGGCCATCGAAAAATTTGAGGGTAGGTAATAATATGCAATAACATTATGAAGCTTGTTCCAAGCCTCTTTAATATTGTAAGAAGAAATTGAATTGTTGGTTGACATGTTTAGGTACTGCTGAATTATTGAATTTTTAATTTAATAGTGATTTAATAGCGAAACAATGGCATTCTGGGTACATCCTCTGAAAGAGAAGACCGTGTTTTATTTATTTTTTGGTGAGATGAATAGAAAACATAGGTATTATATGGACCTTTGATGGAGAATAATAATAAGAAGTTTTAGGTGTTCAATAAAAAAGCTCCGCGTTTTAAAATCACATCATTACTAGAGTCGTCCATATTTCTTTAAAACTGGAAACAGTGCCATCTATTGACGATGTTGTCCACATTTCTTTAACACTTGAAACAGTGCCGATTTTATCATTTTATTTAGTTCTCATAGAGTCCGCTCCACTAACAGTGGCGCATGAGGGGCATGGGGTAGGCGGGAGCCGCGAGCCGAAGATGCCCGATTCCTAAAATCATCGGGTGTTGTCAGGCTCTTAACTTATGGCGAAAATAAAGCTAAAAAGACCGATTGTAGCTCCCTCGTTCGAAACGGCACCACACCACATCGACATCCTCCTAATCCGCCGTAGAACTTTCAAATAAAGCTATTCACACACAGGGCAGTCCTGCATCACGCAGGTTTTGTTTTTTTTTGAAGTCGGGTAATAATTAATAAAGATTTATTATTATGTAATAAAGATTATGATAATTATTATGTTTCATCTATATTCGCTGCATTCCTATTTTATTTTTAATTTCATTTTGAGTTTCACTGTTTCGCCACTTTGTTGGTATTGGTTTAGTAAAAGTTTGCTAGATGGCGGTCGTTCCAGTAAGGAAACCAGCAGCAAATAACATTAGGTTCTTATTAAACACCGCTAGAGGGCGTTGATTCCTAGTTTACAAAGTTCTTACTAGATGTCCATAAAAATACACTAAAACTGCTTTAATATTATTACTTTATTACTATAACGAAATAAATTTATTATAGTAAATTTAATAATAACACTAAAATGTTTTTATTATTATTTTATGTCCCATAATTATGAGTTTATTTAAAATTTCAACTGAAAAAGCTAAAGTTACTAATTTGAATTAAACTTAGTGTAACAAAAACTTTCTATAAACAAATAAATAAAACCAATTTTTTACAATACTATACCAAAATTTTCAAACTCCGTACACCTGTCTTCGGTAGTATAGTGGTCAGTATCCCCGCCTGTCACGCGGGAGACCGGGGTTCGATTCCCCGCCGGAGAGTCGTTCATTAGATGAAAAGCTTTTTTATTTAAGTATATAATTATTATTATTAAAAAAATTCTAAGTGTTTTTTATTTTATATTTTTACCATATCATGAGCACTACCAAAGATATATTTAGATAAAATCTTTTTCTGTCTTAAGGTATCTCTGTTTTTGCCATTCTTCTACGATAGATTTCTTCACTTGGTCTTGAGGTAAGTGTGTTCGAATCTGCTGAGAATATTCTTCATCAGCCTGTTCGTGGGAGCTTCCACCATGAGATAGAAGGGCAGAGCAGCGAACAGGGAAATCATTAAGATTCCTAGGTAAATAATTATCTGAAAATATTGGGTATGGAGATTATTTGAAATTTATTGTATCAGGCGTTACTTTGACAATTTTATTTGTATTTATATTTCTTTGCAACAATTCACACATATGGAACGTGTCTTAGTATGCACCCACCACCCTCCCTTATCTTCAGGTAGGTGTATACGAGTACATACATACATATGCCTTTAGTAAAAAGCGGTTATTTTATATTACAAACAGACACTCCAATTTTATGTTTAACTCAGTACCACTAGGTACACCCTATAAACTTATTTCACTGAACTGACTATATCATCTGTAAAGTACCTAACAATTTATTCTCTTTTACAATTAAGACACTCATGTCTGTGATGGCTTTTCATAAAACACGCATCGGCAAAGATATTTGCTCAAAACTGATCATCTTTATATCTCTTCGTGGTTTTTAAAACTTACCATGTTGAAAAAGGAGACGTGAGCCAGCTGGGTGGTGGAGCCGAGGAGTACATGGATGAAGTTTATGTGCAGCAGGTACACGCTGAAAGACAACCGACCTGGTACCACCCAGGCCTTGCATTCCATGAACGAGCAGATCTTGTCTGTAATTAAATGCAAAAAGCTTTTATTTTTTCGAGCTAACAAACCCTATCATTTGATACCCATATTTGATACCCACTAAAGCTGTGCGAGGAAAATGAATCGTACGAGGATGCGTTGCGAAACTGTGTAATGTGTAAAAGATGGATGTCTATGGACTGGCAGCAAAACACATTCCTCGCAACACATTCGTCGCAGCACATCCCTCGTAAAACATTTCACTCCGCTAAGCCGTTACCACCAGAGCTGTGCTAAGCGAGGCTAGGTAAATAAAGCAATTCTATTGGTTCTTCAAAAACGCATGCCTCGCTACGCATCTTCACACATCTCTGGTGGAAAGAAGATGGTAGAACTGGAACAGACCGCCACCCTCTGGACCCCGTGAAATAGCAATGTTCTTCATGTCCTGTGTTTCGGGAAGCTACTCAGTTTTTTAATTGCTGCTCTAAATGACTCAAAATCAAATTCAAAAATCAAAATCATTTATTTGCACGAATATGGGCTAGTTATTGGTTTTACAGGGCATTTTGATCAATCCATATTCACCTTTTCAGGTATGCAAACATAAAAAAATTAAAATAAACAGGTAAAACTAATGTCAGTCATGGGTACAAATTAAAACGTATAAAATATTAAAACTTATTATTAACACATAATTTATTTGTATTTAGCCAAGTATATAGACTCCTGCAGCGGTGGTAGCCCAGTGACTTAGAATTCGACCTCGAATCGAGGGATCCGGGTTCGAATCCCAGTGGCACGCACCAATGACTTTGTAATAAAAGTTATGTGCGATTTATGAAATTAAATATCACCTGCTGTTACGGTGTAGGAAAACATCGTGAGGAAACCTGCATGCCTGAGAGTTCACAAAAAAAATGTTCTCAAAGGCATGCGAAGTCCACCAACCCGCAGTAGGCCAGCGTGGTGGACGGCGGCCTACATCCTTCTCATTGTGAGAGGAGACCCGACCCTGTAGTGGGTCATTAATGGGTACTGACACATATAGACTCCTCCAACTTACCATTACACCTCATGACCAAGGAGACGATGGCGAAGGCCGCTATGCCGCCCATGGCCGCCCTGTGCAGCGCCGCCCACGCCAGCCGCGCCGCCAGGCTGGCGCGCCCTCCCTTAGCGTACAGCGTCCGCCCGCCCAGGAACAGGGAGACGGTCAGCGGGACTATCCACCAGCTCAGGTGGTGGAGAAACTGGAAGAATAGAGTAGATGGATTTCTTTTATGCACAAAATACAGAAATCAAGATGAAAAGCTTTTATTCAGTATCAGGTACAATTTGTGCACACTTACAATTATAAATCCGAAAAACACAAAAAATTATCCGGATAAAGACGTCAAAGATACGAGTACATCCTACAACCTGTTAGTGATTCACTACAGGATCCGGTCTTCTCTCAGACTGGGAAAAGGAGAAGTCCGGGTTCCTCAAAATATAGTAAAAAGTAAAAGTATGTAACAAATTTTATTTTATACTGTTTTGAAGTCGGCTTAATTTTTAAAAATAAATTTTATTTCCTAATTTTTAGTTTTAAATCGATATCTAGAAAACTACTCAACCGATTTTGATGAAACTTTTACCATTCGCTTAGTCAAAAAAATCCAAAAAAACATAAAAAGAACGACCACGATCCGTCAATTATTTTCGGAGATATGCGAGGACAAACATATCTACATACATAAATATATACGTACATACGAGTACATACATACATACACCTAAGGAATTTGGTATACTTCCGATAATATTACATACAATATACGAGTACGTCCATCCTTTTTTGAAGTCGGCTAAAAATAGTTCACTTGCACGTTTTTATACTAAATTACCTTATTATCAGAAATGTTGACTCTCTTCTTCTGCAGATAGTAAACCAGGTAGCCAGCAGCCATGCCAATGACGTACGAAGTCAGGTTCACGTGTCCTTTGGTATGCATCAGGTAGTAGCTATCGCTGAGGTTTGCGCGGTACATTCTGAAACGAAAAAAATATTTTAGATGACAATAAATATTTTTAAAAGAATCTAAACCGACTCAATAATATAAACTTACACAATTACATTTTTATCATTTGAAAAAATTGCAAGCAAACATAAAATAACGATCCCGTTCCGACAATTCGTTTTGGAGATATGCGAGGGCAAACAACTGATAAATACTAATGTGTAACCGTGGCATTCCACCAACCCGCATTAGGGCAGCGTGGTGGACTAAGGCCTTCATCCCTCTTATTGTTAGAGGCGACCCGACCCTGTAGTGGGTCATTAATTACAGAAAACCCTGGCAAAATCAAACACCGTAGGGTTTTAGCCATTTTAACGAGAGGTTTCTACACGTTATCCCTTTATCACGTTATCGATACGAGATACAAGACGAGATCCCATGATGCATAACCCAGGTTAAAACAAATGGGTGCGCAACTGTGTATGGGCTGCAATAACCACTTATCATCAGGAGGCATGTATTCCCCTTTGCTACTCAGTCCCAATAAAGAAAGTACACTAAAACAGAAGAGCACCTACTCAGGAGTCATCATCACCAGTCCATCCAGGTCTTGCAGCCACACGTGCAGTGCGGGTGCCAAGATACCCAGCACCATCAGCAGTGACAATGGTAAGAGCTTGCTACGAGACCTGGTCACCAGAAATACTGCTATGCCCAGAGCGTATAGTTGCAGATCTGCAGATATATACCTGAAAAAAAATACTAATAATTTTAGTAAAAGGCCTTTTAAGGCTCAATAACTTTCAATAAGGTCGTCTGCTGTTTTAAGCGCCCAATTTTTTTAACGTGGAGAAATCCAGAATTGATACCCTGTGGCAGTTATTCCTGAGTTATGCCGATCCCCTCCCCCGCGGTGTTTCTCCATAATTATGCTAATCGTCAGGGTCATTTTGACTTCTTCTAATGCCAGAACAGTGCTGGTTCACTACAGAAGCCCGCCCCGGCATAAACCTTCATCCCCACGGTTTTAGGCACGCACGGAAATACCACAGAATACACCCACAGAACTGGATTTAAAATAGTTGAACAACGTCGGGCGGTCAGCTCCCAGATATTCGTCTGACTGGTAAAGTGGCTACTCTACTTGAAAACCAAAATAGCTTGTTGCATGGCTTCTAATTTGTAGACCAGCCAATGCATGCCCTTACCACGTCTGTATCGCGCAGAACCTGTCCTCTGGTACATAGTTGTTGACATACAGCAGATGCGCCCACCAGAAGCGACGGCAGTCCGCCACCACGCTGTCCACCACTCGCATCCTCCACAGCGGACCCGAGCCCAGATGTCGCAGCCAGGTGGACGTAAATGCCAGCATGACAGCGTTGGATGGAGTCAGCCTGCGTGCGAACAAACGTGGTTCATGAAATTGTTACTTTGTCTAGGCTAAAGAAGCTCGCCGCCTTCTGATCAGGTAGATTGACCACCTTCAGGACGTCAGTCGCCGGAGGGCGGATTCTTCAGAAGACAGCGGAAAAAAGGGGCCAGGATCGGGCGAAGTGGCGTCGATTAAGGGAGGCCCACGTCCAGTAATGGATTTTGAAGGACTAAAATAAAGGACGGAAAAAAGCTTACCTCCACCATCTCATGAACAGAATCCTGAAGTAATGTGCCCAGGAGATCAGCTGTTTCTCCGAATGCGTCAGCAGATTGTATATTAACAGGAAACCAGATAGGACGAAGAAAATCTGGACTATCATCATGCCATTAAATATCACTTGATAATATGGGGTTTCATACGCCTGAAAAGAAATAGATTTAAGTTCATTGGTACCAACCAATATAGGCTAAATTTAATAATATTAGGTACCTTTATTAAGATATGACTACAATACTTACCACTAATTAGTGATTAGTGACCCACTGAAGGGTCTCCTCTCACAGCGACGCAGGCCTTAGTCTACCACGCTGGTAATCTACCACGTAATGCGGGTTGATGGACTTCACGTGCCTTTGAAAACACTATGGAGAACTTTCAGGTACTATACTCTCAGACCTCGGGATGCCGGTTTCCTATCGATGCTTTCCTTCACCGTTACATAGAGCACATAATACTTAAAAGTGATTTATGCGTGCTACTGGGATCAGAACCCTGACCCCTCGAGCAAGAAACAGGATTCTTATGGTTTTCAATGCTTTTTTGCACCTTAAAAATATGCTACAATCTGCCGTTTAAGGTGTTTTTATTAATTACCCCTTATTATGATTTAAACAACTTTTACCAGGTACGTACCTTTTCGAAATCGTGAGGGTTATCCGTAAAACCGGTCGAATTCACCCACATCACGTGAGCGACGACCATTAAGAAGATCGTTATACACCTGAAAGTAACATTCTATAGAAACTGGAATATTGTTCTAATCGCTAAATGTTAGAAGTAGAACCAACTGACGAAAAAAAATTGCGCGTATTGTAGGATCTTAAATACTTCAGTATTCAAATAGAAAGCTCCGAAACTTACTTCAAACTATAAATACTTTTCAGTCTTTCCATTTCCGGATGCACGGCTGTATTCGTCAACCCCTCCCAGTTCCGACTAAGAGAAAAACTCAACAAATGTGGATTCCCTTAAACCAAAAATAAATTATTTATGCAAATCTGACAGAAAAATTCGTCATTAAATTTGTAAAAGTAAACTTTACCTTCCCACCCATTCTTCTCTCTAACAACTCTGTTGTAACAGATATCGTATAAGCTTCCGATTACGTTCATCGCTATTAAACCGATGATAATTAAAGCTACAAACCAATCACTGGCGTCCATATGTTTAGTTTCTCCGTACTTGTCACAATTATAAATTCCAGCAACCTTAGCTTCTAAGCCATATTCGCTGTAAATAGTTTCATTGAGGCATTCCTCAAGGACCGATTCTAGGTCCCCTCTGCTTTGTATATTTCGTCCTTTGATGTAACTTTTGCAAGAGTTAGTTACGCATATTCCTCTTTCCAAATACGAGTGATTATAATGTTTAGCTGTATGTTCGGAATATTCCTATAAAAACAAAGAAATTCACGTTAAAAGCTTTTTAGTTTAAATTAGCAGTGTTTTTTAAGAGAAGTCTGTGAAATTAACGGTATAAAATGTTTTGCGTTTTGTAGGTGTGTAGTTTTCGGCAGTTTCCATCTTTACAAATAAGTAGGTCAATGGTATTGATCAGATAAAATCGTTGGGCACGTGAAATTTCTATCATAATACTTACTGAACACACTACACGCAACGGTTTTATATTTTGTCTGATCCATACCCCAGATTGATGAGAAGATTGGGTGCGATCTGGTAGCTAGGACTTACCGAATTATGATTTACCTTTACTAAAAGCTAAAGCATAGGTTATGTACTAACATAACCTACATCACTTTTATTGTATTGTAAATAAAACTGTTTAACATAAAAAACTTTTTTTATTAATTTAATTTTTGATACTTCTCATTCTATTGAGTTCATTTTTTTTAATTTTCTCAGAATGAGCTCTATTCTACTAATCAAGCCCTTTCATTTGATACCCAAGTATAAACAAAGTTTCGTTTTTGTTACCTGTATGAGGTTATAGAGTGTGTTATTTTGTTCACCATGCAGGTTGAACCTAGCGATACAGTACACTCCGCCCGGCTGCGGCTGGCGCAAGCAGGGTTCGTATGTGTCCAATCCGAATAAAGGCGGCATCTTATCGTATTCGGTATCTGTAAAGATTTAAGCCACATTAGACCAATTTGATTTTAAACGGGAATTAAAAATGTTTCTTACCGAAAAGCATTTTGGTTGCGGAATTCATTAATGAAAAAATTTAATCTGTATTGTAATGTAAATTCTATTAAAATGAAAGTGGAAACGCGTCTCTAAATAAATAAGTATGGCCAAAAATGTCGAGAGTTTTTTCCTCCGGCTTTTTCTCTCTTTACCCAGCGGTGGGTGCAGCCAATGAGTTCGATTAGGTTATTGATATAATTAATTATTACAATTAATTATAACAATAATAATAGTATATTAAATTGATAAAAGAATTTATACTACACAAACATAATAATCAAATTATGTATCAAATTATAAATTATTTTTTTAGATGGTTTGTTTTTTTTGTAAATAGTTTTTCTTAGTATTGTAATCTATTAGTTTATTTTTTGTTCATTAGTCTTTTTACTATTCAATTATGTATCAGCTATAAGTTTCATTTATTGAATTGTAAGACTAACATTAGTTTTATTAGCATATACGCAAATAAATTTCAAATATATTATTTTCATTTCACTTCGTTTCATTTCGTTTCATTTCATTATGATTAATTGATTAAGTTATTACGTAATTAACTAACCTAACAACATCTATCAGTGACCATATCAATACTAAACTACTCTTTTAGGGTACAGTGAGGCACACTATATGATAAATAAATAAATAAATCAAATTATATTGCAACAATTGTTGTTTTAAATATTTCACTTACTGTTCAAATGATATATCACAGCGTTCACACGGCACTGGTTGCCGATTAAAAGATATAAAAAGGTGCTCCACTTGAGAAACATAGTAAAAGATAAGTAAAGATAGATGTGAACAACTTTACTCGAGCACTGACAGATTTTTTCTTTTCCCAGCGAGCGAGAACCACGGTATATATATCTATACGCTAGGTCAGTAATTTGCTCAGTGTTTTGTTAAAAGATAAGTTTAGCCGCGACTAAACGCTACCTCCGTGCTAGTATTCGGACGGCACGTAAAGCCGTCGTTCCGGGTTGATATTGATAAGAGAGTCAAAATTCAAAATTCAAAAGCTTTTATTCATTATTAGGTACAATTTATGCACACTTAATGAACGTCATACATTTAACATTATACAAACATCCGCTTTGATCGCCCCTCAGGTAAAACGTAGACTAGGAGAAAAAAGCGGGCGGAAAAAAACTCCCAGCACTCTTTTAAAAATAAGTATGAATTATTCTGTGGTGCAGTATGACTAGGCCCAATAAAGGAACACACGTGACAGCTATCGTGTGTGTCAATATCGCCCCATTGCCATCCGCTCACAAATAAATATTGATACATGGTGTATAGAAATAGCCTATAGTGAAGTTATTCAATCCCACGCTTTCTTATCTTCTAAATAGTCCTTTGTTTAATAATAGGCCTTTCGGCACAGGACTGATATGATAGTTCTTTTAAATTTATGAAAAGGCAGGGATTGAATTTCGATTGGAATTTTATTATAAATTCTTACTGACATTCCCATAAATGACTGGCTTTTTTTGTGAAGTCGTTAAACCTTGTCCTATGCGCGGTTTGAAAATATCCGACACAGATTGGCCACTAGACCATTTCTCCACCAATCCGCAATAGAGCAGCGTGGTTGACTATGCCCCAGGCCTCCCCTTGTTGTGCCGAGAAATAAAAGGTTGCAGCTATACGCTACCTGATTTTTTCTACGGAATATTTATTTATTTGTAAACAGTGGGGTCAACCTGAGTAATTTTGAACTTTCTTGAGTTAGGTACTTTGAACCACCTTTTAACGACAACGTAAGCAATGTTGAAAATTCCTTTTTTATTGCGTCTAATAACGGCTTTTTCGGCTAATAATCGTCACAATTAAGGCTTTTATTACTAAGTTTTTAACGACAAAAATTATATTTATTTCTTTTAGGCTTTGGTTTAAAATTACCATAAGGAAAGTCATGCCAGAAGAAATGCCAGTCGAATTAGATCAAAAACGGGGTTCACAAAAAATTATAAGTAGCAATTAAATTAAACCTTTAGAAGGGGTCACTGGCAGTCTACGAGTACGTCAACTTATAAAAAAAGCATGCAATCGTTTTTCTTAAATGTAAGTATTCAAAGTTATTCGTAGAATGGGTGCGGAAAAAATTCATTAAAATTTTGTTGTTAAAAATTGGAGAGTCAGACGGTCATAATACATACGACATTAGTTAAAACAATTAGTTGAACTTTGTTTACGTTGAACGTAAAGGTGGTTCAAAGTTTAAAGATTTCATGGTCACCCGGTTTGACCCTAATTCAAATGTTTTGTAACTGAATAGTTATTGTATTATTATAGCATATCTACTCTTATCAATTATTATAGCTTTTATTCAGTACTTACGTTACGTTACTTACTTACTTAATGACTCTTATTCACAAGTGACTATTAATAATTTTATGAATGTAAAAAACTGCATCTAACTTAGGATTAAGATTAGATATCTTGGGCCCTGATTCTGTATGACCATTCGCACTCGTACCGCGGCAATGTCGTGTCTTACCCGTGATAAAAAGTCAAAAAAGGCTTAAAGTCAAATATCGTGACAATCTATTGTGTGCTTTATAGAATAGACATTAAGGTTCCTTGTCGTGCCGAGTTCATGAAATGACGTACGGTTTGATCATAGGTACGGTTTGAAATCTTTTGTGGGTCATACAGAATCGCCCCATGTTGTCTATGTGTACAATAGTGGCATGTCAAAGTACTTAAACTTATGGTAGTGTGCGTGGCGTGTTTTTTTATTAATTCCATGTATTTCTAATGCATTTTATTTAAGATGTTACAATAGGCATGATGACTAATTTTCAAAAACTCTTCTATGATATTCAGAAGTTTCTATTGTGTCTAAAATATATCATATTTTTGTAGAAAATTAAGGTTTTTGTGTGATAAAAGTACATTTAAATTTTAAGTTTCAAATTCATTCCAAAACGCTCGCCCGTGTCATGGCGTCTGTCATTGCGCCACGGCTCAGTAAAAAATGCCAGATCGCGTATTTATTATACGCTTACGAAAAAAATGACGTTAACTAAGACGTGACGTAATTTGACGTAATTCGATCTGATGGGTGTTTTAGCTATCATGGCGGATTGTTGTATTTTGTAGATTTATCTTAACAAATAAATTATTAATCTCGACATTAATAAGAGAATAAATACATGTTTCAAAATCTTTGAATCCTATTTCATTAGATCGGATAAATATTTTGGCAATACTTGATTACTGTCATCATGCCTATTTGTGCAGTCATCTCCATATAAACTTTAAGTGTGCCAAAATTCAAACTGCTCCGTTCGCGTAGTGAGCTGTTCATTGTATCCAAAACATAATAAATACATTGTAATAGTAACAGTTATTAATTTTTATATTTATTATACTGTTCAGTGTTCATATCTTAAATCTGTAAAGTCCATCATTGCTCAATAATTGAATACAATTGTCAGTTACATTGTAAAATGCAAATTTTTCACATAATTGCATCTAGCAAGCAGGCTTTTATAATGAAATTATAAAGGTTAATTTTTTTTCGTTACACTTGATACAGGATGATTTTGTTATGTAACGTATTCCGGCTTAGGGCGTGGAGATAAGCTCATAACAAATCATTTAACGGTTTTCGAGATATTTGAGTTTGATTGAATTTGAAGAAATGTCACTTTTAAGGCAACTCACATTCCATATATAAAAAAAACCACAGGATAACTGAAACCACTGGGATTTTTTATTAGGTATTTTGGAGAACCTACTTGACATTAATTTTTAGTTATAATAAATGATAACAAATCACTTTGTATAAGTAGCAAATCTTAACTGAGATTTTGGGTGCGTTGCTATTTGCTATTCATGAGGGCCAAGACGGTTAAACTTTTTTACCCCCATAGGCGGCCATAGCCGACAACGGGCACTCGTGTATGTATGTACCTACGCCGTGTCGAGATATTCGACATTCGAGTGGCGCAGTGGTTAAGACACCGGTGCGCTGCGCGGAGGGTCCTGGGTTCGATTCCCAGCAGAGCAGAGACTTGAATTATGAATTTTAATTTCTGTTTGTGGTCTGGGTGTGTTGTGTTCATGTCTTGTGTGTGTCCATGGCGCTCACGACACAGTGAATCCTAGTGTGGGGCTATGAGTGTGAAGCGTTATTATTTATTTATTATATTATATTATATATTTCATTGATCCCATCCATCACATTGGTTGTATACCTGTAAGGATGGATCCAACTGTATTTTTGTTTAATAAATAAATAAATAAAATTGTTGCTCATTTCAACAGGGATATTTCATATTCTTGTTGAAAATATCATTTTAGAGGCAAGAAATGAAACAAATATAATACTTCCAGACTCATTTATTCTGTACACCTTATATAAAACACTTTTCTTACTTAACTAATGACAATAATAAACTGAATAACTCCTATTCGTATAAAAACTATTTGCACTCTTGGGAACTAAGAACTATCTCCGAATAAAAATTATACTATTAACCTGCCCAGGGATTTCAATAATCACCTGATATATTTTTATTGAAATCCCTGAAGCGGTGTTTGAAATAGGTTCTTATTACCCTCCTATCCCCATTAAAAAAAATTCTTATTGTAAACTTAATTTACAATGTAAACTTTATTTGCCTTTATTTACAGTCTTACCATAAAACGATATAATATTATTTATCTGGATACCTTACACAATAATTTAAAACGCTACACGTATGGTTGAACTTCGAATGTTCCTTAAATTTATAACTGATGGACTCAGCACTAGTTTGAACCAGTCTCCAAGTTCCAACCTGCAGGGTCGGGTCTCCTCTAGCAAAGAGAAGGCCGTAGTCCATCACGCTGGCCTAGTAGTAATAGGTGGATTTCACATGCCCTAGTACCTACATATTATTATTAGAAGTTAGATATTAGATGTTCATGACTAGTTTAAACTAATGTAAGATCTATATTATTTATGTCAAAATAATAAAAGATTTAAACACAAACAAAATTATAACAAAGGCTCTTTAGGAGCTGTCCTAATTGAAATACACACTGACATACGACAAAATGCATACAATGACGTCGTACAAGCAACTTTTGCGTGCGACATGGCAATTAGAACACGGGGTATTTTAACTTGACCCAAATTTAGACTCTATTCGTATGTGCCACAAAGTCGAAATTGTCCATTACTTTTTACAGCTGGAAAAGAGACACCGTCTATGTTAATATGAAACTGACTAAACCCAAATCTAGACTCTATTCGTATGCGCCACAAGGTCGAATTTGGCTGGAGCATGGGGTTGTACAGGCGGCTCCGGTCTCTCTGGGGTAGGCTGCACCAGCGCCTTCCACAGCTGGATGGCTGGCAGCTCGATGAGCAGGCAACAAGGGATGGCGACCAGGTATGTGAGCACTGAGGCTATTATTAGCAGGGATATCTGGAAAAACGCCAATATTAGACATAAGCAACGTGGCCATACAACCCGTTTCGAACGGGACAGTCCCGTTTTGACCTCCGGTGCCGCGGTGTCCCCTAAAACATGCTGGGGATACAAAAATGTCCCGATTTAGAAAAAAAAGGAAAATAAGCAGTTAATCACTACAAAAATCTGGCAATGATTGTTGCGCCTCGCTTTGCTAAAAATGAGCGTACAGTAACCCGAACCTGACCAGGGCCCCGATTCTGTATGACCATTCACACTCGTATCGCGGCAATGTCGTGTCTTGCCAGTGATAAAAAGTCAAAAAAGGCTTAAAAATCAAATATCGTGACAATCTATTGTGTGCCTTATAGAATAGACATAAAGGTTCCTTGTCTTGTCGAGTTCATGGAATGACATACGGTTGGATGACACACGATATCGGCACGAAAACTCATACAGAATAAGCCCCCAGATTTTATCAAAAATTGCTCACATAAGTAAGTGATGCCTAATAGACAAATGTGATCTTAAAAGTCTAAGCGAAGTCTTATGTGCTAAGAGACTTCTCCTTCCTTCATTATACCAAAGCCTAATGGCGAAATCTGTTCACCAATAACCTTACAATCCGGTCCCGGTATAGGGTTTGAAAAAATGGTCAGTTTAGTCATAAGCATGGTTTTATTAGCTATTGTATCAATAACAATCAGGTCCGACGTCTTAACGTGTCCTCCGAAGCGCGTGTAATTCGCCACTAGCGGTCACCCATCCAGGTACGGACTGCGCTCGACGCTGCTTAATTTTTTCGATCGCTTGCGGTCTACTTACCATTAGACGTCAATTATTAGCTTTAGCTAGCTGGAACTCGTAACATCGATGAAGAAAGGTCCTTGAATGGCGACCACGTTTAGGCAAAAGGAGTACAGGCTGCCCTCCTACCAGGTGGACTGACGACCTAAAGAAGGAATCTGGTGGATACAAAAGGCCCAGAAGATTAAAATCTTACCATATTGAAAAGAGACGCGTGGCCTAGCTGGGTGTTATTGGCCACTGCGAACCGCAGCACGATGAAGTGTATGATGAAGGCGCAGTAGGAGAGGCGGCCCAGCACGTGGAAACCGCGCCACATCAGCATATCCCGGAATACAGCTGGAAGGAATGGAAACGGTTAACAACTCTGTGTCTGTGACCCATTAGTGCTCCAGTCTGATTGAGTCTCCTCTTACAATAAGAAAGACGCCACCACACAGATATGTGTAGGTAGGTGGACTTCACATCCCTTTGAGATCATAAAGAAAACACGTAAGCATCACTCAGGTCTCCACAGGATGTTTTTCTTCAACGTTATCGTACCTGCGTGTGTGTGTATCAGTGGATTTTGTATTTGTGTTTATCTATCTTTCTTTGCTATATATGTCGGTTCACAGACGGCAACTCACAGTGGCATCTGCTCAGGCAGCCCAGCAGGAACACGTTGAAGAAGACCGCGAGCAGCGTGCGGTCTAGTGCCGCGTACAGCGCCGCCGCCCACGCGGGAGGCGGGCTGGCGGAGAGGAACACTGCGCCAGCGAACACCACGCAGCCGCCCAGCGTCAGGGCGGCGTGGAACAGGAGGTTGAACGCCTGGAATTGATGATATGGTAAAGAAAGAGCTGACCAACTATTAAAGTAGGAACGACAATCCGACGGATAGGCCTGGAGCATATTTCACCACACTGCTCTGATGCGGATTAATGAAGAAACTGGCTAGTGATCCATGTCGGATGTTTTTGGAGGTTTAGCAACTGCTTTATTAGCGTTAACAACCGGGACTAACGGCTAAATGCGCTTGTAATTCACAACTAACGATCACCCATCTGCGTACTGCCACGCCCGAAATTGCTTAACTCTTAACTCTAATCTTACAATCGTACTCAAACAGTAGCTGCTTTCTGAGCTAAGATTTGTTGGATCTCATTCTCAAGTTACATTATTTCCTTATATCCAACACAAGGGTACCTTGCTCTCATTCAGCTTGACATTGTGGGCCTGGTTGTGGTGGTGGAGGAAGGCGGTGGCCATGCCGCCCACGTAGCCAGCCAGGTTCATCCAGCTGGGCAGGTACAGCAGCGGCAGGATCCGGGACCCCAGGAATATTGTGCGGAGGATCCTGGAAAGACGCAACACCAACAGAGTATACAATATTGAATCAAAGACCACAAGGATATTGAGCGGAGGGTCCTAGGTGCGTTTTTCGATCTAATTCAATTAGTGTTGAGCGGACATGTATCCGCTGGGAGCTCGGAGCTGCCTGGGAGATGAACCCAGCCTCGTCCTCCGTTGGCATAGGAAGGGTAAAGTAACTATTACTCCAGGTAGATCACCACAAAATATCGCGACAGACGACCCGAGTGGCGTTTTTTAATTGGTTAAGACGCTAGTACGCTACACAGAGTGTCCCAGGTTCAATTCCCAGCAGAGCAGAGATTTGGACGATGATTTTAAATTGCCGGCCTGGTTGTTTGTCTCCTTAATCTTGTATGTTCATGGTCCCCATGGAAATGGGATTTCCTAGAGTGAGGCTATGAATGTTGCGTTTATTTATTGTTTAGCTGTCATAAGTCCCTAACCAGTTGGATCCTTTGCATGGGCATAAACAAGCTACCTCTCCAGGCATGTCGACGTAAAAAGTCGTCTTACTCGGGCGGCTGGGCAGTGATGATCGGCGTGAGCTGGTAGAAGTGCACCACCAGGCCGGCTGCTGCAGCGGACGCCGTGACCAGCAGCAACAGTGCTGGTGCGACTGCCCGTCGGAACCGGACCAGCAGGAACAGCAGGATCATCCCGAAGATATGGAGTTGCATGTCCGCTGCTAGGTACCTGGAAAACAGAGATGACTGGTAATAAGGCTCATTAAGTGTGAAAAGCTCATCCTTGGGATTGCTTGTGTCTTGTTTTTGCCTGTTTAGACTAATAGAAATGAAAATCGCTCTAAAATAATCTAATAAAAAAATCGACTTCATAAAAGTATGATGTAAATTTGTTACACACGCTTACTATTTGTTGAGGTTGGTGTTTACTGCTTTTGTATCAAGTATTTTGTTTGTAAGATAAATTTTGTCGCCAACCGCAGGCTTACCGCAGGTAATAAAAAATACGGACGTGCGGCGCGACTGCACGCTGAACGCGCTGTTGCCATAAATCGTAAACGGTGAGTTTTACAAAAAAATTACATAGAACAAAAGATGCTAAATTTTATTTTCTACAATAATGGTTTCAATAACTTTTGCCTTAAAATGGGTAGTTTCCGAGATATCGGCCAAAAACTTTACTTCAAGATTGCAATCGAAGCTCCACCTGGATCAGTCAGAGTTTTGTGATTTTATGGTCAGTAAGTGACCTAAAAAAAACAATTGGATCGGAAATTTAGTGCGAGGTTATAATGCTTTATTTACTGGCCAGAAGTACTCACCAAGTGTGTCCCATACAGAACTTTCCCAACGGTATGTGGTTGTGCACGTACAGGACGTGGTACCACCAGCGCTCGGCGCAGTCGTGGGACTCGCGCTCCACTATCCAGGCCCACTGTGGCCCACTGCCCATTAGTGGGTACCAGGATATCGTGAACCAGAGCGCTAGCACTGCTACTGGTGTTAGCCTGAAATGGAATAACAAATACTATGAAAATACTAGACTGTGCCCGCGGCTTCGCCCCCGTGGATTTTGGTACTGGTGCAGAGAAGGATAAAAAGTATGATTATGATCTATCTGTGTACCAAATTTCATCCAAATCTGTTCAACCTTTTTTGCGTTAAAGAGTAACAAACATCCATCCATACTCACATACATTCGAATTTGTATTAATAGTAGGATTGTACAGGAGATAAGATATTGATGTGCCTGCAAACTATTTTTACAAAATAAAAATCACCTGCTATAATGTGGAAGAAAAATTTGAAGAAACCTGCAAACCTGAGAATTCTCCATGATGTTCTCAAAGGTATGTGATTTTCACCAACTCTGGTTAAGCCCGCACAGGACTAAAGGCGTACAATTACATCCTGCTCATTCTGAAGATCCAACTTCACCCAACTCTACAATACAGATAAATCTGTGGAATACCTACTTTTGGTTCGTCCACAGTAGGAGCTATGCATAGATTACCTCAAAATGGGGAGCCACTGACACAGAACAGAGAAACTCCAATGATTTTTTATAGATGCTTTTACATTCAACATCTTCTTTTCAACTCGCAAAAAAATTAGTTAAAGCATCTATAGAATAATATTTAATGCTTGGGCTAAAGTAGCAAAGGTCGAGAAAAAATTACTACCTATCCTTTCTTCTCCAACTTTGCAGCTTTGAAACTTGACGAGACAATATGTAAACATTGTCATCTTACCTGATGTATCTATTGACTATAGACATAATAGCTTGCACGGCGGTCAGCTGCCGTCTCTCGGAGGTGATGAGAACGGTGTAGGTGGTGAGGAAGCCGGAGAGGGAGAAGAATGCCTGCAGCCAGAGAGGGGAGTTGAGTACCACCTTCCAACCGAGGTGGTCGAACATCTGGAATAATTAGTCGCAGATATTAGTGGAGCACACACAGCCCCGCTGTTTGAGTAGATCGCAAGCGATCGAAAAAGTGAAGTAGCGTCGGGCGCGGTCAGTACCTGGGTGGGTGAGTGGTCGCCATCGATACGATAGCAGTTGTTAAACCTTGTCGGAGGATCTAGGAGCGGTTTTAAAACGTCCGACACGGGTTGACCACTGGCCCGATTTTTTCACGTATCCGGATTGGAGCAGCGTGGTGGAGAGGCCTCTTTCTGTTGGTAGAGGCCCTGTGCCCAATAATGGGCTATAAAGGGGTTGCAGTAGTATTAGTTGCAGATTTGTTTGATGCTGTTTATTGTCTTTATTAAGTTTTAATCCAACAAACAGGCATAAGAAACAATTGTCACTTGAACAACCAGGAGTCGCAAGTTTTGAGATTGAGATATGTTTATACCCTTTTCGAAAACCCCATGTTATTATTAGTCCTGCAACAAACATCAGCCAGAAGACTGGTCCTTAGTTTGTAATAATTAAATTATGTGGCAAAAGTGTGTAAAAAATGAACTATGTAGGACTCCCGCAAAATCAAGCTGGTACCTACTTAAGTGTAAGGAAGAAGTATGTATTGTATATCTCACCTTTTCAACATATTGCGGGTTGTCTATATACGAGTAAACGTAAATTAATATCACGTGTGAAAATATAACGCCCTGAATGCCGAGGAATCTGAAATCAGAAAAATGGCACTTTTATATAAAATCCAAAAATCATCCATGCAATTCATCTTCTTTTGAATTCTGCTGTGGTTGTGACCGAATGAAAAGCCCCCCAAATATCACTATTTCTAGTAAAACATAAGCGCTGCTGCTCTGTACAATGGTGACTTTTAATTTCTGTTTCTGGTCTGGGTGTGTGTGTTTTTGGTTTGTGTGTGTCGATGGCACCCACAATACAAGCTATCCTAATGTGGTAAAATTTATTTACCTGACGCCTTCGATACAAGCTAAGTCCTTCATTCGTTCATCTTGTCTGGGCTTCGATCTGTCGTACATCAATATCTTCCAGTTCTTCATTAAAGAGAACGCTAGCAGAAATTTGTTACCTGAAAGGAGTAAAAATTTTGATTTTGGATTTGGGTTTATAGGTTTAAATAGGAAAATTAAAAAAAGAATTAAAAAAAATAAAAATATTTTATAGGTAATTTTTAAATTTTTGCAACCCCCAACACCTGACGACACTGTATACGTGAATATGAAAAATTTTTCATCTTAAGATCTTACTCAAAACTTCAAATTGATTTTTTTACAATGTTGATATTAATCATACCTGGTCTGTAATACACCCCTAATACCTGCTTTATAACGAGTTAAGAGCCTGGAAGTAAGATATCCCCTGAACAAGCCAATTCCACTACCATACAACCCGCCAGCACGGTGACCGTCCTTCTCATTTTGAGAAGAGACCCAAACCCTGTAGGTAGTGGGTAGACCATTAAATTAAAGTACGTCTCCAGCAGACCCAACTACCCAATAGATTCTAGATTTGGGCTTAGTTAGTTTCATATTAACATAGACGGTGTCTCTTTTCCAGCTGTAAAAAGTAATGGACAATTTCGTCTTTGTGGCACATACGAATAGAGTCTAGATTTGGGTTTAGTCAGTTTCATATTAACATAGACGGTGTCTCTTTTCCAGCTGTAAAAAGTAATGGACAATTTCGACTTTGTGGCACATACGAATAGAGTCTAGATTTGGGTTTAGTCAGTTTCATATTAACATAGACGGTGTCTCTTTTCCAGCTGTAAAAAGTAATGGACAATTTCGACTTTGTGGCACATACGAATAGAGTCTAGATTTGGGTTTAGTCAGTTTCATATTAACATAGACGGTGTCTCTTTTCCAGCTGTAAAAAGTAATGGACAATTTCGACTTTGTTCGACAATAGAGTCTAAATTTGCGTCAAGTTAAAATACCCTGTGTTCTAATTGCCATGTCGCACGCAAAAGTTGCTGTAACCCAGCAGCAAAAATTCAAATCCCTTGATGAAAACAATACTTACCGTCCGCCTTAGCACACCTCTCCCCCAAGATGTGAAGACCGGTCGCCAAGAATGTGATGACCACAATGGCAATGCACAGCACGCCCAGGGACCTCGCTGGTCCGGAGACTGGCGGCGGGTCCACTGTCGAGCACCAGTTCACTGATAACACTTCAGCCTGTAATGTTTTAATTTTACACGGTTTAAAGACCAGACAAATGTAGACTACCTTCATATTTAATAAAAAGTTCATGAATAATTACAATATAGAATCTACACTTATAAAAATGAATGAAAAAATAATTTATGTAAGTGCCAAATCTTCGACATTTCAAGCGATTAGGTTAGGTATACAATACCCGTGACAATACCTAACTCTTCTCTAGGTAGTCATAGGTAAATCTGCAACACAACCATACTTTTGTTTTAAATAATCGTAAAGCGAGGCTAGAAGCTAGGCTAACGTAAAGATAGGCTCTGCCAAAAAATTCTGTTCGCAAAACATCTCCCTGACCGGTCATTAATGTGATGGGTTACTGACTGACCACATAACATCTCCCTGACCTTGTAGTGGGTCATTAATGTGATGGGTTACTGACTGACCACAAAACATCTCCCTGACCTTGTAGTGGGTCATTAATGTGATGGGTTACTGACTGACCACATAACATCTCCCTGACCTTGTAGTGGGTCATTAATGTGATGGGTTACTGACTGACCACATAACATCTCCCTGACCGGTCATTGATGTGATGGGTTACTGACTGACCACAAAAAATCTCCCTGACCTTGTAGTGGGTCATTAATGTGATGGGTTACTGACTGACCACATAACATCTCCCTGACCGGTCATTAATGTGATGGGTTACTGACTGACCACATAACATCTCCCTGACCTTGTAGTGGGTCATTAATGTGATGGGTTACTGACTGACCACATAACATCTCCCTGACCGGTCATTGATGTGATGAGTTACTGACTGACCACATAACATCTCCCTGACCTTGTAGTGGGTCATTAATGTGATGGGTTACTGACTGACCACAAAACATCTCCCTGACCTTGTGGTGGGTCATTAATGTGATGGGTTACTGACTGACGTACCTCCAGCCCATACTCCAGCACGCTTCGGTTGACGCACGCTTGAGCAGCCGCCCGCCAGTCCCCCGGCCCGTCTGGGGCGCCGCATCTTGAGACACACACACCACGGTGGATCTGGGTTCGGTTGTAATGCTTCAGCGTCACGTTGGAGTACTCCTGGAAATGTAGATAGTTCGGACGATAAATAAAGGGAACACGATAGAGACGGCACGACGACGGAAAGGGAGGACGGAGAAAGGCTGCGTTTCCACCAGAGATGTGCGAGGATGCGTAGCGAGTGATGCGTTTTTGAGGAACCGATAGAATTGCTTCATTTACCTAGCCTCGCTTAGCACAGCTCTGGTGGAAACGGCTTAGCGGAGCGAGGCCAGGTAAATTAAGCAATTCCATTGGTTGTCCAAAAACGCATCCCTCGCTACGCATCCTCGCACATCTCTGGTGGAAACGCAGCCTAAGGCCGTACTCAGTTAGACGCGATTTCGTACCAATTCAACTCGGATGCAGCGGTGATAGTCCAGTGGCTGAGAATTCGACCTCTTAATCGAGGGGCCCGGGTTCGAATCCCAGTGGCACGCACCAATGACTTTGTAAAAAAAAAAGTTATATGCGCTTTATAACATTAAATATCACCTGCTGTTACGGTGAAGGAAAACATCGTGAGGAAACCTACGATACATGCCTGAGAGTACAAAAAAATGTTCTCAAAGGCATGTGAAGTCCACCAACCCGCATTAGGCCAGCGTGGTGGATTAAGGCCTACATCCCCCACATTGTGAGAGGAGACCCGACCCTGTAGTGGGTCATTAATGGGTTACTGACTGACAACTCGGATGTAAGCGTACGTTCACGCACGACCAATCCCAACTCGCGATTTTGAGCCGACCAATCACGATGCTTTATTTTTTCCGCTCCCTCTCACCTCAATCCTTTGACTGAATTGTTTCTTTGTAGAAACTATGAGATGCGGTGCCTATCAAGTTCTGTGGTCGTTGCCCACAGAACTCCGATCTCCTGAGTTTGAAACTAAATCGGCTGTTTCACCACCGCAACGGGAGGCAATAATATATCTTCTCTCATTTTCCGTCCCGAGCTATAATCAGCCGGTAGGTAGATAAATTCTTGTTTAGATGGCATTCTTTCAAGAAGATGCAGTAAGCTTAATAATATGCTTATTTAAATGTTGTTTGTTCGTAAGTGTTGTTCCTTACGGCCTTCGGATCCACATTAAGCATTATTCACCTCAATCGAGTACGGAGTGGTTGCCAATGCGTGTGCCTTATAGAATTAATTAGGTAAAGGTAACTGACTCTCAACCTAAGTAGGTACTCCTGTTTGCAAATAAAGGTACTTACCTAGTATTTAATTCGCTAAATGTTTCTTTGTCACACAATATTCGAAACTATAGTGTGAAGTGGCAAAATAATAAATCAATTATTTTTGGACAATAAATCGTTTGATAAAAATGGATTTTTCTAAAAAAAATATTATTTTTTCACAACCCTAATTCGAAAGCAGCACCAATAATACTGAATTGCACATAAAATTAATTGACGCCACACATTTTCATGTCCTAACTCATCATTCAAACCTTCACTCCGCTAGAAATCGAACCCAGGATCCTCTGCGTAGCCCACCGAGACCGACGTCTTAACTACTAAGCCACTCAGAATCTCTAAGCACTACTATATATTATTATAAATGCTTTCTATTATCACAAAGTTTGGAAACCACATGTGCTTGTAAACATATGTAGGTAGTAAAGTTTACATAATGCACAAGCGGACTGATTAAGATATGAGGAAAAACTAAGATTAGGTTGTCTTGTTTTCCAATGTTACCATTATATTACTCGTAAATTAATTCCATTTACGAGATCATTTAGTAATTAACACGTGCTAGTTATAATCTGAATAGCGTTGATAGCCCAGTGGCCAAGAATTCGGCTGCTACACTACGACTAGCTGTGCCCGCGACTTCGTCCGCGTGGAATTTAACAAAAAGTTATGTTTAAATAAAAGTAGTGTTAGTTACTCTTTATTACATCAGCTATCTGCCAGTGAAAAGTCCCGTCAAAATCTGTCCAGCCGTTCCAGAAATTAGCCGGAACAAACAAACAGACAAACAGACAAAAATTGTAAAAAATGTTATTTTGGTAATACCACGTATACAATACATACATAATTATGCATTTAGTAAAATAAAGTTAGTAAAGTAAGATGTATATATATATAGATTTAAAAGCCGAGATGTAAATCCGTTGAACCAACTATGTAAATCTCAGGCAACCTTGACTTAATGTGAGGCAACACTTCGTTACATGAGTATTTTGCATACATTGCCTATGCTTTTAATACCCTGCCTGTAACCCTTAATGTCACATTTTTGGGGACGGGCCTTACAACAGGGGTAGGCCTGGAGCATACTCCACCACGCTGCTCCAATGCGGTGCGGTGGGAAACGGGCTAGTGGCTAACCCGTATCGGAAGCTGTCAAACCGCCCGTATATTATAGCGCCTCCGACAATGTTGTACCGTAAAGACCGTAACCGTAAAGATAACGGTAAGTTTGACAAAAAAGTTAACGAGAAAAAAAGATTGCGATTTCTGATCGTTTTCAGTGTGATAAATGTATATCAAATAAGTTAACTATAAAAGTAATTATAAGTTAAATTAATTATAAGTGCAACTAACGCTAGTTTTATATTTACTAATTTATTTTTATTTTCTTTTTTATTTTGTTATTTGTATGTCTGAAAAAGTGAATATGGATTACATTAGCTTTATGTTTTTATTCTTTTTTATTTTGTTAATTTGCCTGAAAAGGTGAATATAGATTGATCACCATCTCTGTAAGATCACATTCGCGCCAATACGTTTTTCATTTTCCTAGACCTTGTGTGTTTTGCGAGTTGTTTCAAAGACAAAACTTTGTTAGTACAAAACTAGTTTTGCACTAAAACCAAGATGGCAGCCCTACTCGGTCGTAGCAGTTATGTCACCAATCCTTGACCCGTCGTGCTTAGTAACCGGTACTATCATAATATTTGCGTACTTACAGCCTGCAAGCACTCACCTGCTTTTTTTGTTTCGAGAACGTACAATTTATTGAACTCTCAAATAGGTCTGGCGAAAAATCTTCCACTTGCATTGAAGTTGTTAAGTAGGTATACAATACGAAATGGAGTTAATAAGGTAATTAAAAGGATGCTGATACCTACTCTTTATACTATTTTTTTTTATTAAGGTCACCAACATTCAGTAAACGGACTTGCTACCCAGTTTCTAGGTTACCTTAAGGAAATCCAGCAACGCTGATGATGTTTTGGAGACGAGCACCGCGTCCACCATGCAGTAGACGTCACCCGGTCTTCGACACGTGTACCAGTTGTCCAGCCCGTATAGAGGAGGCAGCGACGCGAATGTGGTATCTGGAAACGGGAATAATTCAAATAATTCAAGCTGCTTTACGGTGGCTTTCAGTGATTATCTGTACAAAATGTCTTTATATCGTCGGATGTATAGGAAACGGGAAATCATTGGATGCAAAGGATCCAGGACCGGGAGGAATGGTCAGTACTGATGGTTGCGTGCTTCGGAGGGCACGTTCAGCCATCGTCGTTTTTTTTTCTTTCTTTCACTTTAACTTCCTTTTTTGTAGAAATAGCTGACCCGGCAGACTTCGCTCTGCCAATTAAGTTGACTAATATCTAACGTTTTTTTGAGTCACAAACTTTTACCACCAAGTCCCTTGCGAAAATCCAAAGAAATGAAAAAGGCACGCTCCCGTCGCGCCGCCCCGGCCGGTACGGTACCGACCCGACCGCCGCAAACGCTACGTCCCGCAATTTTTAAATCTGTATTATCTTCGAAAATATTCCTTTAAATCATATGCTGTAAAGAGCCATATAGATCTATATTAAATCAACAATGTATTTAAGGTATTTAATTGGATAACTATTAATGCTGTATTGGTTAAAATCGCTTTGAAAATTTGCCATTATTTGTCGTAAAAAGTAAATGATAAAAAAATGTTATTGTGGGATATCCATAAGAGATAGACATATACCATCGCGGAGTTTTCTGTAGACCTTTTCAATGTGTACGATACTTAGTACCTACATTATTTTGATAAATCTCGTAGGGTTCAGCCTGCGTTTGCAATGTAAGCGGAAAAAATGTAATTATTTACAACATCACATTAGAAACCTCAAAAATAACAGTCTATTTAATGGATGTTATTATACACATAAACCTTCCTCTTCAATGACTATCTATTAAAAAAACCGCATCAAAATCCGTTGCGTAGTTTTAAAGATTTAAGCATACAAAGGGACAGAGAAAGCGACTTTGTTTTATACTATGTAGTACTCACTACAGTGACAATACAAATGAAAAGGAATAAGGATTGGCAGTCATCTGTTCGGTCCTCTAGGAAACGAGTCTTTAGAGGGGAATTCAACACAAAGTGGTACATATTCTATCACTACGATATTATACTTATTTGACATTATTCTTATATTCACTACGATATCCAATATAAGTACCCTTACCATTTATTTCAGCTGCTCCAACAGAAGCCGCAAAAATTAAAGCGCTAACAACTAGAATCAGCCTCTGGTTCAACATTATCACTTTACACTTTAACGTTTAATTCAATGAATTTAACACTTGATACAAGTAAAACACTTTTACAGCAATGTTGATGTGTTTTTAAAAGTTATTGTCTTTGCCGCAACGAACATTGTTTTAATTTCAAACATTTACGTTTTTTCTGAAAATTTAATTTTAAGCATTTACAAAATTGTTCTTACAGGCGCACTCAGAGAGGTTTTATGGCTACCTAAGTGACTCCAGTAGGTGTAAAAAGGGTCAATGGGCTGGCCACATCGTTCGCAGGACTGACAACTGATAGGAAAAAAAGGTCCTCGAATGGCGACCACGTTTCGGCAAAAGGAGCACAGGCCGCCCTCCTACCAGGTGGACTGACGACTTGTAGAATACGGCGGGAAACCGTTGGATTCAGAGGGCCCAGGATCGCGCGGAGTGGCGTTGACTAGCAGAGGCCTACCAAGGGCTGAAAGGAAGGAAGGAAGGAAGTGACTCACTGGTTCATGCGCATTCCGAAACATCCCTTATAGCAGGGTTTCTCAATGTTGTCTGTAATTTATTATGTGAGCTTGTTTTCTGTCGCAAAAAGTCATTTTGACTCAATTTGAACTCAAATTCAGCTTGTCGCACAAAAGAGTCAACTAAGCCGGTATTACGAGAATTTATCGAGTACCCCTATGACAAAATGGCGTACCCCCAGTGGTACACATGTCATACCATACTTTGAAAAACCTTGCCATATGACATCCCTATTGCGATGGCCTGAGTGGTGAGACACCGCTCGCTACGCGTACTACGGGTTCGATTCCCAGTAGAGCAGAGATTTGAATAACGAATTTAAATTTATTTTTCTGGTCTGGTTGTGTGAGTCTTGTCTTGTGTGTGTCCATGGGAAACACTACACAGAATCCTAGTGTGAGACTGTGAGTGTGGAGAGTGGAGAGTTATTTATTTATTTACTATCTGTGAGGGTGAACTTTTTCTAAATCTTTAGTTATAATTTCCATTAAATTATATTTATTAAAGCATAATTAAAATTTTTAATCTTAAGAGACACTTAGTTACCACGTTTACGTTACCATTAAACGTTTCTAAGTGCGGCTGTAAGATCCCATACATAGGTGATGGCGGATGAATAAGATGGTTATGGAATTTTTATCTATTAACAAACCCATAGATTTCATAACTAATTTTGTAATTGAGATATTATCCGCTGGTTTCAAAGAAGGTCGGCGCAGTAAAAGTAGAACAGAAGATCACCTTGAGATGTCAAATAACGTTAAAAATTAATAACAAGTAAACAGATTTTATTGGTTGTTTTTTTTAATTTTGATTTAAGCTTTATTTTTTTACTGTAAAGCTATATATAGTTGTTTTACTTGTTTTTTAGACGGACTACAGCTTACTATATCATTTTGAAGTTAAGTTAAACGTTATAATTTTGTTGTAACCGGTTGCTGTCAAGATAGGGGAAGATTAAAGAATGCGGGGTGATCCCAGCTTGTAGAAAAATAGGTTTGCCTGTTATATAGTAATATATAATACTAGCTGACCCCGCAAACATTGTTTTGCGATATAAGTTAGAGCGTTAAAAGTCGACTGTTAAAAAATAGGGGATAGCAGGATGAAAATTAAGGGTTGTATGTATTTTTGATGCCACATAATTGAAAAATAAAAATAAAAATAAAAAAAATTGTCCAAAAAATAAAATAAAAATGTTAGGTGTGGACAATCCTTATCACTTAGGGGTATGAATAATATACAGTAACCGATTCTCAGACCTACTGAATATGCATACAAAATTTCATAAAAATCGATCAAGCCGTTTTGGAGGAGTATGGTAACTACTCGTAAAACTGTGAAATGAGAATTTTATATATAAGAAAGAAGATATAGAATAGAAATAAGGGTATAAATTGTAATTGCATGCCCTAAATTATTTTGTTTTTCATGGGATGGTAGAAACAAGATTTAAATAATTAAATATTTTACAGATCGACTATTTTACAGATATTTAATAAATATAGAAAACTATCTTTAACTCTCATTTTATTTATGTATAAGTCTAAATTGACTATATAACTTTATATTTAGACTTAATTTAATATTTTAGTAAGCTGTAATAAACTATATTACTGTACCTTTATTATTTATGAAAATAAATTAATAATTAATAATCGCTTTTTCTGTACATATAAGGAATATTTTTTTAAGTGTCGAGTATTTTAAAGCTTTTAATAAAAAGCTGTTTAAGTGATAATAAACCGTTTATCACCGTAACAATCACGATATTCAAAGTCACTATCACCACACTAATACGCTGACCGTCCGGTGGTCGGCGAGACGGAACTGTGCATGTGTGGTCGTCACGGCCGACAGTGGTGGTGAGGGTGGTGAGGGCATTCTCTTGTTGCACATATTTATACCTAAGACTAGCTGTGCCCGTGACTTCGTCCGCATGGAATTCTAAAATAAAAGTAGCCTAAGTTACTCCTTATTACATCGGCTGTCAGCCGGTGAAAGTCCCGTCAAAATTGGTCCAGCCGTTCCAGGATCAAACAAACAGACAGACAGAAAATTGTAAAAAAATGTTATTTTGCTATAATACGAGTATGTCTGGCTCTGTCTCTTTCCGTGTCTGTGTCTGTGTCTTTGCAGGTATTGCAACAGCTGTTTCGATAGGTCGATGTCAAGTTTGTGATCATCCGGCTTTAGGTTTTTAGAGTTGTCATTATCATATTCATGCGATAGCCGATCTCTTAATCGAGGGTCCGGGTTCGAAGCCCAGTGGCACGCACCAATGACTTTGTAAAAAGGTATGTGCGCTTTATAAAATCTAATATCACCTGCTGTTACAGTGATGGAAAACATCGTGAGAAAATATGCATGCCTGAGAGTTCACAAAAAAATGTTGTCAAAGGCATGTGAAGTCCACCAACCCGCATTAGGCCAGCGTGGCGCATGGTGGCGCGCTAAGGCCTACCTACTAATTGTAAGAGTAGTGAAAAACGTGATTTTTTGCCGTTTTTATACGGTACAGAACTTTCCCGTCTCGCACTTTGCAGATTTTATTGATTTTTTAGTTCTTACTAATAAATCGACACATTTTTTCCCCGGATTTTGGTAAAAGTACATGTACAATAGACTTGTGGCACTCTCGCTATTGGCCTCCAACCATTTGATAGTTTAACCTGGAGAGTTTTCCGGGAGTTTTGAAAATGGCTATTTCAATAGATTTTGATTGACTACTGTGCTCTTTCCGAATTTCAACTTTACCCCCTCGCATTTTTGCACGTGATAGCAGCCTAAAACCCGTTGTCTAGTTCTGATTGAAACAAAAATATCTAACAGAAACTAAACAAGTAAGACACTGGTAGACACTTATAAAAATTATTTTAGGGATACATTCAGTAATAAGAAAAAGATCCAAAAAGACCGCTTACTATTTACTCTCCGGCGGGGAATCGAACCCCGGTCTCCCGCGTGACAGGCGGGGATACTGACCACTATACTACCGAAGATTTGCGTGTGTTAGTCAAATTTAACTACATAAATAAAATAATCTTAATAAAAAAGGTTTTAAAGTGTTTGATGTAGGGAAATTACCGAAAAGGTATTTTCAAATAAATAAAACATAATACGATACCATATTACCATTTCAATGTTAAATTCTATGTAGGTACTTACCATGTATTAGTAAATGAAAAAAAAGGAAAATAAACATTATTTAATAAATTGATAAAAATTGGATTTAAGAGAATGCATATATGTGGTAAATTTACAGCTAATTAAAACAAAAATCAACATTATTTAATAAATTGATAAAAAATTGAATTTAAAAACAAAAACCAAATAAAATTATGAGTCACCGGCGCCATCTGTTGTCATTTGTGATAAACTAGCAGTTGTACAAATAGCTTACAACTTACAGTGCCATCTTTTTAACGTTCGTCGAAGTGTTTTATCGTCAAACTTATACAGCGACATCTGTTATTATTTATGATAATTACTCATTCAAGTTGGTTTTTATCAACTTTTTTCTTAAGGTGCATCTCCACAGAAACTTTTGGCAACTTGTGTTTTTGCAACAGGTGTTGACAACACAAAAGTTGGCAATTTTCTTCGTTGGTAATTAAAAGTTATTACAGAAACTTTATCACCGACACGTGTTTTTGTAATTCAATAGTTGATTTAGTTTTTCTACGTAGGTACCTAGTCGTAACGAGTCCTGTTTTTATAGATAAATTTTTTTTGTGATTTAAAAAATAAGGCAGACATAAAATCATAAGAATTTAAAAACAAAATTTAATGCTTAAACTTTTTGATATCAGCTGTTTTAATCACACCACCTGCAACACGGCGGATAAAGCGGGTGGCAGAAAGGTGCCTTCTTCAAGCTTTTGCGTGATGGCTGACCTTCTTAAAGCTTTTGATTGTAATGTGAGCCAGTAGTATACAGTAGAATCTCATTAATTTCGAACATCAATAGCCCGAAACGTGTTCGAATTAATTTTAATTCGGCAGCTTCCGCCTTCCCTCGCCCCTCCCTACGCCACGCTTTTTAAAACAACATACATAATTATCTTATTAGCTAGTTGTGAAACATGAACATATATGTAACAGTGAGATAAAGGCGTGTAGAACAAGAACACAAAGAACATGTACCACATTTGCTTAAACTAGTTCACAACAGGATCGGGATGTAGACAATAGTCCACTACGCTAGCCTAATACGGATTGATGGACCTACATTGTATGCCCTATGATGTGCTTTAGTTTATTATTGTGATTTTTACACAGTGCCGACCATACCAGCGATCCGAATTAATGAGATTTTACTGTAGGTCTTATAAAATCGTTTAGGTTATCTATAATATATCAACAGACGTTACAACTACGCGACGTAATTCCATCACTCTCTCTCTGTCTCTCTCTATTTGGCGTTGACCCCATGTAGTAAGGGCTTGTCCAAATTGGCTATCGTGTGTAGTACAGCTGATTGACCAACTAACAAGCCGCCAAGGGCCTCTGACAAGGTTTAACGACTGCTATCTTATCGATAACAACCGGGACCGACGGCTTAACGTGCCCTCCCGAGCTCGGCAGCGCCACTAGTGGTCACCTATCCAGGTACTGACCACGAACCGAACGAACGACCCGAAGTTGTTTGAACTTTTTCGAACGTTTGCGATCTACTTAAGTCACAATACACAAACACAATACAAAAATGAACACGATATGTATTTACAATTGCGGAGAACGTGGTCTATATTTCATCACTTCCTGGACTTGTTACAGATGAAGGCGAAGGCTGAGAAACAAAAAATCTGTATTTTTGAACCGATTATGTATTTTTAAAATTCATAAATTTTTTTATGAATTTATGCGTACATAAATATAAAAAAAATGTTTTTTTGTCTCATTAATTCAGTTGTAGTAAGTCTTGTAACATAAATTTTTGTTTTTATATTGAGCTAGTGTATATTAAAATGAATTTGTAGATCTCAAGGTGTTTAGAGATTTTAAGGTGTCCACATGCCAATAAGAACGATCTACCTAGTCCATTGCCACTTCTGGTAATTTTGAGAGCTTTACGTTGTGTACCTTCGATCGTTGTGTACAGATTTCGATCTTACAGATTTTCGCTGGCCATCCTATTATATACCTGAATTTATTGTTAGACTGTGACGTGGATACGAGTTTATAGAATATATAAATTATAATATAATGGACCAAATAATACAGTAGTCAATCAAATACCAGCAGGTATCTGAATAGTTTGGACCTATTATTATCTAATTTATTTAAGTATAACATCTCAATATAAAAAATAAACATAAACAATGTTGTTTATACCAGTGTTAGTGTATTTGTTTCATGTTGCTTCCGGAGTTATCTACCATTTGAATGGTATGTTCTTATACGTTTATTACCTCTGCTTTTATATCAACAGTGATAGTACAGTGTCTTCCAATTCGAGGGGTCCATGTTCAAGCCCCAGTGACTTAAACCGTAAGCCATTAAAGACCCACTACAGGATCGGGGGTGGGGCCAAAAATATATTATAATAACTTGCCTAAGTTACTGAAAAGTAACAGCACATTTGATTTTAAACGGAAATTAAAAATGTTTCTAACCGGAAAGGCATACTATTCGGTTGCGGAATTCATTAATGAAAAAAATTAAATCTGTATTGTACCGTAAATTCTAGAAACGCGCGTCTAAACAAATTAAGTATGTGTACCAAAACCTGTGTCGAGAGTTTTTTCCTCCGGCTTTTTCTCTCTTTACCCAGCGATGGGTGGCACATAGGCAGCCGATGAGTTCGATTAGGTAAAATTACAACTACATAATTATAAAAATAATAAATGTAGTATGCTAAACTGACAAATGAATTATTATACAAACTTGTCACTTAAATTATGTATTAGTTATAAGTTTTCAATTGTAATAAGTGCTAACATTAGTTTTATTTTATTTTTAAATTTTATTTACTAAATATAACTTCTTAATTTGCATACCTGAGAAGGTGAATATATATTGATCAAAATGCCCTGTAAATCCAATAACTAACCCATATTCGTGCAAATAAATGATTTTCATTTCATTTCATTTCATTTCGGATCTCCTTTCACAATGAGAGGGATGTAGGCCTTATTCCACCACACCGGGTGCGGGTGGTGGACTTCATACGCGTTTGTGAACTTTATTCTTACGTTTTTCTTAACCGTTATAGGTAACATGAAACTTTCAATACTGTAAAAAGCACGTAATATTAGGTAATTGATTCATAAAGGTCATTAGTACGAGATGTAGGTGCGTGTAGCTGGAATTTTAACCGAATTATTAGCCACTGAGCTATGGCCGCTAATTAAATGTAAAGTGTATTCAAATAAAACTATGCGAGTAAATGAAATGATTTCCTTAAATTTATTTTAAACGAAACTGATAAACAACATACAAAACGTAAAAAATCACAAGATGATTACAAACTGTGATAGGTAATGCCCAATTACATTTTTATTGCCGACTTCAAAAAATGAGGTTATCTATTCAACACGTACGAGTGTCAGTAGCCCATTAATGACCCACTACAGGGTCGGGTCTCCTCTCACAATGAGAGGGATGTAGGCCGCCGTCCACCACGCACCACTACCGCCCGTTGGTGGACGAACATACGAGTACCTTTGAGAACATTTTTTTTGTGAACTCTCAAGCATGCAGGTTTCCTCACGATGTTTCCTTCACAGTAACAGCAGGTGATATAGATTATAGATTTTACAAAGTCATTGGTGCGTGCCACTGGGATTCGAACCCGGATCCATCGATTCGAGGTCGAATTCTAAGCCACTGGGCTACACCGCTATCGTGATCGTATCGTACCGCGTATATCTTCACAATATTTAAGATGTTTCACTTTAAAACCAACGGTTTTTTAAATTATTTGTATTCTAGAATCTGAATACCAACGAATGCCACCGCTGTACACCCTGGATGAGTATGAGTCCTGCGTCGCGGACCCCGGAGGTGTTTACTGCATGGCTCAGTTCGATTTATATTCGGACACCCGGAGCGAACTCCTTGAGCTTATAACGGTAAGGAGCATCCTTTCGATTTTACATCGAAAATACCTGTGTTATTGTGTACCTATTCTGTGTCGAAAATCCTCATTATGTGGGGGAGAAATGCGACAACATCTTTCGTTCGCTTCTTACGTCCAATATTGGATAGAACATTGAGGTATCAGAGTCATTTTCTGTCAGATTAGTGTGTCTGATGTGCCGTGTGTTAGGTATGCTCGGAAAATTAAATTCATTCGATTGAGTATCCTTCATCCTTCATAAATGAAGCATTTGAAAACCATTTCTAATTTCTAATTAATTCTACGTCGATTTTGTTTTTTTTTTTAATTATTTCAGTGAATAAAGTTAGCAAATAGTAAGAAGTCAGTAGTGTAAGTATTTATTTTTATTTCAGGAGTATTCAGAAGATTCATTAAAGCATTTTAACCACTCAATATTAGACAAGGGAATATGTGTTACGAAAACGTGTGCCAAATTTCTGGATAACAAATATATTCAAAATGGAGTGGACCTAAAGTCGACCCTTGAGGGGTGCGTTAACGAAAGTATATGGAGAGAATATGGAATACAGGCCAAACTGAACAAATTGCATAATTGTGATAAACATAAAGAACCGAGACATATAGATGCACTTGACTGGTCAATGGCAATTATATTTCTAGCAATAATTTTGTTGAACGTTATCGCAAGCTTTTTAGACAATCAAAAATTCAACAGCAAAGGATTGAACAGTGAGTTACGCATAAATTATTCAAAAATCTCAAATATTACTCCTTTTATAATTATCAAGGTATAATTAACATACAATGATTGTTTTTTTTATAACACCTCGCATTTCGTTACATGAAATTGTAACTTTTATTAATTATAAAATATTTATAGATAGCATTAATGAAAATAAGATGTTAATAACCATAGAAGACAAAATACTAAATGTGTTCTATGTTAATAACGATATGCAGAACTCAAAAAATTGGAACACACAGAAATGAATTCGCATAATGCTACTGGTGTACGTAGTTCTTTAAACGTACCTAATTTATTTCCATAAAAATATCCGTATTTTAGGCACTAGCGAGCCAGCCTATTAATAATATAGTAAAGCAGCATCTTCTTCAAGTTTTCTGTATCGACTAGAGAAGTATGGGGATAATTTATTTGATGCGAACATTTTAGTCCTCACGAGTAGCAAAGCAAAGCAATCGTAACAACCTCGTAGTATGTACTAGGGTGCGGACGTCGATGCGCCTCAGAGACCACTGAACATCGGGCGGCTTGTAATTTGTATGCCTTTTTGCTACTCAATTATTAGAAAAATATACCTGCATCAATGTGCGCGCGGCCTAACTCATTCTACTTTTTAGTCATAGGGAAACAAATACTAATCCATTCATCTTAACAAAACCTTGTATCTGTTAGAAGGAGGGAAAGATTCAGCCTTAATTTTACAGTTTCAGATTACCTTCTGTGTTTTTCAATAAGAAAAAATTGGAACTCGTTGCTAAGTCATAATTATTCGTCACAATTCGAATGTTTGAAAGGATTGCATGGTACTAAGTGAGTATTTTCAATGACAACTGAAACTTTTATAGTACCTACGTTTTGACTTAAATATTTGTCAACTTCTGCGTTTCCATCACGTGTTGACAACACAAAAGTTGGCATTTTTTCTACGGTGGAAACCCGTTTTTTTAGCTTTAAAATACGTTTTTCATGTATTAAAAATCACGTTAATTAAAACTCTTATTTACTTCAATTAATGTTCGTTTCTTGACTATTTTAATTAGCCGAAGCTGAAATTTAACGGCATTTGTTCTTGGCGGGCTATGAGTGTTAATTATGAGGTATTTTTCTTATAATTTAGCTAAATTTGTAAATGAGGTAGGATTATTATAGTTTCTGTAGTAAAATTAAACCTGTAAATTAAATAGGAAAAAAAACAGAGGTAGGATCAGGTAATTTTAAAATAAGCACTAGGATCCTACTTTTTGCGCTTATAATCAGCAATATACGCAATATATAGGTGTAAATATTTTGTATTGTGTTGTTTCAGAGCCCTTGCAACATTGCTGGTAATATTCTTACATTGCATATTACTCATCTCTTCCTTCCACACAGACACCCACAACTTTGAAAAGGTGAAAAATATTAAAAATCCTTTTACTTACCTAGATTAATTACCTAGTTTAAGGTTCATTTACCTTTAACTTTTACCTTTTACCCTTTTACTTACCTAGTTTAAGGGTATTGAGTACCTAATGTTGTCGTATGTGGTCGTATGTGATCGTATGTGATCGTATGTGATCGTATGTGATCAATGCCAGTGTGTACACACATCCAAACTCACCCAGGAGTGCGTTACCACAAACATCCGGCAAAACCAAACCTGTCATAAAAAACACATATCCCGGGGTGTCCCGTAATCAGTGGACTAACGGAAAACTCGTAATAGGGAGACCATTACCTATCAATAACACTAAATTTTATCGCCCTAGGCACCTAATAATAGGTCTAATAATAGGTCTAATAATGTACCTAATAATGTAACCCAGAAATACTTTTAAGTAACCTCTAGTAGGTTATGTAACAAATTTTATTTCATACTTTTTTGATGTCGGTTTAATTTTTTTTAATATTTTTTTTATCCCTCTCTGGACCAAGTTTTAAAATCTACGCAGACGTAGTCACGGGAAAAGTCTAGTCTGATATCACTCAACAATATTCTTTACAGGGTTACGAGAACGGATTCGTGGCCATGATATTCTCTGGAATGATGGTACCCCAAATATTCATCGGAATTTCTGGGTTTCTTATGGCATACGTGCTCAAAACGTACTCCGAGAAGCAGGAGGTGACTTGGTCCGATATACCGAAGGTCCTCTTTTACAGATGGTGGAGGTAAGTCGTTTTTTGCCCTATTTTACCTTTAATTCAAAATATAAAACAATCCCAGCCCTAGATTGAAGTGGGTGCAAACTTGACCCGGTTGTCAATTTCAAAATTTCAATTTTTGGTTCTCTTCTAAACAAAAATATGAAAAATTGTTTCGAAGAGGCTTCTTAAAAAAATTTGGAAGAATAGTTTTGTCAAATTGTTAAAAAAATCATTTGGGATCATTTGGGACGCCCGTACGAAGTTTTTGCACCGGTTCGAAAGATCGTAGATTCTGTCCTAAAGCATCCTAAAGTTTGTTTTTGAGTACATTTTTTTGCCAGCATACTGGACACAACATTCATGAATATTATTTCGGATTAATTTTTTAAAATCCGTTCGGTAAATTGCTGGTGTTTATGCTACTAAGTATACCTATTAACTTTTTGCCATTTCGTTATTCTGTGTTTTAATGATATCTGGACTAGACGAAGTACTTAATTCATTTTTTGTTGTTTTCGACTATTCGACTATTCGACGTTCTAGAGTTTAATAACAATTTAATTGATAGCCTTGTGCATCAATATTTTATTCGTGATCTATGTAGTGTATGCGAATGCTCAGATTATAAGAAATAAAACGGAAGAATAGTCACTGTTTAAATTAAGAGAAGAATTTACAACACTACTTAGTAATCTTAACACAGGAGAAAAAAATATTGAATTAGTTAAAGATATTAAATAGTTTTTAGATATTTAATAGTCATTAAATATTAAATAGTAGAAATTTGTTTCAGCATTTAATGACTATTTGTTTTTAAATCTTTATAACTATGTGACCGCGTTATTTTAAAATCTTATTTAAAATAAAAAGACAATAAATGTACTTACATTGTTTTACAAATAGAACAAGTGTAAAAAACGTGTGCCTGGGAGGGAAAGACAAAGAGAGAGACAGAATAAAAAACGGCTAAACGTTTTTGCTATCTCTCTTCAAAATAATAATTATAATTGTATACGTTCGTTGCAAAGGTCACTCGACACACAATGTTATTCTTGCTAGTAGAGGTCCGGGTCCTGGAGAGGTCCGGGTTCGAATCCCAGTGGCAAGCACCAATGACTTCGTAAAAAAAGTTATGTGCGCCATAGAAAATTAAATATCGCCTGCTGTTACGGTGAAAGAAAACATCGTTAGGAATTCTGCATGCCTCACAAAAACGATGTTCTCTAAGCTATGTGAAGTCCACCAACCCGCAGTAGCCAGCGTGGCCACATCCCTCTCATCGTGAGAGGAGACCCGACCCTGTAGTGGGTCATTAATGGGTCACTGACATTTAGGTTCCATTCCAGGTTTACAGTGATGAACGCATTTCTGTTAGCGTTCACGATGACCTGGTTCCGTCACATCGGCTCTGGGCCTCTGTGGAAGGTCGCGGTGGCAGAGTGCACCACAGCTGAGTGCAGACAGTACTGGTGGACCCATCTGCTGTACTTCAACAACTATGTGCGAGCGGGTCGCTACTGCGCCTTCGCTACTTGGTAAGCAAGGAATGTAGGCAAGTATAAGCAATGGAAACTACGGCCTCGTTAAGATGGCGACACGAGTACCCTGAATCACGCTGTCGAAGTATTCTTCCTCTTAGGAAAGTTGAAAAATTCCTCATCCTCTTCCGCTTCCTCTTAAATTAAGAGGAATTTATGAGGAATTTTGTGTGTCCATCGTCACACGTCAAAGGGAATCACTAGAATTCCCTAGCGAGCCTATTTATTTATTTATATAGTTTTTACTCTTTTTCCCTTACTCAAACCGTTCTTCTTCCTCTTCCTCATATATATATCCTCATCCTCATCCTCTTACTTTGTCCTTGATATTTCCTCTTCCTCTTCCTCATCCGCATAACCCCATCCTAATCAACCCAAATTTATACGTCCTCAGGTTACCTACATACATATTAACTCTACCACCATTAAAGCCCATTTCTCGCTTCCAGGTACATAGCATCAGATATGCAGCTCCACGCCTTGGGGCTCGTGGCGCACACTGCCAGCAGGCGGCGAGGTAGACTCTTGGTGATGGCCATCCTCATCCTAGTGGGGCTGATGACGCCAGCTCTCCACGTGTGGTTCCAAGATCTGTATCCAGTGACCTTGCTGAGGCCAGAGTACGGATGTTTCATATTTTTAGTAATTTTGACAGAAGTACTCAAAAATTATGTGTATAATTATGTCAAGGTGTAGAGTCAGGATTTTTAAAATGGGCACATAAAACAAAGGGACTGCTGCTGCTTTTATGCTTTCTAATGATACAAAGGGTCTATCTACAATTCTACATATTCTCCTTAAAGAATTTAAGGTATTCTGGTATTGTACGAGTATCTTACTAACCTCTAAAACGGGCGTTGCCTGATTTTTATTTTTGAAAAGTTAAAAATTTTAGCTCATTTCCACATATGGCCAAATTAAGTCTTTGGTAGAATAAATAATCCAAATAGCTCGGGATTTAAATACAAGTATAAGCTACTACAACGTACCTGCTTGTCGAAAGAGGCGACTAAACCCCTTTTAGTCGAAGAGAAATATTTTTACAGCTTAATTTAATAGCTTGTAAAACAAGTGTCAATATCAATAGCGTCAAATAAAAAAGAAATGTTTTACAAGAAAGCAAGGACGTTTTAACTACACTTATTTAGAATTTGAAGCACATTAAAAAACCTTTACTTGTTTCAGATTTATTCGCACTCTCATAGACGATACATACGAGACGATTCATGTGTGTGGGCATACAAACATAGCTTGTTTTGCTATCGGCATGGCAGGAGGCTATATCGGGTACGATCTACAGAAAAAGGAAATAAATCTCTCCACGAATACAGTAAGTTATCTTTAAACTGCAATTTTCGAGTACATCACGATAATCGTCGCCTTCTCCTCCAAGCCTGCCGTAAGGAACTTGCGTTCCAATAAAACTTTTCATTTTCTTTTACAGTTTTGCAGATTCATTTCATGGTTATTGATCCCTGCATTCGCTGCTACAATTTACTACACGAGTACTATGTTTTGCGATGGGCCACGCCCCTCCATCCTCGCTCGCATCCTGAACACGGTGACATATCGCTTCTTCTTAGGCGTCATGATAAACATTTGGATTCTGGGGATGATTTGCAAGTGTAATGGTAAGATATTTTAGCATGTCTGGCCTGCTTGCTATTTTTTTAATATTTATTTGCAAATCCTTGGGATAAGTACGGACAAGAACAATGCTTCACTGGCCCTTTCAAATCAATGGAGATATCCTCACGATTTTTTTTATCACTGCGACACTAGATAACATTTTCTAACGTCGAGTCTCCACAAAAAAATTGCCAACTTTTGTGTTGTCAATCGAAGGTTGTCAACCCCTGTTGGTGACAAAAGTTTTTGTTGTCAACAAGAGTCGAGAAGTTGGCAACGCATTTATATGTAATCATTTTTTGATCCTAAAATATTATTAATTTATTAGGTATACAAATACCTACTAATTTATCAAAATTGGGTAAAAAATATTATTTTTTATTTCCTTAGCTTAAAAGACGAAATAAGTTAAAAAAATATCAAGAATACAATAACAATACTTCTTTCTGTTTTTCAAAATCGCGTATAATTTATTCCTACCTATTTTGTTAGTAAAAAGACTTAAAATAAGTGCAAAAAATACCAAAAAGCCAACATCACGCGGTGTTCCCAGGCGGTCACCCATCCAAGTACTGACCGCGCCCGACGTTGCTTAACTTCGGTGATCGGACGAGAACCGGTGTGTTCAACGTGGTATGGACGTTGGCAACAGTCATTTAAAATACTTGAATTACATCATGATTTATTACGTCATGTTTCTCATGTTGAAAATATTTTTGTTATTTTACTAAAGAAAAACAAGTTAATACTGTTTTTAATAACACATATCAACTAAAAACACAAATTACATAACTAACTACTACCAAAAAAATATACTAACAGCTTAATATGTTCTTAAATAATTAACTGTTACTGTTCTATCAGTTATTTACAATGTTATGTACCTAACTGTAAAAAATTTTTTTTTCGGTTTAATTTATTCTCAAACATAGCCAACACTGTTACCTAGCGACATCTGGCGTATTATGTAACAACTACTTGCTATGGCACAATACAAACACCCCTTCGCGTGTAATCAGAGTGGCATTACTAAACGTGGTTCATATACAGTCGGATAGATGGCGCTATACTCACTAAGGTTTAACATAGCTTTAGTAAAATTTTCGAAACAAATTAATTTATCATACTAACTACACTTTAATTCCCTTTGTTTTAAAATTGTTAATATACAACAAAAACGCACTAATATACTTTTAATTAAGTAAACATGACGTCATCAAGCATAATCTATGCAGACTTTTCTCGCTCACTGTTGCCAACGTCCATACCACGTTGAACACACCGGTTCTCGTCCGATCACCGAAGTTAAGCAACGTCGGGCGCGGTCAGTACTTGGATGGGTGACCGCCTGGGAACACCGCGTGATGTTGGCTTTTTGGTATTTTTTTCATGTTTTAGTTTAAAATTAAATGAGAATGTTAGGACTATCAATTACCATTATTATGATACTTATTTTCATTAACATTCATTTACTTTAGTAGATTTAATTTCTTCAGGTTGTAGAGTAGTGCTAGAGTACCTCGTCGGGGGAGGTACCCTACCACCAGAGCAGCATGTTCTTCATGTCTTGTGTTTTTGTTGCAACCATATCTGGTTGCCGGGGCTTCTTTATTTGAGACGAATTTCTTAGTCTTCATGAGTAGCAAAGCACCTGCATACAACCTCAAAAAAGATCTTTTACAATAAGAATAAGATATAATTAGTGGTCCACCCCGGCTTTGCCCGTGGCATATACATAGCACTCAGGGACATTGGTTAAAGAATTTTTGAAATCAATCCAGTAGTTCCTGAGATTATCCCGTTCAAACAAACAAACTCTTCAGCTTTATAACTTGTTCTTAACTTATTATAATTCTTGTAACATCTTTCTCGTGTAACAGTCAACAATAAACGCATTCTTTTCTTAGAAAAAGAAAGTCAGCGTGGCAATCTAAGGCCCGTATCCTTCTCATTGTGAGAGGAGACGTTACCCGACCCTGCAGTGGGTCACTGATCAGTTATAAGCTAGTACATTGTTTCCAGACGCATCCAAGTTCCTGTTCCAGTGGCGAGGCTGGCAGCTGATCTCCAAGCTGTCCTTCTGCGTATACCTGGTCCACTCCCTCTTCATCTTCTACATCTTGGGTATGCGGAGAGAACTCGTTCCTGCCTCATTCGCTTATATGGTAAGTAGGTTAACAAAGGTATAATAAGGTAGGTACATATTGGGCGTGCATTTTAGTTTTGATATGGTCCGGGGAAGGTTTATAGTTATACGGTTACAATCTAAAAGGAAAAAGTAGAAATTTCTATATTCTGGCAGAACAGTGTGCCTGGTGAGCTTGTTTTGTAGATAAAAGGTTAGGAATATAATGTATTATTTATGAATATAATTATAATGTAGTATCTTGCTGTGACTTCACTTAAAGGATTCTGCGGAAGACCAGCGCTGGTTGCGCTTCCAGCTTAATGCTGAGTAGGATCCCTTTTGTGATGTGCACGCATACCGATTTATTTTTATGCCTTTAGTAAAGTACCTTTTTTGTATGAAATAAAAAATTAACAAATAACCAAAAGTCGTAGAACAAAAGTTGTTGTTTATGGTGTTAGCTACCTCGTGCTGCGAGGTTGCTAGTGTTTTACGATTAATCCTGTATAACATTTTCTATTTCAAATAAATTATTCTTATTCTATTATTTGCAGCTGCAAGCATGTAGTGCTATTGTGGTGCTGTCGTTCCTGGCTGCAGTGCCGCTACATCTGCTGGTGGAGGCGCCCTTCAACGGCCTCCTGAAGGTCTACTTCTCAAAGCAGCAAGAGCTCAAGAAAAACGTGTAGATACTCATATACCTATGCTAGAGCTTTTTTAGTAAAATGTTTGACTTGTGTGTTTGGTGTTAACTGTTATCAAAATTGGCTTAGAGGTGTCAATGACAGTGACCCATTAATGACCCACTGGCGGGTCGGGTCTCCTCTCACAATGAGAGGCATACAATAGGCCGCCGTCCACCACGCACCACTACTGCCCGTTGGTGGACGAACATACCTTTTTTTGATCTTAGACAAAAGAGTAAAATCCTTAACTAGCCTGTGGGTATTATTAGAAAATGAAAATACCGCCTTTCAGTTGGATAGATAGTTTTGGAACTTTGAAACAATGTCTAGAACTGTAACAGTTTCACTTCTCACTTTACTAAAATTATTTCTTTTTGTTCAGTTAAAAAAACTAAAAATAGAAATTATAAAATAAAAATCGTTCTAGAAATTGAACTCTCCGGCGGGGAATCGAACCCCGGTCTCCCGCGTGACAGGCGGGGATACTGACCACTATACTACCGAAGACTTAGCTAGAAGGACCAAATTTTATTATAACTAGCTGATCTGCTGATCCAGTTAATAAACAAAATAGTTAAACGATGTATATGGGATATTATAAATTATAAGTAATAGTACAATAGGTACGTAAAAAGTATTGTGTTCAGAATATTTTAATATGAGTACGTTATTAAAATGAATCTTATAATAAAGAAGTTCTTAGTATATTCAATCGTTTTAATAGATTATTATTGTAAGCCCGCATAGGTAAGACTGCGCTAAACTTATTATTATTTTTGTAACATATTTCACAGGTTTTCTTTTCTTTCTTTACTAAACAGCCATTTAACTGTTGTTATTTTATTGCGTAAGTGGCGCCGCCTAGTTGTAACGTATAACATTAATGTAAGCCTAGTAACATGAAGAAGTTCGCCTAGACCACAATAGATGGCGCTGCCAATAGGTAACTCGTGCTAACTTCAATATAATAAGACTACTAGATTTTCGCAAACAGATATAAATTTTCTTACTCTAACAAACACCCGTAGTTTAAAATCTGCGAAATTCGACTCTTCAAAAGTTTTTCTTCGTGTCCGTTGTTCGGTCTTCCATCATGACAGTTTTAACGAGTCTGTTGACAGGAGCTTCGACCATCAAATACATGGGCACAGCGATGACGTAGGATGCCAAGATGACTCCAACAGTCACCTTCGTCTGGAACATTTTGAAGTTATTTTATAGGTAGACTTAGACTGTCTTTAATTTTATACGTAGACTAGCTGACCGCTTCATACTACTTTTAGAGAAGAACAAACAAATACTTGTCACAAATTTCCTCGCATTCCTTTTAAATTTTCTGGGTGCGACCATTACTCTTTAAAATCCTTTGTTATTTTTACCGCGTTAAGTTAGCACACCTCCGCTCCGCCTCCGCCGCGAAATCACCGTTTGTCCGTTGTAATATAACGGGTGAAACATTCAAGCATTTCGCGATTTCGCGCGCATTTCAAGTTTTCGTGTTTTAGCGAGACCACAGAATACATAATAAGTATTTAGTACCTACAAGGCGAGACTAATGAACAGCGATTCATTTTTATCCACTTATGTGTGAGTGTGCCAGTAAGTATGCAGTTTTGTATTGTGTAGCAGAGACGTGATATCTCTCTATTCAAACACACTCACACACAGAACTGTGCGCCAAGATGAGTTAATTTGTGTTACAAGATGTACGAGTATGTTATAGAATATTAACTTCCCTATTTTGTGTGTATTTTTTGAGGAATGTCATTGCAATCTGCATATCTTACGGCGACCATCTTTATTCTTCACGAACAGCAATAAACGACGACGAAACAAAGCTCGAACGTGGACATTGTACTTCTAAGTCTATGAATAACCTCCTTTTTTGAGGTCCGTAAAATGATACGCACCACGTCCCAGTAGGAAAAGAGCACGAGTTCCCTTCGGATACCGAAGAGGTAGTGGAAGAAGACTATGTGCAGCAGGTAGACGCAGTAAGACAGCCTGCCGGCCACCACCCAGCCTCGCCACCGGAACAGGATTCTGGACGCATCTGTAAAAAAGAACATTAAACCTCAAGAAAGTTAAAAAAAATTAACCGACTTCAAAAAGGCATTAAATAAAATTTGATGCCATCAAAAACATAACTTGTAAAAAAACCCAAGTCTCGCAACTCATTTCTTGCACCGTAAAAAGTTGTGAGATCCATGTACTCGTATCATCCATAGATTTTGTTTTTTAGCGAGTTAGTATGGCCACAGCGGTGATAGCCCAGTGGCTTAGAATTCGACCTCGAATGACTTTGTAATAAAAGTTATGTGCGATTTATAAAATTAAATATCACCTGCTGTTACGGTGAAGGAAAACATCGTGAGGAAACCTGCATGCAACTCTCAGGAGTTCATAAAAAAAATGTTATCAAAGGCATGTGAAGTCCACCAACCTGCAGTTGGCCAGCGTGGTGGACGGCGGCCTACATCCCTCTCATTGTGAGAGGAGACCCGACCCTGTAGTGGGTCATTAATGGGTACTGACAAAGACTATGACCTAAAAATTGATTTCGTCAATATAAATTACAGCAAGGGCTTACCATTACACCTGCATATCAGGCCCAGTACCCACGCCGCTACTATCAACCCTAGAGCTGCTCTATGGGTCGCGGCGTACACCATTCGTGTGAGGATCGACGCACGCACTTCAGGGTTGAAGAACATTCGCCCCGAGTATATGACGCCCATGAACGATGGCACTATGAACCAGGAGAGGAATCTGAGGACCTGGAATTGAGGCAAAAAAGTTAGAGCTACGGATTTTAAAGCAAAATTACGTACTGTTTGACGTAGAGTCTAGCTTAGAGCATTGTCATTGAATGTGACCACAGAACTTCTAAGTTCCCCAAATTGTCTCTACCAAAAATATACAGGGTGAATTTTTCAAGTGTGCGTGGATGGGGAAATCCGAAACTATGAGGATTAACGAAAAATGCTGAAAGGAGTCTGCATAATTAAAATTGCATCATTAGATTTTTGAAAAATCAATGTGCCTAGCCAGGAATCGAACGCGTTGATTGTTCCCAATTCATAGCTAGATTCGACGTATCCAGCATTGTGTTGCATTGAGCATTACATTTATGGATTTGGATGCAATCTTGCACGCAGATAGTTTATAACTGGGATTAACATAGAAGATGCTTTTTATCTTAGTCTGAAACCAATCCTCAATTCCAAGGACCAAGACTCAGGTCAGATACTGACTGCACTCTTGGAGAAGTGGACTCCTTTCTTCTGCAGGTTGTAGCCGAGGTACCCAGACATCATGCCAATGAGGAAACATGGCAGGTTCATGTAGCCCCGGACGTGCATGTAGAAGTATGTGTCTCCGAGCATATGCCGCAGCAGCCTGGAAGGGGAAATTGTTGATAGAACGAGGGAGAGAGAACGGCTGCTACCATTTTTTATGGTATTTAGTAGGTAACAAAACTCAGGCCACTGGCTGTAGGGGTTACTGCTGCCCATACGTCCCCAAGCCGAATCTCAATAATTTGAAAAAATTAAACCGACATCACAAAAGTATGCTTAAAATAAAATTTCTTACATAGTTTAGGCCAACTATGTTTTGAGGTTGGTGTCTTTGGTATCAGGTATTTTGTTTCTATTGTTAAATTTTGGCACCTACTTACCTACCTATCTACTACCTACGAATTTTTTTTTTCGTAATTTTTAGTTTTAAGTGCATATCACGAAAACTACTGGACCGATTTTGATGAAACTTGTACCATTCCCTAAGTTGAACAAAATACAAACAAACAAAAAAGAACGAACACGATCCGTCAATTAGTTTCGGAGATATGCGAGGACAAACATATCTACATACAAACAAACATACATACATACACCCATGAAATTTGGTATTCTTGTTTGGAAGCCGTAATAGACGAGCATATGTAAAAATTGTGCAGTGCTGAGAATATTACATACATACGTGTCGAATTGATAACCTCCTTTTTTGAAGTCGGTAGTAAAAATATAGAAATCGTACTTGGATGTGTTGCCATTGACAGGGATTTTAAGATGTTTGTCTCAAAAAGAATATATCCACCAACCATGCCACCCCAATCGAATCGCAAGACAGAACATGCAGCATCACGGCGGATTAAGAGGATGGCGGTAAGGTAACTCCCTGAACGAGCGCAGATCTTTCTCCACAACAGCGGGAACAAAATGCGAACTAATGGCCAACCGACGGGCTCCAACGATTGCTGCCTGTATCGCGGGCAGATCTACAGAAAACCCTGGAGAAACCAGGGGAGCCAGTCTATTTTGTATTTGGATTTCCACTCTGGAACAGTTTAACCGAAACCCTTGTAACACCGATATCATTTACTGTTCATGAAAAGACTGAATAGTTACTAACTCAGGTGTCAGCAAAACCAGGGCATCGGTGCCGTACAGCCAAGTGTGGGCAGCTGGAGCCAGCATGCCCAAGAAGAGCAGCACCGACAACACCAGGTTCCTTCTCCGACTGGTGGCCACATGGGCAACTACGCCCAGAATAAACATCTGCGTGTCGGCTGCTATATGCCTGGAATACAAAACTTCATTCATCAGAAAGAGGAACTTTCTATGCCGTTAGAACCTTCCAGAAGGCTCTCAATTACCACTCTCGTAGGCATCTTAGCGCTGGGTTAGGTACTGGGCTGTCATCTCGTAAGCGGTGATAGCCCAGTGGCTTAGAATTCGACCTCGAATCGAGGGGTCCGGGTTCCAATCCCAGTGGCACGCACCAATGACTTTGTAAAAAAGTTACGTGCGCTTTATAAAATCAAATGTCACCTACTGTCACGGTGAAGGAAAACATCGTGAGGATACCTGAATGCCTGAGAGTTCACAAAAAATGTTCTCAAAGGCATGTGAAGTCCACCAACCCGCAGTAGGCCAGCGTGGTGGACGGCGGCCTACATCCCTCTCATTGTGAGAGACCCGACCCTGTAGTAGGTCGATAATGGGTTACCGACAAACATCTTGTGGACTTCAGAAGTGCCCCCTCAGATCAAATACAAAGTCCCTAGTTCCCGTCAGATCACCAAACGACCCCATTATCCTAATCTGCCCAGGGCCTCCAGTAGGTTAGAGACGGCCCTGGTAAAACTTACCAAGAAGGGAAGAGGCAGTACTTATTGTCCGGCATCAAGTTGTTGATATACAAGAGATGGGACCACCAGAAGGACCTGCAGCCGGCCGCGGGACCGTTGACGGAGGCCATCTTCCAGAGAGGCCCAGAGCCCAGGTGACGCAGCCAGGTCGCTGAGAACGCTATCATCACTGCGCATACTGGAGTTAACCTGAGGAGTGGGAACAACAAAAATCAAACGTAACACTAAAAATTAGGATGTAAAAATAATTTTAAAAAATTAAACCGACTTCAAAAAAGTATGAATAAAATATATTACATAATATTTAGGCTTAGTGTCTTGTATGGTGTACTGTCAAGTATTTTGTTTTTATTGAAGTAAAATTTTGCCACCAAACTAAAAAAATTCTGAGCCTAACTGTAAGCCTGTAGCCTAATTAAAAGTATGTAAGTAACATATTTTATTTCATACTATTTTGAAGTCGGTATACTTTTTTAGAAGCCGAAATATACCAACATAATAATATTACATACTACATGTAATATTATTAGGTTGGTAAGTATATATATAATATTACATACATACTACATGTAATATTATTATGTTGGTATATATATAATATTACATACTACATGTCGAATTGATAACCTCCTTTTTTAAGTCGGTTAAATTAAGGACCTCACTGTAAAGTCAAATGTTTTTGTTCATTATATATTTTATCTATGAGTCCGTGAAACGGTCACGGTCACTGCCACTGCTCATTAAGGTAAGTTATTAATATCAGGATCTTTTACCACATACAATAATTAAAAAAAATTATTAACAAAAACAAAAAAACCCGTCTGTGTGAAGAAAAAACAAGCTAAAAACAAGTGGATAAAATTGTTATTTTTTAATTATATTTTAATTTACACATATTATATTTTAATGATCATGATTGACAGCATTCACTAACGCAATCGAAAAAAAGCGAACGAGCGATTTGAACAAAATATGGGTTACCTGAACCACCGATGGGCCAGGATCTTGGGCACTAGTGACCAGCCGACATCGCGCGTTTCAGCCTGGACTTCCAGGAGATACGCCATCGTGAAGCCGGAGAGCAAGAAGAATATCTGCACCACCATCATCCCATTGTAAATAAGGTGATGTACGGCGCTGTCGTATGTCTGGAAATATTATTTTTGTCGTTGTCAAAATATTTTTAGGGCACCACAGCCAATGATTACTAGATTTGACGACTAGCCCAATGATTATTAGATTTGACGACTAGCCCAATGATTACTAGATTTGACGACTAGCCCAATGATTACTAGATTTGACGACTAGCCTAATGATTACTAGATTTGACGACTAGCCCAATGATTACTAGATTTGACGACTATCCCAATGATTACTAGATTTGACGACTAGCCCAATGATTACTAGATTTGACGACTAGCCCAATGATTACTAGATTTGACGACTAGCCCAATGATTACTAGATTGGACGACTAGCCCAATGATTACTAGATTTGACGACTAGCCCAATGATTACTAGATTTGACGACTAGCCCAATGATTACTAGATTTGACGACTAGCCCAATGATTACTAGATTTGACGACTAGCCCAATGATTACTAGATTGGACGACTAGCCCAATGATTACTAGATTTGACGACTAGCCGAAGGCCGCGATCAGACGACACGCGCACGCCACGATCGACAGCACCCGCGTCATGTTATTTGAGCCCTATTGTCACATCAATAGATCTCAAATTGCATTAATCGAAGTCCACCCGCTCACGCAACGAGGCGGGCGCGTGTCGTCTGAACGCGGCCTAAGAACTCACGAAGCGGTTTTCACCCGTGCCCGTCGTGGTTGTGGGCCAGCAGCTGCCATAGAATTAAATATTTATGTAAAAAATTATACATATTTCACGACGCGTTTTGCGACCGCGGTGTGCACGGTTGTATGCGGTTCCCGCAGATTCCCGCTACACCGGTGGGCAACTAGTAAATCCCACGTTGGCGGTCTGAAATTCGTGTGATCGTTATCCTCCTGGCTTGCAATCGCCCGTCTTGTTATAAGCACCTGCCAACTTTGCGATTGGTAATCCCAACCACGGCGGTTCGCACTTAACCGCACAGAACTCCGGTCTCATGAGTTTGGAAATAAGACGGCTATTCTGCCACCGCGACGGGCGCGGGTAAAAACTGCATAGTGAGTTCTTAGCCTTAAGCGGTCGATGGCAGTTAGTGTCTTATACAATGAACATTTTCACCAAATTATGCTCCAAAACCAAAACTTTCCGCACCTTCTCAAAGGTCGCAGGATCCTTAATGAAGCCGCCGGTCACCAGGAGTGTCATGTGAGCAAATACCGTGATGATAATTATAGTGGTCCTGAAAATAATAATTGGATTTTAATAAAATAAAGATGTCATCATAAATTCTTTTTATCGCATGAACGCACAATGTAGCTACTTATCTCACACGTCATACATATTAGGTATATTAAATTAGATTGTTTAGGTACTGCGATTGCCAAGTCAATCTATCATAATTACAATATATGAATCTCACAACTTTTTACGGTGCAAGAATTGAGTTGCGAGACTTGGGGTTTTTTACAAGTTATGTTTCAGACAAACGATGAAACAGAAAGAGTTTAATTCGACTAATAGGGCAAAAATGCCAATACTCATAGTACTTATTTCACTAGCCCTTACTTTAATTCTGTACTGAAAAAAAACAATTTCTGGTCCACGGTAGTGTGGACGTATCCTTAATTAAAATCTCAACGAAATTAAAAGTTAAAAGTAAAAACGTGAATGTCCATATTGATGGTCCAAACAGTAGATTCATAACTTGTGACTTGCTCGTTAGTTGCGTTGGATATAAAAAATGGTATTATATCATTTAATAAGTATAAAAACGTCAATCAAATATAATTAATAAAATAAAACAACAGTTAACGTTTGTACCCATTAACGTTGCAATAAAAATACTACCACTTATATGTTTCTTGTCTGCGAAAGAATATTATTAGAAGGTAATTTTTTTGTATTTTTAAAGCACAGATTCTAGGCACGGTAATCTAGTAAAGTAAATATAAAAATCAAAGAAATGCAATAAAAGAAGTAAAATAAATGTCGAAAGCAAAGGAATATCGAGGATTAATTCAAGTTGCTAAAGCTTTCATAAGTCAAGTAAAATGGTGCCATTAAGTGGTTATCAGAGGTACGTACTTAAAGATTCGAAAAAGACTTACAAAAGAAACGTAAAGTAACTACTTTAGGGGGCGTCCATTAATTAGTGAGGCATTTTTGCGAATTTTTCAACCCCCCTCCCCCCATACCGATTGAAGCAGTGGCAGTTTATGACGGGTTAGGAGAATATCGATGTGGTGTGGTGCCGTCCCGGACCAGGGAGCTTCAATCAGTCTTAACTGATATTATATGTATTTTTCACATTTTTAGCTAAAAAAACGCCATAAATTAAAAAAAATTAAACTAATAGCATTGGTCTTTTCTGTTAAGGACACTATAAAAGCACATACTTAAATAAAAAAGCCATATTTATTAACTAATCCATAGGCCTATAAGTCACCACATTCATTGGCAATTTGAAAAATATTTTGCTATTTTATCTTTTTAATGTTAACGACATGACAGTAGGGATTAATCATCTTTAAAGGATTAATTTTTGAGGAACAGCGAGGTGACATATCAATGCTGGGCTTATTACCAACAATTACGCAATAAAACGGCCGACGGACACCGTCAACCGCGATCGCACACCAAAACAACCAAACATTTTGATTTTACAAAAAATAATTTTAAAAAGTTAAACCGACATCAAAAAGTATGATTAATCGGTTAAGTCGGTTTAATTCGTTTTAATTTTTTTTTCGTAATTTCTAGTTTTACGTATTACGGAAAAACTACGGGACCGATTTTGATGAAATTTTTACCATTCCCTAAGTTGAAGAAAATGCAAACAAACAAAAAAAGAACGAACAAGATCCGTAAATTAGTTTTGGAGATATGCGAGGACAAACATATATACATACATACATAACATACATACATATTATGGTAAATTGTAAGCATTTTCTCTAGCTACTTTCTTTTTCTCTGCTTTTCTTTTATATCTCTTATTCATAACTTTTATTCATTGTCTTTAACCCAATAATGACCTATTACAGGGTCGGGTCTCCTCTCACAATGAGTGGGATGTAGGCCATAGTCCGACACGCTGGCCTAGTGCGGGTTGGTGGACTTCACATGCCGTTGAGAACATTTTTGTTGTGAACCTTCAGGCATGCAGATTTTCCCACGATGTTTTCCTTTACGTTGCATTTGAATTTACGTTGAATAAAAGTTATTTGAGGTATACAAAAGAAAGTAGAGAAAAATTCTTACAATTTACCTACCTTTTTTGTTACCGACTTTAAATTAAATTAATAAAAAAAGTTTTTAAATGTTAAAGCTAAAAAATATTTCGGTAAGTCGGCAGTAAAACATGTCGGTAGCCACTCCTAGCTATCAGAATATAAAATCGTTAGGCCTAAAGTATGCAACAAATTTTATTTCATACTTTTTTGATGTCGGTTTAATTCTTTTTAATTATTTAAAAAAAATATGTCATTTATGGGTCATTAATGGGTTACTGACAATTGAAAATATAAGAAGTCATGTACATACCGTAGACCGTACAGCCCTCGCAGTGGTTCTAATCGAGCATCCTCCCGCTCCTGAGCCATCAAACTCCGCCAATTTTGGAACACGGAGAAACTTAGGAGATACTTGTTGCCTGGTTGAGAAGATTTAAACACATAATTATAACATATTTAAAATATTTAAGTGTTATGTGCTTGAAAAATGCAAAGCTGTCTATATTGTATTTTTAAAGTATATTGATGCAAGTTTACCGCTTGTGATTTGATTATTTCCAATTGTTTTTCGGATTTTGACATCGTGGTAGCTTCCGACAAGACAGAAGAGGATTAAAGTTAAGAATAAACCAAGTATCGTCCAATCTAATGTATCAATTTGTGTTCTTCTATCATTGTGACTATCGCAGTGGTATACAAAAGCGAGTTTAGCATTTAGTTTGTATTCTTCCCCTATAGTGTGGTTCACGCATGCCTCAAGGGACTTGCGCAGGTCTGCTGCGACTTCTGTGTTAGTAATGTGTTGTTTACAGGAACGAGTGACACAGATGCCTCTGTCTATTTTGGAATAGTTGTAATGCTTGGCCGTGTCTTTGGCATGTTCCTGGAAATAAGAAAATTATCTATATACTAATGATATTTTACAGGCACTGGGCCCATCACTCTCATAATATAGCAGACTGACGATACGAAAGTAACTTAGGACACATGTATTCTTACAGAAGTACCTACTATGCATCACTTTTCACTTTTTTTAAAGATTTACAAATTATTTAGTTTTTCAATTGCGGCAATTGTTCGTTTTTTCCTGACATCAAAAAAAGTCATTATTTTATGTACCTACTATAGTATATGTATCTATAGTATATGTATATGTACCCAGACAAGAAAAAGAAATTCAAATTCATCATTCGAACCTCTGCTTTGCTGGGAATCGAACCCAGGACCCTCCGCATAGCGCACCGGTGTCTTAACCACTGCGCCACTCGGGTCATCAATTTTTGTCTTTGTTGACATGTCAAGAGATAATGATCTATCCACTCCCCTAATGATCTCTTTCCATAACATTGGAAGACTTGGAGAATACACCACCACGCTGCTCGAATGTGAAATCTCCGAAACAAGTAGTTAGATCGTGAACATTCCTTTTTTTGCTTAAAAGTTTTCAACTCAGGTGAAGGTAAGATCTAAAGGTAAGAGAACGAAATGGTAAAGGCTAGATCATCTCAGAACCTTATCCAATTTTAGTGTGTTCTATTACTCAAGTAAGGAAACCAGGAGCTGAAGTGCATTGCTGAGCTGAGTGTCTTTAATGACATTGTATCGGATGTCAGTGAGGACGCCATCGCAAACTTCATAAAACAGGCCATAGAGGCAAACACAGCCGCCATTGAGGACTACAATCTGGCTACTGCCATCAGCCACAGAGACGCGACAGTCATTGCAGAAACCCTAAAGGAACGCCCGGGATGATCCAAGGAGACACCGGGCTAAAATTGATAAAGAACTTTTTCTGGAGCAATATGTAAGAAATGCAGAAAAGTAAAATGATGAAAAAAGCTCTCTACTCGCGTCAGTTGTTGAATTACCTCTTGTGAAACCAAACTGTTTCTTATGTAACATTATGTATAGTTTATTTTATTGTTTTAGTTTATTGGTAATTTTTGCCAATATCAAAAACAAATAGTATTTAACAAATGTATCACGTAAAGTGATCAAGATGTTGATACGTTTTTTTGAATTGTTTTTAATTGGATCAATGCATTCATTTTTTTGAAATTTGAAAGTTACTGCACTTACCTTCATCATCAGGTATAGCTCATTGTTCTCTGGTGCATACAGCTCAAACTGCGCCACGCAATAAACACCCTTACTGCTTTCAACGCAAGAGTCATATTCTTCTAAACTGTACAGGTCAGGAAATCGTCGGTTTTTTATATCTGTACCTATTAAAAATGAAATTTTTGAAAAAAAAAATCAAACGGACATCAAAAAAGTATGAAATAAAATTTGTTACATACTTCAGGCCTACTATTTTTTGAGGGCTAAAGTATGTAACAAATTTTATTTTACATTTTTTGATGTCGGTTTTTTAAATTATTTTTTTTCGTAATTTTTAGTTTTAAGTCCGTATCACGGCAACTACTTGACTGATTTTGATGAAACTTTTACCATTCTTTAACTTAAATAAAAAAAAACAAACAAAAAAGGAACGAAAGTGCTTAAACGTTAATTAGTTTCGGAGATATGCGATGACAAACATATCTATCTGTATGTATCCATGAAATTTGGTATTCGAGATCTTGTTTGGAAGCCGTAATTTAATAGACCAACATAATTATGTAAAAATTGTGCAGTTCTGAGAATATTTCAAAATCAACGGGTTCGATTCCTGGCTAGGCATATTGATTTTCCAATAATCTTAGATTCAGTATTATTTTTCATTAAAATCGGGGCCCAGACTCTTTTTGGTATTTTTCTCTATACCTCATGTTTAGATTTCGCCATACACGCACACTTCAAAAATTCACTAATAAATTCTTTGCGTCAAGGGTTGTATATTAAAAAAAATGATCCTATCACGCACCTGATAAACAAACCACACTATTTGAAATCCACAAGAAAGTTAACCAAATAATAAACATAGCGTCTACTCTATCGCTAGGGATAAACTGAAATATACTAGCTTGTAATAACTTCGAACGAACACCCAAAAGTGAGTGGTGTACGTACGGTTGTATAAAATGTTTTTCATGCCGCCTTTTAGCGCTGACTGTCTATAAACGTGTACCTTTCGGACTTTTACGCTGGATAGACGCACGGTTGTGAAACCGACAAGTTATATTTTTACCGCTTTTTCTTCGTATTTTTAATGTTTGGTCCTTCATTTTTAAAAGTCATGCTTAAAATAAATAACAAATAAAAAGAACGAAAATGATCCTTCAATTAGTTTTGGAGATATGCGAGGTCAAACATTATTATCTACATCTTGTCGGTATGAAAAAAAATAAAAAAACTGCCAAGGTAGTCGACAAGATGGCACTGCAATGCCAGGCACAAAACAAAACTTTTATTGAAATTAATTCAAATGACGCATCGAAATTTAATTAATGCACGTACTCGTTGTCTATTAAAAAAATGTCACTTTATTAGTTTAAAATCATAAGGAAGATTATTTACTATTCCTTATATAGGTTTAAAGAATTTATTTCTCATAAAAACATACAGTTTCACTTACAATGAGATACACAGAAAAACAATACAGGAACAATATGTGCCTCAAGCTATTATACATAAAATTTAAAATATATGTAAATATCACAATTTATATTGCACTTATTTATATTATACTTTTTCAATTTAGTTTTATACTTATTAAAATTATTACATTCTTTATTATCATTTGGCAATTTATTATACAATTGTGCTCCCTAAAACAAATTCGGTAGAACAAATTTATGTTAATTTCTTAATATCTTATATTAATGCCCAAACAAGACAAAGTCCGATCCGTTATAAAATTATAACTACACTAATATTATGCTAGCATCTCACTTCACGGTAACACATTATCAACCATTATCTTTTATTATATTTATTAATATACATATAACATAAACATTTATTATAATACTTGTACTAAATAATTGTCTAAAAATGTCTCTTTTCCAGAACGGCAAATCAAAAGTAGTGTTGCTCGTTTTCTAGGTGAACCAAGAAGGGAACCCGCTAACTGATCTGATATTCTTCCTCGTCACAAACTCTGACGAGGAGTTCAGAGGCGTGCACGAATTTACAGCCTGTTACCTGATCATTCCGAGATTAAACTCCTGTTTGACTGGACTACTAAGAGACACCAGTGGGGAAGAAGAAAAATTAGGTTTAGTAGGAATCACAGGGCTTTGACAGCACTACGGCACCATTTTATCTATAATCAACTCAGCAACGTGTTTATGCAAACAACTCTTTATTGTACACACACATAAAAAGAAACAGATAGAATCAGTAAAAAAAAATAGAACATGCACAAATGGCGGTCTTATCAAGTCTGGCGGTCCAGACAACCTCGATCTCGATCTCGACAGACGATCTCGTCCAGGCAAACAAGTTGTAAGGAGTTTAAGAGTAGAGAGAAACAAGTAGGTACAAGATGACAAATGGTTGCCTAGTGATGGACGGCATTCATGGTTCGAAATTGCCTTCTAAGCAACCAACACTTAGACATTCAGTTTAAATTTTTACACGACGCGGGGATTCCTTGTTTGGGGCTATGAGTGTGAAGCGTTTATTTGTTTATTTTTTTTTCGTTCTCAGGTTGGTCCTGCTCCCACAGAAGGTTTCTTTTTTCTCTTTTTCTTTCTGCTTCCTTCCAAGATCCTTACAAGATGCCCAACTTTACATAGTCCCGAACTAAGCCATTGAACCTGATACCGAACTCCTCACTGACGTCCATAACCAGGTTTTCCATCTCGAACCCCTCAGGCTTCACAGCCTTGGACTCGTCCACTGTGATGACGGGCAGCACACACGCGCCGAGAGTCAATCCGAATGGCAGAGTCTGGAAATGAATTTGGTAAGTCAATAAAGAACATTAAAATTATAAATCACCAAAAGAATAAAAACTTAATGGCGGCGCCACATTCATTTTCTATACAACCATACTACTACCATATAAACATTCATAGCTATATTAGGTAGATTGGCTTTCAAATGATAGAGGCGAGACCAAAAATGTGCATGTCAAGCAGTTATTTCCACGCTAGTTGGGTACATACTCGTGGCATGGTATGAGATCTCTCCATAAATTTTCTCAGAGAAAACTCTTAAGTTACCTCTTTGACATCCTCATCATATTCCTCCTTCGTGTACACGTCTTCAGAGTCAATGCCAAATCTCTGCAGGGCTGTCCGCAATTCTTCGTAGTAATACTCGAAGTACTGGTGCAGGTGCTTCCCCCTGAATTCCTCGTCAGAGTTGGTGATTAGGAAGAACAGAATATCCGTCATCGGCCTCCCTCGCTGATAAATTTGGTGGTCTAATATCATGGCCTTTAATTTGCCGTCCTTGAATAAGGAAAAAAAACATTACTCGAATGTACTCGGGAAACATGCGAGCTTTCCGAGCTTGATAAGTCCAGTGTATCTGTACATACAAATAAATAAAATTCGAGTGTCTGTTTGTAATATAAAAATAACCGCCCTTTTCTAAATGCATATTTATGTATCTATGTATACACGGTATAGCCAAAATAACATTACCTATTTACAATTTTTGTCTGTCTGTCTGTCTGTTTGTTCCGGCTAATCTCTGGAACGGCTGGATCGATTTTTACGGGACTTTCACTGGCAGGTAGCTGATGTAATAAGGAGTAACTAAGGCTAATTTTATAATTCCATGCGGAATAGCTAGTCTTCAATAAAAACCAATAAATCCCTGACTTTCAGCTACTATATAATATATACTTGCATTTTATCAACGAGGTTCGAAAGCGAATTGAGTCTGCAAATTTCATACAACACCTGATGACTTTTTGTATGACGTGTATGAATTTCATACACTGATGTGGCTGTATAATTGTGTATTTCAAACTAAACATGATATAATAATTTAATGCTCTCGCTACCTCATCAGTCTTCTGCAAGATGTTGCTTGGTCTGAAGTCCCCATGTATAAAAAAAATGGTCTTCTCCGGTCTGTAGAACTTAAAGAACGATTGATCCTTCAGTTGGCTTTCTAAAAACTGCTTCACCCTTTCTCTGTTTGTCTTATCCGTATTCTCTATAACAGTTTCAAAATTCTTCACTAGTATATTTCGCAAATCTTCCACTGGGAACTTGTATTTGATTATTTCTGCAGTCTTGACATAATCTACTGGATCATCCCTTTCGTAAGCAACTGACAAGGCGTGTAGCTTTGCCACCATGCTTAAGCACTTGGAAGTATAATCCCAGTCAAAACATTTGAACCTATTGAAGGGTCGGTAACCTATATGCGTCAGGTCCTCTAACACGAGCAAATCCTTTTTAGATTCAGTGCATCCTCCATAAAACTTTGGGTGGGCCAGCCTGTGTTCTTTAGGAACGTTGTTTCTGTCCTCCAATGCCTTGTACTTGTGTAGAATTTTCGTGTAAAACAATATTTCTACGTCGAATATCGATATGGATGCTAAAGTGCGTATTTTCTCGCTAAGTGCTCCGGCTTTGGCAAACAGCTTCAGATCTGGTTTTCCTGGTGCAGACAGTGTCACTTTAAAGAGTTCGGACGAGTAATTGGCGCCTCCACTGCTCACTGCTTCTATTTCGGCTTGATAATTTTCATAATTCTGCTCTTTAGCTATTTTCTCAAGGAGCTCTCGTAAATTTTGTTCAGCGACCACCATCGTCGATGTTTACACCTGAATGATACGAGTACATTCTTAACTGATATCATTCTTATAATACATAGTAGGTAATTTTACATGTTTACGTCACGACGACGACTTAGATACCAACTAAAATTTAACAGTAGCACTGATATTACTTACATCACGCAAACGCTTGTATTGTTTGAAACAATTCAGTCATCAGTTACTTTGATCATCCATCCTCCGTTTCCAGTACATTATCTATTTTGTCTATTCTATTAACTAGCGGACCTTATTCTAAAAGTAAACCATTGCCTTAATCGCTGAAAATAAAAGTTAAATACCTACTCCTATATACTGGTCAAGATAATAAAAATGAAATAAATTCCCTAAAGGTTCCTGTTCCTATATGCTCTTTTTAGCATAGCACTTTCCACAACAATAGCATCGTGATGTCTAAATTAAGACTAGCTAAGTAAATCATTTAATGTAAGTACAACAAACAAAACAAATCTCTTGATTGTGTCATACAAATGCTTATTTGTATATTTTCCATGGCTTAGCGATAGCGCTAGATTGTGAATTATGGTGTGTTTGATATGTTTGAAATTATCAGTTAAATTATTGTGATTCTTGTTTTCTTATCTTGTACGGCACGTGGCTGAATACATGTAGGTAATTGTAGGTGCATATTATAATAACGGTAACTGTAGCGCAAAAACTGTTTACAATAAATTCATTTACTTATTATTTACAACTTATGTAAACATAACAGATTGTTATAGAAATAAGCTAAGTGCGCGAGCAGTCTGTACAACACTAGAATGCTTTAGTAACCGGATTCCCAATTTCACATAGTCTCTGACTAGACCATTGAGTCTGACCTCAAACAGGTCACTTATTTCCATCTCCAAGTTATCTATATTGAAAGCTTTCTCCAGCTTCACTTTCGACTCCTCCAGCGTGATCATGGGCAGCGTTAAGGCACCGAGACATTCTACGGAGACGGAGGTCTATTTAATTTTATAAAGTGCACAAAACTTTTTTACAAAGTCATTGGTGCGTGCCACTGGGATTCGAACCTGGATCATTTTTTTGTTACCTAACAAAACGTACCTAATTTTGCAATTGTACATAATTTTGCCAAATATTACTCTTTAAAACTCTAAAGTCTTTTTCTTATGCTCCTGACGGAACACATAAGACAATATGTGTTAAAGCAATAAAAAACAAGTATTTTGATAACAAAATTTATTTAAAATCGAAAGAATAATACGAAACAATATTCGTTGCGATTTAGCCACGCTGGCGTTATACGATTTGGACTTCACATAAGGTACCTTTGAGACCATTTAGATATGAAGCAGATTTTGATTTTTTAAATTAAGAACTTTCAGGCTGCTTGTTTCCTCACCATGTTTTCCTTCACCGTTACAGCAGGTGACTTTTATTCGGCCCAGCCAACAACCACTAAACATAATTTTTTTTCTTCTTCCCCACCTACTTCCCTTAATGCTTTGTAGAAACTACGACATTAGTATCTATTAGTAGCCCAGTCAAATAAGGGTTTAACCTCGGAATGATCAAGTAACATGCTGTAAATTCGTACATTCGTACACGTTTTAGAACACCAAAATAGAGATTTTGGTGTTCTAAAACTTGTCATGAAAAGTGGTTTGGCGTCAGTGGCGTAACTATAGGGTGGCAGGGTTGGCAAAATGACATGGGACTCGAGGCTGAAGGGGCCCCTGACTGAGAGGCCGCGGGCCCAGCAGTAGCCTTAAAACTTAAAACTAAAAGAAATTAAGAAAGTACTGGGGCCCCATGCAATGAATAAGCCACGGGCCCCGGAAGGTTTAGTTACGCCATTGTTTGGCGTCGTGTAATTCAAGGTCAAATGTCACAAAAATCAGTTTTTCGCGATTATCTCGGGTTCTATAGCTCCAATGATGGTAACATCTATGAAAGAATTACTGAGCTATAGCTATAGTCGTATAAGAATTACTAGGCTATAGAGCAGCTAATATAATCGTAGTCGTTGGGCCCGGCCCTCTCGGGGCAGAAACTAAATTCCCAGCTGGACGCACTGCTTCTGAGGATAATGTTATTGTCACAAGATGCCCAGCTTCACGTAGTCTCTGACCAGACCGTTGAACCTGACGGGGAACAGGTCACTGACTTCCATCTCCAGTCTCTCGATATCAAAACCTTCCTCGGGCTTCGCAGCTTTGGATTCGTCCACCGTGATGATGGGCAGCGAGTACGCGCCGAGGACCAAGCCAAATGGCAGCATCTGTGAAACCAAAGTACAGATACTACCTACTTTAAATCAGGGCCGGATTTAGGGGAGGGCAACCAGGGCTACAGCCCCGGGGCCTCCACAAAAGAGGGGCCCCCACAATAGACTTCAGAAAAAAAATTAAATTAAGACTAGTACACTAGTATACAACTTTTCCTTTCATATTTTTTTGTGTTTTACCTTTACCTACAGTACTTTGTACAAACATGATTACATTAAATATTAACAGAAATTAGAATATATTTGTTCACGGCAATCAGTAAAATATCAAAATATCAAATGGCCCTGATAAGCATTTGCAATTTATTATTATTATTTATTCGAAAACTCAACTGAAAAAAATTATTGATTTTATTTGGAAAATAATTTGGGACCAAGGGGCCTCCACTCCTTTGTTGCCCCGAGGCTTCCAGACTTCTAAATCCGGCCCTGCTTTAAATTACATACATTTTATGTCAGAAGAAAGGCCAGGCGAAAGGCCTGTAAAGAAATATTGACTTTTGTCTTCTGCAACTGCAACTAAGCAGCTAAGCTATCTGTAAATACTCTAAATGATAGTAGACATCCGTTGAATAGTTTAAAAGATTAAAGCGTGATTTTGTTTTATATTATTCTGGATGCTAATTTCCCTGGAAGGAAAATGAAAGTCGTCACACAAATTTTTACTAACTCCACTTGGAATCAAAGTATAGTACATTCGAAACGTGCCGGGAACATAAAGTGACGTCATTAATTGCTTTTACCAAAAAAATTGGCTATTTCACAGCTGAGCCTACCCACCCGAAGTTTATTACCTCTTTGAGATCCTCGTCAAAATGTTCCTTCTTATACACTTCTTCAGAATCAATACCAAATCTATAGAGCGCTGTCCTGAATTCTTCGTAGAAATGCTCAAAGTACTGATTCAAATGCTTCGCTCTGAACTCCTCGTCAGAGTTTGTGACGAGAAAGAATAACAGATCAGTTAGCGGGTTCCCTTCTTGGATCAACTGGAAATCGACCAACACTACTTTTGATTTGCCGTTCTGGAAAAGAGACCTGGTTATGGTGGTGACTGACCGATACCTCCACGGCTATCCTACCTGCAATACTACCTACAAACCCTTGTTAACAATACTATAAGAAGGTATTGACAAAAAGCCCCTATATCAAGTTAAACCCCGAACAAATCGAAATATACAAATTATATGAAGTGTATCTAATTTTGAATAAATAGTTATCTTGTTTACCTTATCAGTTTTCTCCAAGATGTTGCTGGGTCTGAAGTCGCCATGTCGTAACACCATACTCCGCTTTGGTTTAAAATACTTTAATAATGACTGTCCTCCCTTATGGACTTCTAAAAACTGCTTCACTCTCTCCTTGTTCTCCTCATCTGTATGCTGAATAGCAGCTGCAATATTCTTCTCCAATACATTCTGAAATTTATCGACGGGGAAGTCGAAATTAAATATTTGAGTCATCTTGACGTAATCCTCTGGGTGATTTTTCGCGTAGGCAACCGACAACGCGTGCAACTTGGCCAACGAGCTCAAGCACATGGAAGCGTATTCCCAATTGAAACACTTGAATCGATCGAAGGGTTTGTAGCCCTGTGGCGTTAAGTCTTCTAACACGAGGATGTCTTTCATACATTCAACGGATCCCCCGTAGTACTTCGCGAAAGCTAGTTTCTTTTCATTTGGAACGTTGTGTCTTTCCTCCAGTTCCTTGAAAATCTGTACAATTTTCGTGTAGAATATTGTTTCAATTTCGAACACAGGTGTTGATGAGAACGAGCGAGTTCCCTCGCCTAGTACTCCGACTTTGGCAAACAGCTTAAGATCTGGTTTCCCTGCTGCGGACAGCGTTACAGCGAAGAGTCTAGATGTGTAGTTGGCTCCGCCACTACTAACCTCCTCAAGGTTGGTTTGATAATTTTCATAATTTTGCTCTTTAGCTATTGTGTCCAGGACTTCGAGTAAATTATGCTGCGCGTCCGTCATTGTTGATGATCACATTGAAATGACTGTCTCATGATCTCAATCACACTTTAATAGTAGATACGTACTTTTATACGATACGACGACGATTTGACGAACCAAATCATTATTGTAATGATACATAATTCCTTGCATTACATAATAGGACTCACTAAACAAAACAAATAGGTACGTTAGCACTCTGGAGTATGAATAATATAATTAATGCTTGTGCTTCGTTCTCGAGAGATGTTAACAAGCATCTACCTAGTCTTGTTTACAATGTCGTTACAACTAATCATTTACAAATTACATTATCTACATTTTTATCGCAATTCAAGTGCGACGGACAGCCATACCGCACTTCATATAGCATCCATGCTAGTCACTATTCATGAACAGTGACATCATAGTAATATAAACGAGTTATCAATCACGATCTCAAGGATCAGTCTCCTATAAGGATAATACGAGTAGCTGCCTACTTCATGAATATCTAGTCTATTAGTGAACGATTAATGACACTCAACTCGCTTGTTGAATGTAAAATTAGACCTTAGATCATATTATGTACATACTACTACACTGTGCCTTCTGTTAAATATAAAAACGCAAATATAAAGAGTTTGTCATTAAAAGTTAAACCTACATTACCTAACCTGACTACCGCTACCAGCCCCAGAGACGAGATAGTCCTAGCTAGAGGAAACTCTTAAGAAACGGCCCGGGACAATCCAAGGAGACACCGAGCTAAAATCTGACGAAAAACTTTTTAACCTCCTTTACCTTATCAGTCTTCTGCAAAATATTGCTGGACCTAGTCTCCATGATGTAAAACCATAGTCCTCGCCGGTTTGTAGTAGGTACATACAAGTCATACATACTTGAAGAACGTTCGCTCATTCAACTGGTTTTCCAAAAACCGCTTCAACCCTCCGCCTATATTTCTCTTCCGTGTGTTTCACAGCCGTCACAACATTCTTCGTAGGAGATCATGCATAGATTCTACTGGGAAGATGAATTTTAATATTTTCGTAATCGTCAGTTCATCCTTTTCGTAAGCGAACTTGGCCAATGTACTCAAGCACTCGGAAGCATATTCCCAGTCATAACACTGTTGTTTAATTTTAGTACCAACCTCAAAAAATAGTATAGGCCTAAAGTATATAACAAATTTTATTTCACACTTTTTTGATCGGTTTAATTTTTTTCTTATAATGCGTGCCAGCGTCTGTAGGTATATTATATTTTTTCACTAAAGTACGATAGTGAATCTTTCCTTTTGAATCTTTCTTTTCTCTTCGGTTACTTTTGTAACATCGCAATGTTATGATAAAAAAAATTCACTTCAATATCAACAACAAATGTTTTGATAACGGCGTCGCAATATTGTATCTGAAGATCTGAATAATAGCTAATGCTTATATGTGTGAAGGGGATTTTTTGATATAACGTTTGTAATCATTACATAAAATTACATTGTTTACTAACAAGGCAACAGCTTTGCAGTTCTCTATAGGTAGCGTCGCGTCGTGGCAAGTGGAAAGTAAAGTTGATAAAAATAAAACACCAACATGTACAGTATTCTGTTGGTTTTATTATCTCAGGAATTATTTTCATATTAATATAATATCATAGTTTCATTACAATGGATATATTTCAGCGGGTAATGACGTACCCGAACGCTGGTACCCGACCATTACACAAACAACATGCATTTTTACACACAAGTCTTTCCAACCATAATTTTTATTTCAGCCAACAATCACAAAACGTTACGTGCATTCAAATTTCGAGTGTAGGTACTTTAAAATTTTTTTTTTCAAGTTTAAATTTACAAATGCACAAGCGACATTATTACAGTTGAAAAGCACTCGGTGTGGCCAGTGCGCGGCAAGTCTAACACTGCTAGTTAAAAAATTAAATGTCGCAACTGAATTCTTACTTCAACCTGACACAATCTGACCTTAGTGGTGCACCTACTGCCTACCGTAACAGCATCGAAGTAACGACACCCAATAGTAAATATTTGGTCTTAACGCGGCAACACTGACACGCCGTCTGTCAAAATCGTTTCAACAATCACCTACCCTCATTTACCACATTTGTTGGATTAAACAAGCGATGGATTTTAACAAACAACATGCCGTATGTGAAGTCGCTAACAACTAGTTATACAATACAAACGTACATAACGTGGTTTCGATATAAACATTAACCTTTTATTTTATAGTAAGAGTACCTAAAAATTTGCCTAATTTGCGTTAAACTAGAACTCCTTAGTGCTGCGAATAACATTAAAACAATATAATTAAAGCAGACTTCAACAATCGGCGTCCGAGGGATCGTGAAAGACCAGTATACAAATGGATCCCAAGGCGGCCGTAGGATGAAAGATAGTACAATAAAGTTATGATTAACTGACGCTAAAAGAAAAAATATATGTCTTGTACAAAATATAAAACCGCTGTTCATTCGTATGATTATAAGCACATCATTAAGAAACACCGCAGACCCTACGGTGACCGTCAAACCAAATGCTTTCCACATGCCAATTCCGAACACGTGGGTATATTAGTAACAATCTCACTACAGTAGTAGAAAATATCAATCTCTAATGTACGAAAGTTTCCATATGGGTGTAAAAGCCATTATATGTCATATCATATACTTTAAATATACGCTAGCATCGAAAAATCTACACCGCTAACCATTACAAGTAGGATAGCACTACATAAGACGCTAAATCACAAAAAGATTACCACTTAGTTATTGTTTCGTGAAAATCCTCTCCGTTTTCCCGTCGAACGACTGCGAATGATATGAAAATTATTGTACTATACATTTACATATACAATGCTCAACCATACCACGTATATGAAAATTGAAACATCATTTAAAGCTAAGTAATTAGAAATTCGAAATTCAATTATGAACAATAATTTGGTTCGCGATGCACGACAGATTTCATAGAAACATAATGTAAGGCGGAACGTATGGAGCTCAAAAATCAACAACTGTTCTAAACATAAAAAGCACTACAAATCAACTAACTACATGTAAATATGTCTTTCCTATGTATTGATATATCATGTATAAATAGTAATTATAATTACGATTATTATAATTGACATTTACCAGCCGATTACACCGGTAAATGTCAATTACAGTAGTTTCTCTATGGATATGATTTTTGATTCTAGTCATAGCAAGATATAATGATTATTTATGTTATAATATTGTATATTTAATGCTATCGAATAATGAATAGTTTTGAACGTAATCCACAGTTCCGCCTCGAAATTAATATTTCGTTGCATTTAATAGAAAGCTTTCAATTAATAGATAAACAGATGAAGATAGAATATGCAAAATAGAAACACCTATATTAAATTTACATTTAACAACAACGATGGGATCCGTAAATATCAAATTTTCATTACATATATACGATTATAATTTCAGACTACCTACACACGACTGGAAACTCTTTTCTACCTACTCTAATCGAATTAGCCCAAGAGAAACCAGACAAATTTCGAGAAATGTTTGAGGCAACATAAAAGCATGTTAGCTTATTTCTTATATTCGTTCGAATATATAAATAATAATTTCGTTTGAGTTACAGAATTGTGTTCGGACATCACAAATAATCTATTCAATATGATTTTATGCTGCCTGAAACACATCTCAAAAAATGTCTCCCAGCTCTCGAACTAATAGTTAATTCGACGTTACTCACCCGATCCCTGCATAATTTCGATATAGCAGTGTTACATTCAATGCTAAATGCTTAAATATAATAAACGTATATCTAATGTTACGTTCGACAGGAATGGCAAACAGACTATTCACATAAACTTCACTGTTAATCGAAACAAACTGTTATTTCCAAGTGGAACAGTGAAAGGGTTTTAAAATTTCAACTAAATCATCTTAGGAATGTTCTTTTCCAATCAGGATTACATTAAGCTATTTGTACGAAACTTTTAAAACCATAAAGCTGATTTTAACACGACTACTTTTTTCTGCGAATGCAAAAAACGAAATTTAAAAAAGAAAACAAGCGATAAGGCTAACGAAAGAGCCCAAACATTTATTAAACGGTACTACCGTACACTCAATTCAATCTCGAGTCGAATATCATTTAATTCGTGGACAGAACCCACCATTCAAAGCCATACCACAATATACAGTGTTTATCCTACGCCTAGGGCGCGCGGTCCCAAATAATACTGACGGTTTATAATATATAAAACCATTCCCAACAATGGCTGGTAAACACCAATTATAATCGGGTAATTAGTAATTACTGAAGATAATTGTACTTGTTACTAATGGATCAATTATAATTGTTGTTTACTATGCTAGACAGTAAAGATACGAATGAAATGGTCAAAGATACGAGGCCCGCGCACCGTCACTACCTGCAAGTGGATGCCAAATATCACACCATACGAAATCACCCTAAAGTATCACATATACAGGGTGTCCCGTAGTCAGTGGAGTGGACCAATGAGAAATAGGTAATGGGGAGGAGCGTAGCAGTCGTCGTAGGCCTAGTGATTTAAAAGATATAATAGTTGACACCCTGTATATCCTTGAATTCGTACACTTACAAAAGCTGCCATAAGCTGGGTGGTTTACGAACATCTCTACCAATGAACATTGTAACAGTGTGGTGGTTCCTACCATAGAACACTAAAGGATTAGGCCTGGAGTCCTGTTCAAACGTAATCCCTTTTTAGGGACGGGATCATGACTTTGTTAGTATAACAAGAAATAGACTTAACTCCTTGAAGCTTTAAATCTCTTAAGGTTGATTTTTTTGATGAAAAACACAATTTTTAACTTCTCAAACAGAGATTTCAATTATTTTAAAAGACCAAATTATTTATTTTTAGCCATTATAAAGCTGTTTTAAGATATTTTACACGATTTTACGGTTATTTATGATGTAATACTTAGCGTCCCAAGCATCCTTAACAGTAATTATCAAATTTTATTTTATTTATCATAGCTTTAAATACACATATACACGTCAACTTCGAGAAATAAATTATTGTATACAATATTAGTTCGCTATCACTGAAGTGGTACATTACATTATATACTTGATAACAGACATGGATCCTTCGGGACGTACGGACGAAGCAATTATATATTTATATAGATAAATAATTTAAATACTATATTAAATAATTTACTTAAAAGTATAGCATAACTTAATTGACGCTGAAGTGAATTTAAAATCCAATAAGTAGTATATCTAGTAAATACTTAGAAAATGCTATTAGTAGGTACAAGATCCTAATTATCCGAACGACTTCACCTGTTTATCGGATGGAAATTATTTTATATCAAATTTATAATTAAAAAAATCTAATTAAAAACACATTTTTGTAATTAATATGTGTAGACTACATACATTTGTTGAAGCATAAAAATTTACTTATACCAATCGAAAATATGAGTCCTACAGTGTATACAAACATTGGGTTATGTATTTTCCCGGTGGAAAAATGGAGTTGTCAGGTATAAACAATTAAGTCGATAACATTACAATGTATGTTATCGACTTAACTACCTATAAAGATGAAACATGTGTACATTTTATTTTTGGCAGATTTTCTTTCTGCATTCGCAATAACTTTGTTAACATTCTAAATTTCATTTAAAATTATTTTCATCCGATCTACAGATGTGTAAAGAACGCACCTAATTCGTATCTTGCACCATGTATAAGTTAGTTATAATTAAGTATATATAACGAACGTTGAATAGGCGTCCGTCCGTCTCGACGAGCCTCAAACAACAGCGCCTAAGAAAGAGTTAACAACGTTAGGATATACCCATAACCACGCCGCGCGCCGGTGTCTTGTACGAGTAGTATAGTACAGTTTACAATTACACAATTATCACTTACATAGTTACATACCTAACGACTACAGACTTGCGGAGACAGCGCGGGCTCGATGCAGTTTATATATATTATACATAGGGGCCGTACATTAGTCACGTGAGGCTTGAAAGGGGAGGGAGGGGTTTGACAAAAATCACGAAATGTCACAAGGGGGAGGGGGTGTAGTAAGATATCACGTGTATTTATTTTTTCATTATGTTTTCAAACGCGCGATTTTAAAATCGAAAAGCGGCCTGTAGTGTGACCTTGACTCACATTTTTATCATGGTCCTTAATTACAGAATAAAATAAGATTATACTTTATACCTGTATTCAAGATATTCTAAAATATTCTAAATAATTAAGATTTTTTGTAGATACTAAAAATACACGTGATGTTGGGTGGGGGGTGGGGGGGTAGTCTTAAACCTCACCATGTATCACCAAGGGGGAGGGAGGGTTAAAAATGCTTAAAAAAAGAGATCACATGATTAATGGACGGCCCCATACTTACTGGTTCACTGAGAACGATGACAGTTCATAATGGAGATGTTTCCACCATTCACAATTAATTAATGTAATTCTGCTAAAAAGCTGCATTCTATATATCTAGCCAATCTTCCATTTTGTCTAAAAAATGAATTTTTCTCAGCGCGAAAACAATAAAAAAGTTAGTCAGTTGACTCGAAATAGTGACGTCATCTCGTGCATTCGCAAAACAAAATTTATGAAGGGGGGGGGGGGGTTAAGGAAGGGGTAGAAGGGGACACAAGCCTATCTATAATGTCAAACACAATCTCTCTAAAAACAGCTAAAGCTTCGCAGCATTTCACATGGATAGCTTTTGAAATAATATAAAGCGTGTAAAAATACAAAGCTTAAATACTGTGAATTATAATGGCTTACAGTAACAGGACAAAGAATAAAGGTATTATAATTATCGTAAATAAAACGTAGGTTGTATTTTTCATGTTGCCAGTAACCCATTAATGACCGGGATCGGGTCTCCTTCTCGTAATGAGAGGGATGCAGGCCTTAGTCCACCACACTGGCCTACTGCGGGTTGGTGGACTTCACATGCCTTTGAGAACTTTTTTTTTGTGAACTCTCAGGCAAGCAGGTTTCCTCACGATGTTTTCATGTACCGAGCTAAAATATTGCGTATTTGTAAAACACAAAGTATACAAGAGTGATCAGATAGCGTTAAGTAACATATAAATGTTTATAAAGATAACATATCAGATAAGATGCTAGGAAACAACCCTATTAGGGTTGCTTACTGCATCGTCTCAGTGAAACAGTAGGCGTATATAAAATACGGCGGGCGTCTCGGCAAGCGTGCGTACTATCATATTTATTGTACCAGAGTCGGCGCTCTGCGCGAGCGGTGTTGCCGTGCTATATAACTCGACTCACGGAAAAAGATTGCCAGGATATTTTCATCGTTTTAAAATATCAAACACGTTAGCAATCTAACATCTGTGCTGTTTAATGTGTCGAAAAAGATCTCATTTTCTTTGCGGCCAGTACAGTATGCTAACATTTATATATCGCCCCATGTTTTAATCGATACACAGCCACAAAACTGTACCTACAGCCTCTTTGTGGCTATAAGTGATTTGCGGTGCTACTTCTGAGGACGAAAGTGGGAGTATGTTGTCAGTATCTCTGGCAATACTGCCCGAGCCGAAACAGACTTTTTTAACATTTGATAATGTCAACGACGGTAGGTACATGGCTGGCTTTGTACATGTTTCTCTTTTTTTCTTTATTATGTAAACTTTACAGTGTGTGTACAATAAAGAGACCTATTGTAATGTACATATCTTCGGGTAGGATTTCTAAGTAACATTGCGACCACTTAAGATGCAAAATAGACCAATTTTATAGACCTTTTCTCTTAAATAAATAGACCTTTTTCTATCTTTTTACGCGAGCCGAGCTATCGCTAGTATAATAAAAGCTAACTCTACCATTTTGGTAAGAAACGTTTTTTTTTTTCATACAACATTCAATTTAAACGTATTTATTTATTTATATCGCTTTAGGCTATATCGACAGCTCACACGACACAGATATGCCCGAAATTAATAACCAATTTTTGGATTACGGATGGCCTTAATGGCTTTTGGTTGTCAGAAATATTATCTATCTCAATCCACATCCGATGATCGGTTATTGATTTCGGACGTCAACCATGAATGACAATGGATCGCTGTTTGGGAGACTCGAACTGACGCTTATTTACATGTCATAAGATCTATAATAGAATGGCATGATTTTATGGGGTTTAAGTATATGTGTCCCTGTCTAACGAAGACTGTTTTCACGAGTTAGACAGAGACAGAATCGGGAAGCACGGCTAGATAAACAGTATTATAGATTAATTTGTAACATAATATATAAAAATGCCGTATTTTTATGATACGGCTATATGTAAAAACACCTACGATTTATGGTACAGGAAAATGGACTTAATTCTACGTAGATAAGGGTGATAATGGTTTGAACGTAAAAAAGCTTGAAAATTGCATAAATCTTTGTAAGTAAAGGTGGTTTCGTTTAAGTATATTTATCTCCATTTCATAGTACGTTGCGACATTTATAACATTCATAATTCGTTTAAATTTAAGATAAAACTACAAAAGGAAAATAATAATTTGAAAGTCATCATGATTGCTGAAATAAAAGAAAATATTCCAAATGTAATAATGACAATTTTATAATAGAGTTAGATACAGACCGATTTAATGAAGCTAGCCTAATTACAGAATGTTGTTTGTGGTTTTAAAAGGACTGTAAAGAATATATTTTAAATATTTTTTGTTCCAGGTATACATGCAAAAAATAAAAAATGGAATAAAACTTGTATGGTGCCGCTACTTTTCACATCATCATATCATCAATTATTATCATTGTGTAAAAATATGTTCATTAAACCGATCTTTATCTATAATATGCATACTAAGCGCAATTTCAGCATAACAAAATCTTACTTGCACATTTTACGAAAGTAACTGGAAAAATACATCTGATATGTAAAAATAACTGTATTACAAATCATATCCACTCAACACCTGGAGTTTTATATACCATATTAACCACAAATCATAAATATATACATCGGGGAACTATCAAACGTTGTACTGCTAACGAAACTTATACACATAACAATGATATAATTACACATAACTTTTAAAGGAGTCTACGGCGTACAAGCGAATATTAAACCGTAAGCGCGCTCAGTATGGACCCGTGTTCGTACGCATTCAACTCGTGCGTATATGAGTACGTACGTTCACGCACGTACAGCGGTGATAGCCCAGTGGCTGAGAATTCGACCGCTTAATCGAGGGGTCCGGGTTCGAATCCCAGTGGCACGCACCAATGACTTTGTAAAAAAGTTATGTGCGCTTCATAGAATTAAATATCACCCGCTGTTACGGTGAAGGAAAACATCGTGAGGAAACCTGCATGCCTGAGAGTTCAAAAAAATGTTCTCAAAGGCATGTGAAGTCTACCAACCCGCATTAGGCCAGCGTGGTGGACTAAGGCCTACATCCCTCACATTGTGAGAGGAGACCCGACCCTGTAGTGGGTCATTAATGGGTTACTGACGTTCACGCACGAACACTCCCGACCTTAGAAATACTATGAGAGCGCTCACACTTGACACATTTCCATTGTTCGTGCGTGAACACGTATACGCACGAGTTGGATTCGTACGAACACGCGTCCATACTGAACGCGGCCTAATCCCGTCAACGGGTAACAAATGAGCGTCGCTCAATACATAAGTTTAGTTTGTACAATACAATACTGTCACTAACAAATCAATACGGGTCATAATCGCTTGTATCAACGCATACCTCGCCAACTCTTAGAGAATACATAAGCAAGCAAGTAGTAAGGTAAGGTTTCAATAAAACCAGATATTCTATAGATTAAATAATTTTTTTTAAATAACGCTTCACACTCACAGCCCCACGCTAGGATTCCCTGTGTCGCGGGCACCATGGACACACACGACAACAACACAACACACCCACACCAGTAACAGTCATTCAAATTCATCGTTCAAATCTCTGCTCTGCTGGGAATCGAACCCAGGACCATCCGCGCAGCGCACCGGTGTCTCAACCACTTCGCCACTCAGGTCGTCAAAAGAAGATGTTGCTTATAACTGCTATTTTAGTGGTTTGTAGTTTTAATACAGTTTTTTGAGTAACATATTGTTGTAAACGTTACTTTCACCCGAAATTCACAACCGATGTTCGGATTATGGATAACCCTAATGAGTTTTGGCTGCCAGGCTACGTCCTATTTCAAAGAAATTGGCAAACAAATTAATACTATCTATGTTAATCGATATCCGAAGATTGCTTTTTTAATTTCTGGCGTGACTAATATAATATGATGATATGATAATGACTAAGACGATAGGCGTATGACTAACGTTATACATATATCAATTTTAATCTTTTATGTTGTTTTTCTTGTAAGCATTATAAATAATATTTTATGTTCAGTTTTAATTTTTTAATTTCAGAATTATTCTTTCCCGTTCATATCTGGTTATATGCAAATTATACTCGCTTACTATGTATTCTTTAAGCTCCTACTAAAACGACGCACTATGGAATATTTTTATACAAAATAATATTCTTTATATACAACATAATTATTATTAAATAACGGTGAGTAAAACGTAACTGGCAACATTGGGATACACAAATTTTTTAACAGGCAACACAATAGACGTCACATTCGCAACAAAAATCAACTTTTAATTAAATATCTTTTCTTTTTAATAAACAGGTCATAAGAAATTTTCGTCTACCCGTATAAATATTAAAATTTGTAAAAAAAAACTTCTTTTAAATCTCTTACAATGACGGTAACAATATAAATGTCAACAAATCTCTATACTTTAACAATGTTAAGCGTTTCAAAATAGAAAAGTGTGTTGTTTAATACATAATAACGGCATATAATTATGATATAATTCACTACACCTCGTAAAGACGAGTCCATGCAATAAAGAACTAAAAATGTCATTTAGCAAAAATATCTTTTCATTTATTTTCAACTACAATTTTAATCGATTTAATTCGTGAGGTAGTTTCACAACTCTTCAATTATCAGTTATATTGGCTAAAATATAACTCGGCAATATATTATTTTCTGTAGCAAACTGACAATGACCTCGCGGCTTGGCAACCATAGACAAAGGAATGAGGACGCCCAACTAGTGACGGAAAGTTTGTATGAATACTTTACAGATTTCACAAAAATTGCAAAAAATATAAAAGTTGAGCCAGCAACATTTCCCGGAGTAAAGATATTGGTGATATTTCAACGGTAATGTAGCGTTTCATCAAAGAATTTTATTTTTCTGACTCACTGTAACTGAAAATATTTTTTAGATTCATTTTTAACATCAGACTTTCAATTGTAACGGTTGCCAACCCCATGCCTTTAAAAATCTGCATATCCCATTGTAAAGTAAAACTATCTTATTACACATGGTAAATATATTAATAAATAACTAACATTACACCCGGCTTCGATCAAAGTCTCTGAATAATCGTAGTGACAACCGTTTCGGGCTGCCACCTCTCGTGATGTTTATAAGAGCTTTCCTCTGAATACATCGGCGATTTTAATAAGAAACTATAAGCAAGAATCTTGACGATTTAACAGAAAACACACTCATTTTAACGCAATTCTAAAGGTCAATTTCCTTTGCATTCATCCGTAAATTTACTCAAGAAAATGCCTTTTTAAACTCCCGCAATGACAATTATAATAATATACATCTTACAGCAAAATTAAAATTACACTAAAATTAAAATAACAAAAAATATTAGGCCCTTTTTACATATTAAGTAATGCATTAACTTAGGCATAACACAATTTTGCGAGTCGCCAACCGTTCACGTAGTACACAGTGACGTCCAACTGTTTGGGAACTAACAGATAATGTGAGTGTTGACTTAGCATCGATAAAATTAATTAAACAAATCGAATCTTTTTTTGTGTCATTTCAAAGAATCTAACTTCGAAATCGAGCTTAAAACAGATTCAAATAACAATTTGAGTTATCTTTGTGTTTATTTTAAGTCATTTGTATCCTTTAACACAGCAATCATTCACAGAAGCTCTTAATTTCGTATAAATGACTAGCGAATTCAAACATGAGTGTTCGTACACACCTACATGAGTTGTAGAAATAAAAATTAAGTAAAACATTAACGTATTTTTTTTTGTATTTATTCGCTCGAGTATAACATTACTTCGTATCAATTGTATATACATATGTAAAACGGCTGAGGCAAGATTTTGGAACAAAATCAAGCTAGTCTCCCAACTCAACGACCGATGCGATAACGCAACGAAACGATCCCTACGCTACACGAAACGACGGAATTGAAATGCAACGATAAAGCGCGACAGTCTACGGCCGACCCCTGCCGCGAGCGTGAACAACCAACGTATTCGTACGTAAACCTTTGAGCTATTATTACCACGTACAATGTACATATAGAGAGGGCGTCCACGGCGCTCCCGACTTTTTAGTCGCGAGTACACTACATCCTAGCAGCAATCTAATCGGATTTTAGTTTTGACTTAACAAAATGGAACATCATCTTTGTAGGGTGACTTCTCCAGTACGTTAGTACTTAATACCTCAATGTAAACGTCAGTCAATACCATAGCATACGTCAGTCTGTCTCGACACGTACTACTGCGGACGATTAGTATACGAAACTGCGTCAGTTCACGCTCGGGACGCTCAAGTGAAAGCCGACTTACCGGCGGATATAGTAGCCGTCGTGAGTCGTGAGCACAGATTATCAGTGGTAGGGATGTTGTACATGCCCGCCCAATGTACAGCAGCCGAAAAAACGTGCTGGACCAATAGACGACGCACACTGACGAATTGACGGCTGACGAACCAATCGTGTGCACCGCAGCGCAGTCAATGTCGAACCGACCAATGAAAGCTGTGCTCACCACTCGCGACGGCAACTGTACGTCACTTCTCCTGCCTCGAGATGGCGAGAGCGAGCTGGAGTTCGGCATCCTCCTGCCTCCGTCGGGCCTCCGCCTCCGCCTCCAACCGCTTGGACTCCGCCGCCGCCCACGCCCACTGCTGCTCCTCGGAGGGCAGGAACTCGGAGCTCCTCGACTCCGCTTGCTTCTTCTTCTCCTTGTTGTGCCGCGTGCGTCCGATGCCGCCTATCGTGTGCACCAGCGACTTTGCATACTTCACCGGCTTGGGCGACTTCTCCTTTTTATTGGGCAGCGTGCTGGACGGCCAGGTCTCGTTGAGGTTCTTGTTCGCGTCCGTGGTCGCGCCCCACTCGGTCGCCCAGTTGTCGGTCTTGTTCGCCCAGTTGTCAGTCTTGTTCGCCCAGTTGTCGGTCTTCCGGTCGGTGCTGTCCTTGCTCGTGTCGGTCGCCCACGCGTCGAGCTTCGTGGCGTTAGACTTCCGATCGGTGTTCGTCCACGCGTCGTGTGCGGGCTCCGAGTTATGTCCGGGGCGCGCCCAGGCGTCGTCGCCGGCCCAGTCGTCGTCGGGCCACGCGGCCCACGCGTCGTTGTCGTTCCCGCGCCTCGAGCTCGAGAAGGGATCGGCCGCGACCGGCGGCGCGGACACGCGGCCGCTGATCCTCTCCGGCTTCGAGAAGGCCCCGTTGAGCGGCGGCGCGAAGAAGTCGTCCGTCTCGAAGCCCGCGACGGAGGTGGGGCGCGCGGAGGCGTCCTTCCCGGGGCCGGCGACGTCGGCGAAGGGGTCGTCGATGTTGAAGGGGTCCTCGTACCTGTAGTCCTTGAACGGGTCCTCGGTGAAGTCCAGCGTGCCTCTGCGCTCGGTCTGGCGCAACAAAGTGGTGTGAGTGAGGGCTTGCGGGGCGGGGGTGGGGGCGAGGGGGCGGGGGAGGGCGGGGGAGGGCGGGGTGGGCGAGGGTGGGGGGTGGGGGGGTGAGAGGGGGTGTACGCACATGTGAGCCGCCGCCGCCGTCCGCTTAGCGCTGCAATGTGGGGACAAGCACACGAGCCGTGGTTAGCATGTTAGTGGACGAGTGGTCGATATATATATGTATGTATGACGTCACGCCAGTTCGCCGTTGGACTCGAATAGTCCAGGTTTTCGCAACAATATAATATTCAAATTAGATGATTCGTGTTTTCGCAACAATAAATTTATGAATACATTTTAAATACGTTAAGTAACTTGTTTTGTGTAGGCAATTTTCTATTGTTACAACAATAATTATGTTGATTTTACTATGAAAAGATTCTTTGGCGTCACGTCATAGCATACATTAATATGTACATAGTAAGATTATAGAAATTTGTAATTATTATAAGATAAACGTGAAAAGAAAAAGAAACCAAAACAAATGAAATGAAAATAAATATAAAGGGGGTGAGGGGTGTAGGCATGCTACTTTAACGACAAACTGCACACAGCTCGGTGCGATTCTAATGTAATGGCAAGACAATACGAAGCCAAGCGTTGTTTCGATAAGAATGTTAGAATGAGACATTTGAAAAAATATTAGCGCTCAAAGTATGGGATAAAGGGTAAAAGTAATATAGTTATTGGAGGTAGTTCAAACTTTAAAAACAATAGAGAAGGATTAAATTAAAAAAAATATATACATGTTGTCATAAGATTTTTTAAATGTTTCTAAATATGAAATTGAAGGGATTACACCGTTTTTTTTTTTTCGATTTAAAGTTTTTGATAATTCTATATTTATAAGATACCAAACTTTACTTTCAGTTAAATATTTTATTCTCAAGATAAAACATTACTTCATCATGCCACAAATATTTCAAAAAACAATGACACTAATCTCAATACAAGTCTTTATAAAGTCATAATGACATGGAGATATTATGTAAGTGAAATATAATAATGAGAGAGAGAGCTATTTCTATTCAAACCACTGGAAGCTTAAAAAGCAAACGCTACCTGATCTTGTGAGCGGGTGAGCCAAAACAGAGTAAACCAACATGCTAACCAAAAATACTCAAAAAACAACCAAAAAAAATGTAACCAAAACACGGTTCGTCCCAAAAAAGCGCGCTAAGCGAACTGAAAATACAAAAAAATCAAATAAAAAACACAATGTGCGTACATGCTTATATCGAAAATCAGCAGAGATTAAAAAATGTTAATTAAAAGATGTTTTATTTCTAATAGCAGACTCTGATTCTAGATATAAGCTAAAATAAAAGAGTAGGAAACAAAAAATACGTTCTTGGAATGCTGACTTAAGATTTTTATAAAAAATATAAATAATACCAAGTACCTACCAAGGCAGACGGACCACATGACTGTTTGTGGTCATTATTGCCTATTGACACGGGCAACACTTACAGCCGTACTCAGAGACCGTCATTAACGTTAATGGTTCATTATGAAAACAACGATGACACTTATGTCAATACGAATAAAGACGATTGAATTTGTTTGTCAATGAACATTACGTTAAATGACGTCTCCGAGTGCGGCCGTATAATCATATTTTGACTGAGTTTAAGTAGAGATAAAGTGTCTATCTAAAGTTTAAATATAAAAAGGTAGATAAGAATGTTGGTCAGCGTTCCAGAAACGTGAATTAAATCATGGTTCAGCATTTATTCTAAGGGCATTCAAACATATCTCCTGTGCTTTCGACTACATATTGCAAGCTGAAATTATGTACTAAAGTTCAATGTTTGTCAATAATAAACTGACCAATAGACTAAATTAAAAGTAATTAAAAACGTAAAGTAATTTTATCAAGGTTATTGATTTTGACACTCGAAAACCGTGTCACATAGAGGAGAGAACAGAATAATATTAAATTAAACATCGTAATCGAATTTTAATATTCCACAAAACAAACAATTACTATGACGTCAAATTATGACTGTAAAAACTTTAGTACGCTTGCAATATACGAGAATGGCATTCAACACAACAGAGAAAGTAAAAAAAACGCAATTTCAATCTTAACCCTAAATTGCAAAATTTCTCCAAACATTAAATTTACCGTAAAACGCACAAAAATTTGGAAAACGCACGTCGATACAATTAAAAAAACCAAAAAACCTTTTTTTCGACTTTCACTGTTCAAAAATGCCATTCTCATTGAAAACTATGACGTGCATTCTACATTTGTAACGAATCGTACCTATAGTATCCATACATTTAATTTTACTTTCTCTGCAGCGTAGGACATTCAAAAAGAAAGAAAACAATTAACTTTATTAGCTATCACTCAACCTGCGGGCCGCCTCATGCCGCTACGTTAGGGAGGGTAAAACAATAGGGGGCAACAAATAATCAGACAAATAAATCTGAAAACAATTGGCACATAGAAAATAAGAAACACATCTTAATTTATTCACGTTTTTGATTTTGCAATCATTAATATAGAAGCATTTCTTGCAAATCATATTTTTTTCTGAAGAACTTGTTTCATTATAATGCAGAAATACATCACATGATACATCACATGCTGTCATGTTCTTATATCTTTTTTCCTTTTATTTTAATGTTATTTTTTTACGTAAATCGTGTAAATTATGAGTTGCGAGAAATGACAGTGTTAAAAAACGGTCCAGTAGTATTTTGAGCGAAATCAATATTAAAACGTTGACACTTCATAAACAATACACAGAAATAAATATGCGGCTTTTGACAATATTTTAAATATTTTTATCTCCCTGGGTAAGTTACGATGGCTCTACATAATTATATTCACCTTATACGGCGGGTGGGGCGGCAGCGTCTTATATTTCTTACCACCCATCTCCGCCCAAATATAAGTCCGAGTGTACAGGTACATGTATAGTCCTCTGTGTGTATAGTCAATAGAGTGACAGTATTGCGTGTGCGTGTGTGAGTGCGTGTACATATTCACCTTATGCGGCGGGTTTGGTCTGGGCGGCGCGGGGCGCGGCGGCGGCGTCTTTTGCCGCTTGGCGCCCGCCGCGCTGGCCGCGCTGGCCGCACTGGCCGCGCTGGCCGCGATAGCCGCACTGGCCGCACTGGGGCCGGCGGGAGGGGGCGCGGGGCCGCCCGCCCGCGTCGGCGCGTGCAACACCGCGAACGGGTCGTTCTCCCAGGCGGCTTGCTGTCAACACACGATTACTTGATTAGAAGGCATAATATTGTGTGGAATAGCTATGAATCTGTACCCGCCTGGAATACGGTCATATGTTTTGCTGTGGCTGTACAAATATAATAATTTATGAATAGATTATTAAACTATTAATTTGCATCGAACCACTGGTGGTCCGACTGCTATTGTTTAACTATTGTGTCTAGTTACTGGACATTCAATAGGTTAATAGACAAGCTATCACGGCACACTTTGTTCTGCCAAATAAAGAATTTTTTACTACGAATTTTTTACTATTGATTGATAATTTCACCGCATTCTTTCCAGATTTTCTCACCGCATAAACGTTCCTTGGAATTATACGAACATATCAAAACTAAAATGAGCCAAATCATTCCAGCCGTTCTCGAGTTTTAGCGAGACTAACATTTCTTTATTATTATAATCTTTTAGACATTTAAATTGCTCCTTTTTTAAATTTGAAATTATTAACATGTATCATCATCCCGATATTTATGATATATTCAGCTCAAAACATCAATTCTAGTGCAATTTTCTATCCCACAGACAAAGTTATACAGTAATATTTCAGCATAAAAAATCCATAATTGAAAAAAGTTTACATCATGCATAAAAAAAATCTCAGTATTACAAAAATACAAGCTTGAGTTAACTTTAAACTTATATAGGAACAAATATGTATGCACAAAATTACACCGATCATTAATCAATAAGTTAATTTAAAATAATGTACATGTACACACAATATAACACTTTACAATATTATCGTGCATACACTGGTTTAGTAAAAAATACTGTAAATATAATAATAATATCTTAATTAGTTAAATACAAACTTGAAAGTATCTACACAAACCTTTGCAAAACGTAACATGCACAGGTGTTATACAAAAATCCACATAATAATAATAATAATACTTTACATACACACTCATACACAAATGATATGAAAGGTGCAACATACAACATACACGACATACATAATATTGTTAATTTTGAATACATAAAAGCCAATATTTGCAACTCGGAGCGGTGGATTTCATTTTATTGTATTATTCGATTATTTTCTGTTCTAAGAGGATAGTATTTATTAACAAATTCTGGAAACTTTCATAAAAGCTGCTTGCATTTATCGTTAATGTTTTAAGTTAAGTTTTTCATATAATGTACTAATTCAAGAAACAGGACTAAAACTTTTATTCATGATTTTTTTTTAAATTAATCAGTAGCCATTTACATTCCTCTTTAGAAAAATATTAGACTGGATTTTTATCATTTTGGGTATTAAAAATGCAGTCTGCAAAGGTAAAGATACTATTTTCCAGTTGGCTATTACTCTTTTATAGCCCACTGTTGTCATGCAATAGTGGGCATCCCCACAACTTTTCGATTATTAACTTGAATCGAATAGCGTAGGCATTTAAGAAAAAGCATTATTGATTTTTTTTTCAAAATTAATTGAATATATAGCATAAGCATAAAAGAAAAAATATTTTAGACAATTTTTTTTTCAAAAAGCGAAATCCACCAATCCCAGCGCGGCAAACGCACGGTACTCACGTCGTCGGCGGCGGGCGCGTCCGCGGGCGCGAACGAGTCTCCGGCGAAGGGGTCCGCGCCGGCGCCGAAAGGGTCCCCGCCGAACCCGTCCTACACAACCACGCATGTACTACCGGCACTAGCCAATACTAACGCCACTCTCCGATGGGAATAGCGTTTCATCGTTTATACGAACCTGAGGGGTTACTCTTGAAATCAATTCCGTTCGATCGTCATTGGAATTGTTACACACTAGCGCCTTATTTTTACAATATTGAACTGATATTGCAGAACTAAATGAAATAGGCATGATGACTAATTTTCAAAAACTCTTCTATGATATTCAGAAGTTTCTATTATGTCTAAAATATATCATATTTTTGTAGAAAATTATGTTTTTTGTACAATAAAAGTACATTTAAATTTTAAGTTTCAAATTCATTCCAAAACGCTCGCCCATATCATGGCGTCTGTCATTGCGCCACGGCTCAGTAAAAAATGCCAGATCGCGTATAATATGCTTACGAAAAAAATGACGTTTACTAAGACGTGACGTAAATTGACGTAATTCGATCTGATGGGTGTTTAAGCTATCATGGCGGATTGTTGTATTTTGTAGATTTATTTTAACAAATAAATTATTAATCTCGACATTAATAAGAGAATAAATACATGTTTCGAAATCTTTGAATCCTATTTCATTAGATCAGATAAATATTTTGGCGATACTTGATTACTGTCATCATGCCTATTGTGCCATTTCGTTGCAATCTTCTTAATGCCAAAGAATAATGCCAATTGCGTTCAAGAGTACCAAATCAGGTGACAGTTCAGATTGGATCGGAATCGCAATTGAAATTGAGATTGTTTTCAAGAGTAAGGCCACTGATCTACTCTCACTTTAGAAGGGATGTCTTACAGCCATACTCACAGACATTCATTAACGTTAATGGTTTCTTATGAAAATAGAGACGACACTTACGTTAATACGAATAAAGACGATTGTATTTGTTTGTTAATGAACATTACGTTAAATGACGTCTCCGAGTGCGGCCGTTAGTGTGGAGAAATACAGTGAGATCACTGATTAGGGTCACAGTTTACAATTTTTACATAGTTTATAATGATTTTATTCACAATATACATAGATAGATGCTATAGTGCGAACAATCTCACTGATAATCCAAGCCAGCCAGGCATGGAAGTTGTTTCTACTGACTGGCCTGTTGGTCTAGTGGTGAGCGACCCTAACTACTACGCGACTGCTAAAAATGGTCCTTATCACCGAATGTATTCAAACATGACAAACCCAAGCACAGATACTTTTGAACTTATCCACAAAATTGCCTTTACTTAGCATAATCTAGCCGGAACTAGAACAAAGCATGAAGAATTTTGTGCGACAACATTTCACTGCAGTGAAAGAAAGATAAAGATTTTAGAACATTTTGTACACAATATATTTATATTCCAAAAACCAGAATAACAAGAAATGCGAATTTTTACACAAAATTGTACATGCTTTGCAAGACCATATTTTAAAACCCACACAGAAATTGGCTGCGTAAATAAATTACATTGAAAGATGTCGAATCTGCATCTGATGTCAGATGATGATCCTTCTACAGATTGTAGAACCACTGTACTGTCTGAGGTTGTTTTTGAATGCTTTCAAATTCAAATTCAAAAGCTGTTATTCATTATTAGGTACAATTTATGCACACTTAATGAACGTCATACATTTAACATTATACAGACATCCGCTTTGATCGCCCCTCAGGCAAAACGTAGACTGGGAGAAAAAAGCGGGCGGAAAAAAACTCCCAGCGCTCTTTTAAAAATAAGTGTGAATTATTCTATGGTGCAGTATGACTGGGTCCAATAAAGGAACACACGTGACAGCTATCGTGTGTGTCAATATCGCCCCATTGCCATCCCCCCTTTGCATCGTATAATCGGTAATCGTATCAAGCTGCCAGTAGTAGCTTGATACGATCACCATGCAAAATTGCGTATGTAGCCGAGGCACAGATATTAGCATCAACCCACCGGATAGTTAACAAATACAGTATACTTGTATGTCATGTGGAACAACGTCGACTCACCTCAGCGGGCTGAGAATGCCGCGCGGGGGCGAAGGGGTCGTTGGTAGCGGCTGCGAACGCGTTGTCCTTGAACGGGTCTGACGCGAAGCCGCTGGAGCCGTTCATCGTGCTGAAGTCTGCGCTCTGACCGAACGAGTCGTCCTCCTGGAACGGTACAACCGAAATGATGACTTTACATGAATACGAGTAGTAGGATTACCCATTAATGACCTACTACGGGGTCGGGTCTCCTTCTCGTAATGAGAGGGATGTAGGCCGCCGTCCACCACGCTACACTAATGCGGGTTGGTGGACTTCACATACCTTTTGAGAACATTTTTTTTGTGAACTCTCAGGCATGCAGGTTTCCTCACGATGTTTTCCTTCACCGTAACGGCAGGTGATATTTAATTTTATAAAGCGCACATAACTTTTTTACAAAGTCATTGGTGCGTGCCACTGGGATTCGAACCCGGACCCCTCGATTCGAGGTCGAACTCTAAGCCACCGGGCTATCACCGCTATGAATATGAGTAATGAGTCAAAATCGAAAATTAATCTGTTTGCTGATCACAATAATACAGAACCACAGAATGGCTATTCATGTGGCATTTTAATGAAATCCGCCATCAGAGAGCAGAAAAGTTAGCACTATTAGAACTTTCGTAGACCAATATAGTGTACCATATCAGTTGAGTGCAGGCAACCAATGCTGACCAACGTTTTATTGGCGGTCCGAGAACTGTGGCTGGTAAGGATCCATCTTGATGTGTTGAACCTGAGTGGCGCAGTGGTTCCCAGCAGAGCAGATTTGAACGATGAATTTGAATGTCTGTTTCTAGTCTGGGTGTGTTGTGTTGTTGTCGTGTGTGTGTCCGTGGCACCCACGGCACAGGGAATACTAGTGGGGGGTGAGTGTGAAGCGTTATTTATATTTCTCACGAGAGCGTCGTTGGGCGTGGATGCCCTCACGAGTCGCTCGAGGTGTTCGGCGGTGTGCTGCGGCTGTAAGGTGAGCACGGCGGCGCCCGCCCACCGCCAACGCTTCCACGGCGGCTTCTAACGCCCGATGCTGTCCCTATATGGTACTCACCACCGCGTCGAAGCCATAATATACCGCCAGTTACCGCCTCACGAGGGGTTTGATATGTGTGTTAGTCTGTTAGTGATGTCTACTCTGACCGACATAGCTCTCAAAATTTGCAAATTAAAGTGGCAATGGGCTGGCCACATCGTTCGCAGGACTGACAACCGATGGGGAAAAAGGTCCTCGAATGGCGACCACGTTTAGGCAAAAGGAGTACAGGCCACCCTCCGACCAGGTGGACTGATGACTCTGATTCAGAGGGCCCAGGACCGGGCGGAGTGGCGTCGATTAGGGGAGGCCCATGTCCAGCAGTGGACTACTAACGGCTGAAAGGAAGGAAGGAAGGAAGGATGTGTACTCACGAGCGCGTCGTTGGGCGTGGATCCCCTCACGAGTCGCTCGAGGTGCTCGGCGGAGTGCTGCGGCTGCAGGGTGAGCACGGCGGCGGCGCCCGCCCCGCCCGCCGTCAGCGCCTCCACGGCGGCCTCCAGCGCGCGGTGCTGCTCCTCCAGGTGGCTGATCTTGATGTTCGCCTGGAACCAACATTGCCTTGTTATTGGGCACTAGCCGAGGCCGCGACTTCGTCCGTTCGAATTCTAGAATAAAAGGAGCCAAGTTACTCCTTATTACATCAGCTATCTAGTATCTAGTATACCTAGTCCACCAACCCGCAGTAGGCCGGCGTGGTGGACGGCGGCCTACATCCCTCTCATTGAGAGAGGAGACCCCACCCGCCAGTGGGTCATTATTAGGTAACTGACACATCAGCTATCGGCCAGTGAGAGTTCCGAAAATCGGTTCAGCCGTTCCAGAGATTACTTGGAACAAACAGACAGACAGACAGACAAAAATTGTAAAAAATGTTTTTTGGTATATGTACCGTGTATGTAACACGTGAATTTAGTAAAGAACAGTTACTTTTATATTACAAACAAACACTCACGTGAATTTAGTAAAGAACAGTTACTTTTATATTACAAACAAACACTCACGTGAATTTAGTAAAGAACAGTTACTTTTATATTACAAACAAAAACTCCAATTTTATTTACCTGGGTATTTACCTGGGCAACCAACAAACCTTTGCCTAGGTCTCCTTCATTCGAAACACATTGTCTCTCCTAGAGTGCCTCACATCCTACAGCTACGCCAAAATGAGCCGTCTGCACACGCAACAAGGCCCACTTCCCCTCACCTGGCTGACGAGCAGCACGGTGCGCCGCAGCTGCGCCGTGAGCGCCTCCGCCTCGGCCTCCGCCGCGCCCGCCTCGTCGTGCAGCGCGCGCTCCCTCTCCTTCAGCGAGTTGGCCGCGCAGCGCCGCGCCGCCACCTCCGCCTCGGTCTCCGCGGCCGCCGCCTCCTGCGCCGACACTTGCGACCGGAGCTTTTCTACCTGGAAACGGGGAAAGGAAATAAAACGCCTCTCGACAGAGGTGATGACTTAAACTAACCTAAGTTGAACTATCTATAATTATACTGATCGCTCTTGGTTAACAATATAATAAATAATATTAAAAAAAATGATCTTACCTGTGTTTTTAAGTCATTTAACCTTTTCTGCGCCTCACCCTTTTGGTTTTCCAACTGTTTCAAAGTTGCCGTTAACGTGTCCAATTCACTCTGGAAAAAATCAACAATGTTTCCAGTTACCTATAATGAATTTGCATAATGCTAATCGGTTTACTGCTAACACATATGTATCTAAGATATAAAAGGAATCTACATCCTTTCTTTGAACCTGAAATTGTTCCAACTTGCAAGCTGTGTCTTTTATATCATCTAGTTAGTGATAGGTTATATCTGTCTACAATATGTAGGAACTCATGAGAACTAAAAGACGGGTTAAGAGGCCAGCGGCAAGGTACCTCCCCGGACGCTACCATGGCTCTATCTATGGTCTAGAGATGAGAAGAGGAGAGCCTCTTACTACCCAACTCCGTGAATCCCGCTATCTCCCTCTTACCTGCAAGCTGTCAGCCTCACTGGTCTTGACAGCCTTCTCTCTCTGCTTGGCCGCCAGCTCCGCCTCTAGAGCGAGCCTCTCTCTCGCCAGTGCGTCCACTTCCCGCGCGATCGCCTCCATCTCCGGCGTGGGCTGCGGTCCCAGGCTCACTGGCTCGATCTTCTGTGAAAAAAGGAAAAAAATCTTTTTAGAAAATAATTCACAGAGTCAAATAAGAAAGCCCTTTTAGAAAATAATATAATTACATAGTCTAATCAATGTGGTAAAGGGAGAGGTGACTGTAGAATATATCAACAACCTCAACGTTGAAAACAATTAAAGTTTTCGTTTGTTCTTCTTTAAGAGTATTCGGAATAGTGAAATTTGCCGTGTAAGCTAGTTAAACAATAAAAGAAACTAGACCTCACTTTTTGTTGCTGTACATTGTTGTGAATAAAAGCCTTTCTTTCTTTCTTTATTTATTTGAAAACAAACAAGTGTTAGTAAGTTTGGGGTGAAGAAAATAGTAAGATTTTCTTTATAAGAGGTATAAACATTAAACAAAATGTGAATTTTAAATTAAGAATTATTTACAGAGAATCAAATGACGTTTTCAAATTTTAGCTTTTATTATTTGAAATTGTTATTTGACTTTTTCAGTCAGGTGACAGAGAAAAGTCAGGTAACATTAGTCGTCAAGAAAATGTTAATTAGAAATAAAGGTTACTTCTTTATTCTCCTCTTCTATACATCACTTATTACAGTGTACTGCAGTCTGAGCGAAGAAGTAAGAAGCACAGTAGCAGAACTAGAACAGAGGAGTAGAAGATTATATGGGAATGCACAGAAGAGACCGATAAAGCAATGGGAGTTAGATGAAGAAGATACGCTGTTTTACCCAAGTGAGTATGATATCTAACGCATGGACAGACTCTACCTAAAATTGTTACTTACAAACGATCGAATTCATAAAGGTTTAATAGCAGAGGCTAATAATTTAAATATTTTATTTGCTCGCTGGTGTGATTTATATTTTCCAATATCTATATCGTCAAGACAAAAATCTGGTCAAACACATAGTAACCTAGACGAGTTTTTTTTTTAATCTTCAATATCTTCGGTTTCTTACGCGCCACGAGGGAGTTCGAGGTGTCTTTAGACGCGTCTCGGCGAGCCCTACACGACGAAGAAGGTTTGGAGAAACTTGGAGAAGCTTCTTCGGAGAAATTTGAAAAAACAGGAAATTTGGAGAATTTCGTTCATAAAAATATGTTAAGAAAATGGATACCCCATACACCTAATATGAGGAACTTTAGGCGTATTTAGCTTTAGGTCGCGTTTATTTTGGGGGGACTGCTGTTATATCATTTTTACCGTGATACAAAACTTCTACCAACAAAATTTTATATTTATATTTATACAACAATGCTCTTACGTTTTCCCTAGTGTGATACTAAACCGCCATTGGTCCTTGAACTCACTTGCTTCTATTTTAGATGGCGACCACCAGAAACTAGCCGAGATCTCTCGACTGTGGATGGACCACTATCACTGTGTATCGAGAACGGTGGACGGCATGACGTCATCGGGCCACCTGCCCCATACCGACGTGGTGGTGTACGAGGGCGCAGTGGCCAGGCTGCCGTGTGGCGCGTGTGTCGCTCCGGGTGAAGATGGTTACGTTACATGGTTCTATGCGAAGGTTGGGAGTACATTCGATTCAATTGCTGAACTTGAGGTGATTGACATACTGCCGCAAAGCGCGAGGGTGCGCGTCCATTTGTATAGAAAACGCATCCACGCGCGTTCATGCAGATGCGTTTTCTGTGTTGGACTGTGCTTGTTTGACAAATGGAAATACTTACATACAACGCTACATCACGCATTCCCGCGCTACGCTGCGTGATGCGGGGCAGTGTGGTAATCGCCCAAGACTAATAAATTTTATTGAAAACCATTATTTGTACAAAAGAATAGGACTGTTTTAAAATCCATAATGCAGAAAATAATCGAATATGGCAATAAGCCAGCTTTGACTGTTTAGTCCTGAATAGAATACTATGTCTCTGTTAAATGAGCAAAAGCTATGAGTTAATAAATAAATATATAAAGTATTGACTAGAGGCGTATTAATGCCTCGAACACGTTGGAATAGGAATCAATGAATCGAGTTGGTTGGATTAGCATATGTATGATGGAACATGAAATACATAATTATAATATTTGTAGTATTTTGTGCCTTAATTGAATTCCAGTCAATAACCAATCTAACCTTTACACCGTTCGCGGAAAAAAACACAGTTACTTCAAATGTAAACTTAACATTACATAATGTACAAATGGAGGATGCTGGTGTGTACCGCTGTCAAGTGGGCGGCAGTGTCAGCGGTCTAGTGGTGTTGGAAGTACTGGATGACGAGACATACGACGTTGTAAGTATAAACTAGAAGCTACCAAACCGCAGTGGCAATGGGCTGAACAAAAAGTTTAAAAGCCCGATATACGGCGACCAAGTTTCGTCAAAAATAATACAGTCCACCCTCTGACCAGATGGACTGATGACCTAAAGAAGATAGGGAGAAACCGTCGGATTTAAAGGGCCCAGGTGGACCTTCGATTAGGTGAGGACCATGTCGAATTGTCCAGTAGTGGCTAGTCAAAGCTGAATTGAAGCATTTATACAAGTAACAAACTATCTCATTAATTCCACATTCTTTTGGGTGTGGGTTTAGAACACAATATCCTGTATATTGTCAGCAGTGGACTACAAACGGCTAAAAAGAAGCATTTACACAAGTAACAAGCTACGAGTATCTCATTAATTCTTCATTTTGTTGTAAGTATATGGGTTTAGAACACAATATAAAACACAGGTGAGTTTTTCAAGCATGCGTGAAACTCAAAACTGTTTTCATCAAAATCGGTCCCCAGACTCCTTTCAGCATTTTTCGCTATTCCTCATAGTTTCGGATTTCCCCATCCACGCACATAAAATTCACCCTGTATTATTGAGGGATTGTTTATTACCAGCTTAGTCTTCACTGTAGTTTTTCTGATAATTCAACTTTGGTGCATACCACCAACGAGCTCATGTCTTGTAAATCTTGCAGATAGACAACACATCTTACCCTCGACACGACGGTGTGCTGAAAGAAAGTCCTAATACTGTCATGTTTCACAAATGGTCGCCCTGGAGTGAATGCAGTAGATGCGACAGTGCAGGGATCAGACGACGTTATGGAATGTGCTATGTTGTACGTTTGTACTTTTACTCTTTAACCTTTTATACAGCCTGGGTCAATGGGATTATATACTTTATATAGTATGTGTATGATATAGAAGCATCCCAAGTCGATAAAACACCTATGTATGTTTGTTTGTCAGTAGCCATTAATGACCCACTACAGGGTCGGGTCTCCTCTCACAATGAGAGGGATGTAGGCCGCCGTCCACCACGCACCACTACTGCGGGTTGGTGGACTTCAAATACCTTTGAGAAAAAATATTTTGTGAACTCTCAGGCATATGCAGGTTTCCTCGCGATGTTTTCCTTCACCGTAACAGCAGGTGCTATTTAATTTTATAACGAGCACAAAACTTTTTTTACAAAGTCATTGGTTCGTGCCACTGGGATTGGAACCCGGACCTCTCGATTCGAGGTTGAATTCTTAGGCACTAGGCTATCACCGCTCTATATTTGTTAACTGGTATTGAATAATTGAATTTTGTCTCCCAAAGACGATAGATCGCTAGGACCTAATAGCCCTCACACTAAGATTCCTTGCGTCATATGCCATGTAACGCCCAAAGACAAAAGTTATCGTCGAACCCAGATCTCCCCCCCACAAAGCGCACTAGCGTAGTCACTACCCTCTGGTCACCATAAAATTGATATATTTTATGATAAAACTCTTAAATATTGTATAATATAAATGTGACATACCAAATACTTTCTTTTAAGGACATCACTAAACAAACCACTAAGGAATTAAACCTATCAAGAGACACACATAAATTATTTCAAGGTATTACTTCACTACTTTAAAAGTAACGTAAAATAAGTTAAAATCGTTACACATGGTTGAAATCTAAATCGATAATGATATGAAAATCGAACCGGAAAATGGTGTAAAAATTAATTTACACGGCGCATTTTACGCTTGTATCGGATGTTTGCAATACTTTGTGACCTAGTTTAGAAATGAGATAGATATATGAGGTTTTAATATCTCGATGGGTTATGTAATGTCGTATTATAACCGCAAACCGCAGTCCTTAGTTCAAGGTTGTATGTATGTTATGTAGATCCTGCTTATATGCGGATTTTGTTTTATCTTAATTAAGTTATTTATACACTTTTATTTGTTAGTTTTATGTCCTTAATGATTGCATACCTTGCCAGTAACCCATTAATGACCCACTACAGGGTCGGGTCTCCTTCTCGTAATGAGAGGGATGTAGGCCGCCGTCCACCACGCGGGCCTGCTGCGGGATGGTGGACTTCACATATCTTGAGAACATTTTTTTTGTGAACTCTCAGGCATGCAAGTTTCCTCACGATGTTTTCCTTCACCGTAACAGCAGGTGATATTAAATTTTATAAAGCGCACATAACTTTTTTACAAAGTCATTGGTGCGTGCCACTGGCATTCGAACCCGGACCCCGCGATTCGAAGTCGAATTCTAAGCCACTGGGCTATCACCGCTATACATTGCATACCTAAAAATGGTAAATATACATTGATCTAAATAATTTGTAACAACTTTATCTATGCTTGTGCAAATAAACGTTTGATTTTTGTCTTTGTCTTGTAAAAACATAATTATTTTAATATAAATAATAAGATTTATAGCTAAGTGTTTATTTATCACGAATGTTAATTGAATTGCTAATTTTTTTTACAGATTTTCCAAGTGGCGTAGCTTGTAAATCACTGCTACTGTCATCTCACCTAAACAGTACAAGTTTTAAAGTAGTTAAGAATATTATTATGACGGAAATGTGTAAGGTATCACTACATAATATCATGAAAAAAAATCTTAACGTTAGTGACATTATTAATAACAAGTAGTTAGAGACAACAACCACTCAGAATTTTTTAATAAGTTAAAAATATTATGATCTGAAATGATAGACATGGCTTTGTTTACGTATAAATAAAATAAGAAAGCCGAGTAAAATCAGATGAGTAGTTACTGGAATGATCACTGGAATGATTTATCTGAGACAATCTACTGAGTGTACCTAAGTAAATGTGAACGAAATACAATGTACACAGAATTGTACAGTAAAATGATTGACCTAACAATTTACAGATACCCTGCAAACAAATATTCGAAGTTCGATCAAAAACGGGCGAGCTGATGGAAAGAGCGAACAACAGTGCGGGCATCTACTCTCTCAACCAGGAGCCGCCCCCGCAGCCTCCGCCGCCGGTCAGAGATGTCATCTTCGTTGTATACGGAGAGAAACTGATATTGAAATGTCCAGGGTGAATTTTTCTCTTTTGAGTAATCAAGTCAATAAGTAATCAATTATGACAGTGTTACACTCATTATTAAGAATTTCAAGCTTTTAAGAACTCTGACCAAGTGGCCTGTAGAAGACAGCGGGAAACCGTTGGATTCAGAGCGCCCAGGACCGGGCGGAGTGGCGTCGATTAGGGGAGGCCCGTGTCCAGCAGTGGACTACCAAGGGTTGAAGGGAAGGGAGGAAGAACACAAGTCCGAGTTGCAACGTAATTATTACAACTGTGATATATTCGTTAAAAATGTTACTTATCTAACTCATAGATGTGATGGAAAATAAGAGTATATGGATGTATGGTTGTATGGATGGATTGGCTTCCTGGCAAACAGAAATATATGGATGTGTCGATGAATAAATGAATCACAAACTGAGTGGCTTAACGAATTGCGTATAGACTGTGTATTGCTGAATAGGCATGATGACTAATTTTCAGAAACTCTTCTGTGATATTCAGAAGTTTCTATTATGTCTAAAATATATCACATTTTTGTAGAAAATTAAGGTTTTTGTGCAATAAAAGTACATTTAAATTTTAAGTTTCAAATTCATTCCAAAACGCTCGCCCGTGTCGTGGCGTCTGTCATTACGTCACGGCTCAGTAAAAAATGCAGAGATCGCGTATGATATGCTTACGAAAAAATACGATACTTGATTACTGTCATCATGCCTATTAAGTAACAGCCACACGAATGAATGAATGTTTTACTGAATTAAAATATTGGACACTCTCAATCTCTCTCAGGGTCAATTAGTGTCTGAATGAAACAAAAATATGTGCCATTATTTAAATTAAGATGTAGGATGCTTTTTATCTCTTTGTGGAACAATTATAGTGTCTGAATGAAACAATAAATATGTGCCATTTCAGTACCACCCTGAGCGACATGCCTATAACTTGGAGAACTGGCACTCAGGCCATTGACGAGTCTATTGCAAAGAAGACTGAAGGCAGGATACACTTGACCGCTAGAGATTACATCGTGTTTTACTCTGTGGAGTGGAGCGATACTAATATTTACAGGTGATGAAAATGAGCAAAAATATGTCTTCAGGAAAAAATTATATCAATGCTAAGTATATAAGAGAGGCATAGCCTAAGATGAGTAGATAGATAGATCAGATTGCAGTAAGGTGTGCGATAGATGAGCTATTACAACTGGTAGATTAATCATCTATACTTCTATACTAATATTATAAAGAGGAAACATTTGTATTTTTGTATGTTTGTAACGAATAAACTCAAAACTACCGGGCCGATTTCAAAAACTCGTTCACCATTGGAAAGCTACATTCAGCCTGAGTAACATAGGCTATTAAATAAAAATAAAAAAAAATAAAAAAATTCATTGGCAGAGCGAAGCCTGCTGGGTCAGCTAGTAGTTTATATGAGAAGACCCTGTATAAACCACTGGGAGACGGGTAGATTTTTATTGGGAACTGACTGACTTGATGACCAAGAACGAGTAACGAAAATATAAGTAGATTATAAAAAAAATAGCAGATGACTATAATTCGTGACAGGCCTAAATAAACATCTAATGTTAATTAAATGGCCTTTTACACATATATTTTAATTTTTCAGTTGCTGGCAATCTACAAACGTAGCGGGAGTATTCAAAGTTGAAGTGTGGAGGGACGCTAGATTCGCAAACGGCCGCCCAATTGTAATTATATCTGTGATTGTCGTTGCCATAGCAACCCGCACCGCCGTGAAGTTGCTGCACGTAAAACTGCATTAATAAAATGCTTTATAATATTTATGGTATTTTTTCTTTAATTAAATGAAATCTTTAATATAATATATTGTATCAGGCGTTACTTTGCGGAAATCCATTGTTATTTAAGTTGTATTTATATTTGTTTGCAACAATCCGCACACGTGAAACTTGTTTCGGTATGGAGCCACCACCCTCCCTTATCTCTCTGAGTAGGTATATACCATCACAACTTATTCCAATAGTACACGACACGTGTTTCGCCCCAAAACGAAGCATCATCAGGTGATGTGGACTCTACAACGGTTGGTTGCTGAGTGAGGTCGCCGTTCGAGTGAGCTACTTATATACCGTTTAAAGGCAAATAAATAATGATTTTCAGTAATAGCCCAAAACTAAGAATCCCTTCCTTTTCGTTATTATGGTAGAAACAACCCTGTAGTGGGTCAGTAAATTTATCGTTGGCGTACGGAGTCTAGATCTCTGGCGGCTAGGCTATCCAACAAAGCTTACGGTTACGGTTATAGGCAGCGGATGGTACACATAATATTCATATATTTTTTTCTTTGATTTTCGTTTTTTTCGTGTGATAGTTCTTCCGATGAATTTATATTTCCCGGGTTTTCGGAGGAAACTTAACGAGAGCTCACCGGCTGCGGCGGCGGCAACATGGCGGTGGCGGCGGCCGGCGCCGGCGGGACGAGCCCCGGCGGCAGCGCGGCGGGCGGCGGCACTCCCCGCAGCGCGCGCTGCACCAGCCACATGGCCGCCGCGAACTGGTCCCGGGACAGCTTGCCCGCGCCGTCCGTGTCGCACAGCGCCCTGGAACACGTCACGTTTATTTATTTATTTATTTATTTATTGCACCAACAAAGTATACACTAATTATACATGTAGAATATCGAACATTCATGGACACAGGGTAAGTGTTACCTTAATTATAGGCGCAAATAACATTCTCGGAAATCGATACATTTACATGTTTACATGTTTAGAACACTAGCAATGCCTGTGCAAACGAGACGAGAGACGAGACGGTCATTGCAGAGACCCTGAAGGAACGAGGAGACACCGGAAAAGAAAAGAAAAGAAAAGAAAAGAAAAGAAAAGAAAAGAAAAGAAAAGAAAAGAAAAGAATGCGTTTATTGTTGACTGTTACACGAAAAGATGTTACAAAAATTATAATAAGTTAAGAACAGTCTACCCTATGCGGGCATACAATAATTATATCTCAAAAAACTAAAACTAAATTTTATATTATATTATAACTAAATTTTATATGTTAAAATAAGTTGTGATCGTTTAGCAGTCCAATTATTTATTTATTTTAATATTTTTCCTGATCGAACTCATCGGCTATGCAATGTGCCACCCATTTCTGGGTAAAGAGAGAAAATTGACAAACAACTTTTTCTGGCGCAATACATTATAAGAAACGCAGACAAGTAACGTAATGCAAGAAAAAGGCACGGGCCTAGAGCCTGTGGACGGCAATTTAAGATTTAAAAAAAAAACTAGGAAATCAAGTCTAAAGCTCAACTCACACTGGCGACTCACACGAAGCGACTGCTCGAATGTTGAAGGAAAACAATGTGAAGGAGTAATTTTTTTAACTAAGTTACTTAAAACATTTTTTGTAGTTATTTCCTTACAATATTTGCATGCCCGAGTGGTAAATGTACCAGTAGAATAATCAAAATAATTTATTAGGCCATAGGCCAGGCTGGTGGTCTAACTCGACACTTCAGTTGACACACTAAATAGTTGCAGGTACCTAATCCCATACCATATATCGGGAGCGTGACTTGGGGCAGCCCGCTGTCCCGGAACACGTCCCGGGACCAGATTCTGTATGACTATTCACACTCGTATCGCGGCAATGCCGTGTCTTGCCCGTGATTAAAAGTCAAAAAGGGCTTAAAAGTTAAATATCGTGACAATCTATTGTGTGCCTTATAGAATCCATTTTAAGGTTCCTTGTCGTGCCGAGTTCCTGAAATGAGGTACGGTTTGGTGTCAGAATCAGGGCCCCGGCCCACGTCGGCCGCCGTGAACTTGGCTCACATACATAGTAGTAGGATGCTACTATGTTTGAGAGTACGGATGGATGTTTGTTACTCAGACGCAAAACCGGCTGAACAGATTTGGATGAAATTTGGTACACAGATAGATCGTAACCCGGATTAACATGTATACATTTTATCCTTCTCGGCTCCAAAATGTAAAATCCACGCGGGCGAAGCCACGGGCACGGGCTAGTACCATATATCGGCGAGCGTGTGCTGCGGCAGGCCGCTGTCCAGGAACACGTCCCGGATCTCCGCGCCGCTGACGAAGCCGTCCCGGTCCGCGTCGGCCGCCGTGAACTGCGCGTCGAACCTGGCGCGCTCCGCCGCCGACAGGCAGCCCGCCGCCCCCTGCGCCGGCTGCGCTGGCGGCGCTGGAGCGGACGACGGCGGCTGCCACCGAGAGTTGACACATTATTATTATTAATATTAAATGTACTTACAATAATGTCATTAAGTGTAATATCACCTGCTGTTACGGTGAAGGAAAACATCGTGAGGAAACCTGCATGCCTGAGAGTTCACAAAAAGAAATGTTCTCAAAGGCATGTTCGTCCGCCAACCCGCACTAGGCCAGCGTGGTGGACGGCGGCCTACATGCCTCTCATTGTGAGAGGAGACCCGACCCTGTAGTGGGTCATTAATGGGTACTGACATTAAGTTTAAACACCTTGTTATTAGTTTTCTTTTTCATTTCTTCATATTTTACTGTCTGTGTGGATGAGCGAAGTACCCAGTAACACAGGTCTATGACCTAGGACAGGGGCCCTTACAAACTGCTCTTGTAACTTGTTGTAAATGAATAAAGAAATTTGATTTTGATTCTTTGATTATGTGAGCGTTTGAGGCCATATAAAATGCACCTGGAAAGCTATGCCCACCTCAGCAGAACCTGGTGTCTACCCCAGAATGTTGCTTACTAATTTGGAACTATAAATACTGGTAGATACAGCCTGTATCGACCACGCCTTATTGGCTACGCACACCCTGGAAATACTCTTAGATCCATGTTTTTTATGTCTTGTATTTGAGTTGCGAAAGTGTATAACTAATTTGAAGCAACTATCTTACTTTTAATTTTTTTTTAATAAAAATTTTGTAAAATACAATCTATAAGTTCAAACACGTTGAACACTTGACTATGAGATTTTTATTTTGAACATGGCTGTTGGTTTCGGGATATTATTAGGAAATGAAATATGAAAAACTTGAAATCCAAGATGGCGAACAGGTTTTTAGTTTTTTGATACATTTTGGAATTCATTTATCGTCTACCGACATTTTTGGAGTAAAGCTCGATCGCCTATGTACTGCAAACCAAAGTACGAATCATACTCACACTGGAGAGATCCAGCAGCCCCTCCAGCAGCGAGGCGTTGCTCTGCGGCGGCGGCGCGGGGCGCGGCGGCGGGGGGCGCGGCTGGGGGGACGGCGGGCGCGAGGGGGGCCGCGAGGGGGGCCGCGAGGGGGGCCGCGAGGGGGGCCGGGCGGGGCGCGCGCGCAGCTCGGGGGGCAGGGTGGTGGGCACCGCGTGCTTCTCTAGCGCCTTGTACACCAGGTGCATCGCCTGCGGAGAGACGTGATATGCGGTTATTTATTTATTTAAATCATTATTGTTACCTGAACATGCAGCACGGAAGGCGGACTTAATGCCAAATAGCATTATGCTCCGGCCAACCTCGAGGATATATAGATAAATGCATAGGCGGTATAGGATAAAGGAAAATGATATATTATTGACGACCCGAGTGGCTCAGTTGGTAAAGACGCCAGTGCGCTACGCGGAGGGTCCTGGGTTCGATTCCCAGCGGAGAAGAGATTTGAATGATGAGTTTAAATTTCTGTTTCTGGTGTGGTGTGGGTGGGTGTTGTGTTGTTGTCTTGTGTGTGTCCATGGCGCCCACGACACAGGGAATCCTAGTGTGGGGCTAATTGTGTGTGGAGCGTTATTTATTATTATGTTTGGAGGAAAAGGGGAGATCTCCCGCCAGGCGATGTCACTGCCTGGGGACCGCGGTCCAAATGTTGACTTCGGACCATTTGTATATATGCAGAGATTCTAAAGAACTTTGATAGCGCGTTTGAGGATACGTCTTCCGATTGGCCAGTTCGGTGTGACGCGTGTGACGTGCTCTATTGTACTACACTCGCTGCTTGCGTCGTCATGCGTGGTCAGCATTTCATGTGAGGCGCGCGCTCATATCACTGTAGGTATCGCGCCGCTACATATGTATAGTTAGACAACAGCAATAATTGCCCTTCGAAACACGGGTATGCACACTTATTTTATGTAACCCATTTTTGCTATCCTGACACTATCTTGACACAAACAAATACTTGCGATTAGTATAATAATATAGCAGAGTGTGAGTCTAGCCGGGGCTATTAGATTTTTAGATTTTTTTATAAACAGCAATGGAAAGGACAACAAGTGGCTGCCACTGACCACAATGAACTCGTGTCTGTCCAGCATGCCGTCCTTGTCCTGGTCCGCCAGGTCCCAGATCTTGCCCAGCGTCGCCAGCGGCAGCTTCGACTCCATCAGGAGGCCTTTCACCTGCGAATAATAATTCATATGTGTTCGAGCATTAGCATGTAACACCATAGACACATAGAGGTTTCCGCGTCAGTTGTAACGTCGCAACCCCCACCACAGCGTTACGCCATAAAGAGAGCTGCACTCATGTAGTTTTTGGTTCACTGTTTCTTTTTAGTTTTTGAAAACCTTTGAATATTTGTAAAATCCCAATTAAATCTCAGTATTTAAAACGCTAAAAAAAATATTTCATTCGCTATTCATCGGAGGATATCGAAACGGCATTGACATTTTAACATAAAAATTTCTTGTTAAAAACTTCAAAATCACAATTGAAGATACCCGTGGCTCCATCCCTGACGAGTGACGGCATGTTCAGTGGGGCATGTTGTCCCACCGGCGTGGGGGGTGGTGCACTGACCTTGTTGCCGGGGATGAGGCCGTTGCTGGGCTGCAGCGAGTCGAACAGCTGGCTGTACTTGTCGCGCTCGGCCGGCTTCACGCTCCAGTCGCTCAGTGGGGCATGTTGTCCCACCGGCGCGGGGGACGCCGACGGCGGGGGGACCTTGGGGAGCTCGCCCTGGGGGACATATTTGTAGTTTGAAAAATGTCTAACTCAAGTCTCTGATAGATGCTTTAGACACGAGTGAATTGATTAAGGTATTTGTTAGGCGCGAACTAGACAGAAGTGACGTAGACGAGGACGCGTCGCGGACAGGCGCAGACGTAAGGCAAGACGTCGCGCCCGCGGCCACGGCCATTACTCACATAAACTCACATAGCTATACATAAGTTGCAGTCTCTTAAAAAACGTAGCAAACGAATTTGCAGGCTATCAAACATCAATTGACCTGCACAATAATAGAAATCTTGTGCGATCGTAACTATTTCGATATAGACATAGATATAGATTCTATTTCGGCGATAGACACTAGTAAAGATATAAATGTTCTTACCACTTTAGGCGGTGGCGCCTCCGAGTGTATGTTGCTCATGTTGATGTCCTTCCCCGCCTGCGCCAGCGCGACCAGCTTGAGGGCCACGAACAACCCAGCCTGCAAACAATACAACATGTTCAATACGAAATAAAATAAAAAATCATCGAGTTGCGAGCTTGCCGTAAGGCATGATGCCACGTCTGTCATTGTATTCGAAAAATTAAAAAAAAAAAGTGTCGTGACAACTTTTCGTAAGAATTTTTTCCGTCTAGCGCCCTTTCACAACGCGCGATAAGGAACTTCGTTCCAATAAATAACGCTTTACACCCATAGCCCCACACTAGGATTCCCTGTGTCGTGGGCGCCATGGACACACACAAGACAACAACACAACACACCCAGACCAGAAACAGACATTCAAATTCATCGTTCAAATCTCTGCTCTGCTAGGAATCGAACCCAGGACCCTCCGCGCAGCGCACCGGTGTCTTAACCACTGCGCCACTTGGGTCGTCATAGTTGGAAACATAAGCATAATATGCCGGTGCTGTAGATGGCTGCTACGGCCTTCGCGGTTAACGCAAGAACTAGGACTGGCAACTCAGAAAAAAAGAAACATGGATGTTGAAATGAGAACTGTTATGATTACTAGAGAAAAAATATAAGAGGATTCTGTTTAAACAATTGCCCTAAATATTGCCTTTAAAAGTACCCACATACAAAATTTTCGGTTTAAACAATTGCCCTAAATATTAAAGATTGCCTTTAAAAGTACATAAAACTTGAAAAGGTTCAATATAAATACAAAAAATAAAGAAGATTTCCTCATCAGACACTACCAAATAAACACAAATAAATATAACTTAGTGGATTTAACAATCGCAAAAATTATAAGGAACCTACACTTTACAGCCTTTGTCAATAGTATTACTATTGTTTGTTATTTACTAACATTAACATGGAATCTTAAATCAGTGTCCAAAATTTTGGGCACATAAGCAGTCTGTCCCAATCTCGACAGGGTTGAACAACAACCCATATTAAACACAAGAGAACGTTTTGTAATGGTAATTCATCTACTATATTCTGAAATAGGGTTCTTAAAAAGGGTGTTTAGTGGTCACTTATAGCCTGTCTACCTACTAGATTTAAAGAAAATTAAATGGATATAACAATTTATATCTGTGCTTTTTAAAATATGAATTTGTCAATAATTAGCTTACCGGAGATTACGCTAAATACACACTCAATACACAAAATCACTGCCTCTAATTACAGTATAATACAACATTAATACAGACACAAACCAAATAGAAAAACTGTTGTTTTAAACCCCCGATTACTCGAGTTTTTTCCGTCAAAATATACAAGTTAACTCACAAATCGGCTACAAAGTAAACTACAAAATTAAATAGCGTATAAAAGAGACATTGACGTACAATTCAAATAGTGCGGCAGATAGCACTATCTCTGCCGCCAGCCAGGGAATACACAGTACAGAAGGATTTAATTAAAGTTCAACGACTATTTATGCCCAGACATTTTCATCGACTGTTTGCTAATGTTCTAAGATTGTGTACTAAAATTGTACTTGTCGCTTAAAAGGCAAAATACACTAAGAAAGTAACAGACAGTTTTCAACACCAAGCTTTAAGTAAGCTTAAGTGTAGGTTTTATGCGTTGCACGAGTCATTAAGCTCAACTTCTGCACTCTTTGTGTTCTATGACGTAACAGTCGTCACCAAACATCCTTGCGGGTCGATTGTGAGCGAATATCAGCGTTAATTGTGCCGTAATTAAAATAAAAAGGCAGAATGGAATTCGAGACCTTGTCGTTGGCACTAATTGCTTAAAACTGACGCTGGCCTCCTTATAATTCACATCTCCGATAAATAGACGGCCTCTTTTCGAGAAAATGGGGAACGACTTTTTGGACGTCGAAAGAATGTTGCAAATGTATCAGCATTAATCGACGACTTTTAGACCTAAAACAGTGCGTGGAGACTCCCACCACTCAACAACAGATGGCGCCACACGATCCTGAATCACGCTATCGAAGTTTTCTACATCGCTGGCATATATACAACACTCCGACATGACGTAATCGGAGCACGACCGCTCCTAAGGCATGATAACCAAGCCGGGTAAGAGTTTTTATGGGAGTAATATCAAATATGAACGGAAATATACCTGTTGAGTAATACAGGGAGGTGTTAACGAATCTAATCGTGTTGTAACTTAATCAACGGGGGTTTAATTGATATTAACGGATCAGCAAACATGCGTCAATATGTCGTAGGTTTGGTATACTATACAATATATAGTTGACACACACTGATCATGGGCGGTGGATTTCGATTAAAGTGTCTGTAACCTATTAGTAAGCTACTACATGGTGGAATCTCCTCTCACAACGAGAATTATATAGGAGTTAGTCTACTACACTGGCCTCATGAGGTTCGGTAGATTTCTCATGCCTTAGAGAACATCAAAGAAAACTCTTAGGTATGCAGGTTTCCTCACGATGTTTTCCTTCACCGTAACAGCAGGTTATATTTAATTGTATAAAGGGCACATAATTTTTTTAGAAAGTCAAAGGTACGCGCCGCTGGCATTCAAACCCCGCGAGTAAGTTGAGTAAGAGTTGGCTTCTGGGCTATCACCGCTCTTTATAAAAAGTATGTAGTTCTAATTACATTAGCGAGTTCTAGGTAACATCGCACGCAGAATCATACCATCAACTTTAACGAAGTACACAATAAAACTGGGCCATACACTAACCGGGGTCATAAATACATCAGAACGCAATAAAAAACGTATAACCCAGCGGAAAATTTGGCAATGCGTAAACCGACCGTTCGATACGCCGGGTCGAGATGAGAACTTGGCAACAGACATCCAAGACGCAGTTATTGTGATAACCCTCCAACTATCCCTCAATGAAGGAGGATTAACTGGATGTGTTACGTAACTCCGCTTGCGACGTTACGTTATAAGCTACGTCTGTTTTGAGGGTTTTTAGATTATAGAACCATTTTAAATAACCCGCGGGTCCCGGTGGCCCGCTGTGAAAAAGAATGTTCGAAGAATACTTCAAATCTAAATGGTCCACTGAGACCCCTCTTTCCCAGTGGGCAATTTGGGCAAATGCCCAGGGCCCCGCGATCGATAGGGCCCCCCCTCAGATCAAATACAAAGCCCCTAGTTTCTGTCAGATCACCAAACGCCCCATTATCCTAATATGCCCAGGGCCTCCAATAGGTTAAAGACGGCCCTGCCTGGCCGATGAAAAAATGCCGATGAAGAAGCAAATCCTCTGAAAGCAGCACATCAACTGTTTCAGGCTCTCAGAGTGACTACAGTGACATTTACGAGTAACATTAGGTGGCCTTCATGACCGTTTTTTACTCCAATATACATACATTTAAGAAACCGAGTAGGGCAATGTCAGTTCACAAGGCCGTTGGTTTAATGTTAAACGTCTATAGTTAATCTACAATATTCTATAATTCTACATCATCGAGTATCTTTTAAAACTTAAAAGGTAATTGAAAGCTCCAGTGAATTTAAAGGAGCTATTTATTTGCAATCAAAATGCATGTCATGTCAGTAAACCATTAATGACCCACTACAGGGTCGAGATTTTTTACGCCCGCTTTTTTCTCCCTTTTGCCTGAGGGGTGATTAAAGCGGATAAATGTTTAATTTATAATGCAATATGTATGCTTTTGAATTTGATAACAATTCTTCACAGCTCAATTACTTAACCACAAAAGGGTATCCTATATACCCTTGTTTCTATAAAATATATTTATTGTACAAAAATTTCATCACCATAACATCACAAAAAGCAATGAGTGTTGGAATACATAAAAGGCCAGAGTCTGGTTGTGGGTATTCTTGTGTTGATTGTGTTGTGTGGGTCCATGATGTCCAGGACACAGGGAATCCTTGTGTGGAGTTTTGAGTGTGAAGCTTTTTCTTAATTTATTTCAGTAAATAAATGTTTCATTTTATGACAGACAGATATACACGTCAACAAACTATGATTAGCAGATAGCAACAGTGCACACTGAGGAATGTTTGCAACTACACCATATTCTGTGTTGAGGTACACAGTGAGGTACACAGAGGTAATCAGTTGTTATAGATAAGATATGAATATTTCTCAGCCTGAGTCGTTTCGAGATGTGATAAGGGTAGGTACTATTCATCACTAGTTTTGTACTACATGAAGAATATGGTTCATAGGTAATTAAAGTAGAAGCATTTATGTTAATTCTCCTATGATCATTCTCATATTTAGCAATGAATAATACATGTATTATATTCTCTTATCCTATGGATGTATTTACAGAATGACTGCAATCTATAAGATATTAAATTTTTAAAAATTCATGAGGATGTAAATCCATGAGCATCAACTTATGCAGTCTTGTATAGTAATTGTATCGATCTGCCATTAGTATGGGCAGATGTCAAGGCAGATTGACATATGAGATACAATTTTTTTTAATTTTTCATTGAATATCACAATAAAGTTTTAAAATATAATTAATTTTTTTTCAATAACCCAAATCCACCAACCCTTAATAAGCCAGTGAGGTGGACTAAGGCCTACATCCCTCTCATTGTGAGGAGACCAGTGGGGTTACTCTTGAAATCAATTCCGATCAATCATCATCGAAATTGTTGCACACTAGCACCTTATTTTTCCAAAATTGAACAGATATTGCAGAACTAAATGAAATTGTGCAATCTCCTTGCAATCTTCTTAATGCCAAAGAATAATGCCTATTGCATTCAAGAGTACCGAATCATGTGACAGTTCAGATTGGATCGGAATCGGAATTAAATTGAGATTGTTTTCCAGAGTAAGGCCTATACCTATATTTGTGTAAGTAAATGTTTTGTCTTGTGATTTTTACTCACTTTGTCCAAGTACCCCTTGCCGGTGGGGTCGGAGAGGTCCCATATCTTGCTGAGCACCACATCGCTCAGGCGAGACATCTTCAGGAAGCGGGCTGCGTCCAGAGCTTGTATCGCTCCCGTGCCATTGGGATCAACCTGGAAGTTCACAACATTTAGACTCGTTTGTCATATCCTACTACTATTATAAGTGTGAAAGTTGTGAGGATGGATGGATAGATGGATGTTACGCTCAAAACAAAGCAGCTGAACAGATATGTATGAAATTTGGTATATAAGCTGGATTAACATATAGGATACTTTTATCCGTCTCTAGACCAAGGTCTCAAATCCACACGGATGATCCACGGGCACAGTCTAGTTGAATGTACAGTCCGTTTTTATTCTCTTGTCCTATTTGGTAAACAACCATGGAACTAGTTTTTTGTGAAAAAAATTTAAAATCGCTTTAAAAGTATATAAATTATAGTTACTAGAGATTTGTGTGAAAATGTGAAAGAAAACATAGCAAAGAAACCTACATGCCAGAGATTTTTCTATAATGTTCTCAAAGGCATGTTAAGCCAGCATGGTGGACTACATCCTACATCCTTCTCATTTTGAGAGGAGACCTGACCCTGCAGTGGGTCTTTTGGGTTACACAGTCCACTTTCTAGGATCCAATAAGGCTGTATAACTTTGTATAAGTTACATTCCAATACAATAAACACTAACTAAAACATCTAAATTCTAATCCAAATTTTGATTAATGTTTTAATTTTTTAACTCAATACTTTGAAAAAGATGTCATTTTTTTTAATTTAGTTAAATTTTAACTACCTAAGGAAATTTTAACTACTTAAACCCATAGTGGGTTTGTAATGAGGGATCAGAGTCAGTCGGTCAGAACTGGTACATAAAAATTACAAAACAAAATATATTACAGTCCAGAGGCAAGAAGATAAATTCTGGGGAAAATTAAACAGTCATAAGATCTTCTAATAAGAGTGGCTCTTGGACAAGCGTGTCAAGTAATTAGTAAGGTACATATTAAGTACCCTAACAATTACTTGACACGGTTTACGTGAACTATAACAAGATGCAAAACGATAATCCATGTCTCAGTACTTACTTGGTGATAATAAGCTTCATATATAGAACTGTGGGTGCCTGCCACCTGCAACGGTTCAAGCCACATTATCAGATCGGAAGACGCACAATAATCGTACTCTAAACCAATATTTTCAATCTAAGAATGGGTGTGACATATCACTACTGTGCATGAAGTTTCCCGTTCGCGCAAAAACTATGCAATTTTACTATCAATTTACGAACTACAGGTCAAAATATTACGCAAGAACGTTAAAAATACACTGCACTGTAATTCGTGTAGAGTGTTCATTACAATTCACTTTTAAAACTGTTCAAATTCTAGTTTAAAATCAATGTAGAAGAGTCAGGTTCACGGCACTTCAACACCTGATTTCGATTGATTTCTTGCGCCGCTCCACTACGAAAACTACATTTTCAAAAAGAAGATTTACTAAGCTTTATTTGGATCGTGTACATTTAAAAATAATGTGACACAATTAATTTAATTTCTACGATTTCTACCTGAGTGGGAGAAGGCAAGGCAGCCATTTTTCACATCTCCTCGTCGACCAATCAATAGAGCGCAGAGACTATAGAAACTTTGACATTTCAAATTAGTGAAGTCGACCGACAACGCTTAATTTTTTATTATGGCAATCAATTTTTAAAACATTCGTCATTATTTTATTTCGCTGTTATTTCGAGAGTATGGTATTTATTTAACAGTCTTCGAGATCCATATAAGTCGAGATCACATATGGATGCCATACAAAACTGCTTTTCATACTGCATTTATTATTAATCACATTAAAGTTATATCTCACAAAGATAAAAAAAACACAATTAATTAAACGAAAAAAAATATGTTCTTTTATTTTGTTTACAAACACCGTTGAAAATGTTCGAGGAAAAGAAGGGTTAAAAAGGAGGGAAACCAGCAAAATTTTTTTTCCACTTTTATTGAAATCACAAAACCTAGTACTATTTGCATGCTAATTTTTAAACTTGTTCACAAATTTTACCAAACGCTGAAGTCCACGTTTGTTGATTTCGTAAAAAGGCTTTGCCTCGAATTTCAATAGCCACTCATTGATATTTTTGTGCTTGTTCAACATTGGTACAATTTGAAAAATAGAAGTCACAGTTGACATGAGACAAATATCAGAGAGATTCATCTGAAAATTTAAATTTAAAACATGAATAAAATATTTCACCTTCCATTAAATTCATCGATGTCGACTAAGAAGTTACCTCGTCACCCGTCAACCATACTTTATTATTCAAATTAAATTCTAAATGGTCCAAAGCTGTGTAAAGTATATTTAATTTATCTCTGTTCACGGGCCACTTGCCAGCGAAATAGTCCGTCTAAAATCGTAAAAAAATTGAATAATATATATATGATTTAAATATCTCAAGGATAAAATTGAATGAACAATAAAAAAAACCTACAAATATTTCGCTATCAATCGGGAATAAGGTGCCCGAATTGAAAAACAACATTTCATCTATTCGAATCCTAATAGATGTTGTACTTGGATACAAAACTTTGTCCCTACTTTGTTCACAAAGATACTTAGAAATGACATGACTGTCACATATTACTTGATCCTGTATCTCCAATGCCGGTACCTTCTGCAAACGATTTATCTATAAAAGAAAAAAATATAGACAACGTTTTATTATGATAGCAACATCATTCACAAATATTTATAATTAATAATAGGGTAGATAAAATTTTTAGTTTACATTCATTCATAAGAGGGGTGGGGGTAAGTAAATACTACGTTACAGTACCTCGGCTCGGATATAACATTTTGAATAGGTACATAAGTACGTACTTTAACAATCTTATCTTAATTTTAAAACAATTGTTAATATAAAGAGCAACGCAACACTTACCTTCTTGTAGAATTCTGTTTTGTTTTTAGCAGCAAAGAGGTCAATTTCATGGTAATCTAACTCAATACCTAACGCAGAAGCAGTCATCAATACAAAACGAACCGGTGGGGAAGCTTCATCACCGTATAATATTGGTTTTTGAGCGATTACTGAAGTTCTGAAAATTTGTTTAATATACTGAATATTGTATTTACTAGTTATTTTAGTAATTTAGAAATCCACACTTACGTATTAGAACTGTAAAATCGTGGGCACAGTAAACGGAAAGAAACTTTTAACATATTGAAGAAAATTTTGAACTAAAATGACGTCGCCAGTTTCCAACGGATGGCCCCCGAATGCATAACGCTTGCTTGGCTGGACTTTACGAATACATAATCGATAAACATAAGCATGTACCACACGAATGCGTCGCAGAAAGCATATTTTTTATCTGAGGCAATTGTAAAAAAACACAAAATATATACAATATATTCCCCTCCGAGATAATCTCTGAATATTTTAATCTATATTTCGAATATCTTCCAAAATCGATTTAAAGTGTATTGTTACCAGTTAAAAAATATAATGAGATTCCAATTATTTTGTTTTTATACTATTTAAACTCTTTTGATAAGATTCTTTAGCTGAAAGAAGCAAACATTACGCTCATCATAATAATAATATTATGTCCAAAAAAATGTCATCAGAGTGACAAATGTGCTTATATTTCATTTCAAACTATTCATAAAATTCTTTTCTCCTAAAAATCGATAAAATGTAAAGTAATTCGTACCTATTCTTTCCCCTAAATCATAAATACATATTCAAAAATATTATTAACCCTACTTCTCTTATTCGAAAACAACAGGATCTCGAATATTATTTTTAATAGACATGGGTGTTGGAGGTAGCAAAGCCGCAAAAACTCTTACTTTAAAGTAAGATGTTCCACTTTTTATAGGTTTGTTGTTTTTAACCCATTAATGACCCACTACAGGGTCGGGTCTCCTCTCACAATGAGAGGGATGTAGGCCTTAGTCCACCACGCTGGCCTACTGCAGGTTGGTGGACTTCACATGCCTTTGAGAAGTGGTTAAGACACCGGTGCGCTGCGCGGAGGGTCCTGGGTTCGATTCCCAGCAGAGCAGAGATTTGAATAATTAATTTGGATTTCTGTTTCTGGTCTGGGTGTGTTGTGTTCTTGTCTTGTGTGTGTCCATGGCACCCACGACTCGGGGAATCCTAGTGTGGGGCTATGAGTGTGAAGCGTTATTATTATTATTATTAAAAATTCAATGTTCATTATATACGATGAGTAGATCTTCATAATAGATAAGAACCATTCGGCTAAGCCAGGCAGATAATTGCCTGAAAATAGGCCGTTCTTTTTCCATGTGTGCTTGTTAAAAATTGTTATTTTAGGCATTGCACTTTATGGAAAGCAGACAGGAGCCCTTCCTGTAGAGCCGTAATGATGGCGCTTGATGCTATGAACATCAACATCACAGAAGTAGACCTAGACCTGGACAAGGCAGAACACAGGGCTCCAGAGATAGTTGTCGTGAGTAATTAATAAATTAAAAGTGTTACACATTGTTAAATATTGAGGTCTAATCAATATTTAGTACAAGTCGATGATAAACGCAGCATTTTTAGGTCCGGGTAACGAGAAGAAAGTGAATGAGAAAAATTTAAGATCGGGCTTAGCGTATGTCGATAAGTGGACTAGTCTTGGGTGAAGAAAAACATTCACACATTAACGAGGGAGGCTAGAGAGATTTATTATCTTCTTAAATACACCTCTTCGCTACTGCGCTATTTACTGCCTGAAAACAAATTCATAGACGGAAATGAAGTAATTGGTTTATGAGACTTCTAATAAAAATTTTTTTGCAGATGAACCCACTTCAAACATTGCCAATATTGAAAGACAGAGAACTCGTCTTATGTGATAGGTACATTTTGCATTTGTACATTTATTTGAAACTATTTAATTCCAGCTAGTCTAGTACAACCAAGAGTTTAAATTCTGTAATTTTTTATTTAAATAATTTTACTTAACCGAAATGGACTAATATTAACTTCAACTATATTGTTTCTCGTGTTAATGTACCGTTTATTAAATATTTATTAAAAACATAGTGTAATATTCAATTATCGTGCTAAATTGAATAATTTTTTTCTCTTCATTATAGTCATGCTATAACCTCATATTTGGCGTCAAGATACTGTAATTCTGAACGATTATTGCCGAAAGATCCCGGAGGTCGTGCCTTGGTTGACCAGCTGATGTTTTACAATGGAGGAGTGTTGCATCCGCGTTTTATTGCCGCTGCTGTATGTGTCATTATTATATTTTATAGTGGTATAAACGAGCGTTAAATAACTAAACGGAACTGTAATCTGTAGAGATTACAGTTACTAGAGAGAATCGGAACTGTAATCTGTAGAGATCACAGTTCCATTTAGTTACTTAGCGTGTTTAAATTACTTGAAACTCAAATAATAATGTTTTAATGTAGGTATTTATAATGTCTATTAAAGTCCTGTTCACTTACAGTACCCAATTCTTTACGAGAACTGCCGCTTCGTAATGCCAAATCAGCTATGTGAAATTGAGAGTGCTTACATGGACTTGGAAACTATACTTGGCTGCTCCAATTGGTTTGGTGGTTCTTGGATTACATTAGCAGATATTACAATGGCGGCTACGGTCAGCACTTTGAATATTCTCGTACCGATTGATAAGACACGGTAATTATAATTGAAGTATTTTTAGACACAAAAATACCGACTTAATCAGATTTTTACATTTTTAATGGAATTATTTTTGAATAAACTCTATGTACAAAAAATGACGTACCTACTTAACTATTATTATGCCCGAAAACGCATAAAATAAATATTACCTACAAACATGTGAATTTATAACATTCAAATGTTCCATAGAAATTTATTTTTTATTTATATTTTAAGGTACCCGAAGCTGTCCAGTTGGCTATATAAAATATCAGAAGAAATGTTTTACCTTACAGCAAATAAAAAAGGGCTTGAAGAATTTACAAGACGTATAGGCGAGTTCTCACAAATCAGTTGCCCAAATTAAATCTACAGTGTCATTGAAGTAATATTTTGATTAAGAATATTATGTTTGTCGATACCAGATTGCGGCAGAGTCTGTGAGCAAGAAGAGTTCAAACAATGTCCACGCAGCTCTGATACAAGACGATCCGTGGCTGGTGTTCATTTGCCCGAAGGAAAATAATGCAAAATGCGTAAAATTTATTTGTACAAGTTTAGTATTTCCTAAACCAACAAATGTAATAATATAATTTTTATTAAAATTTGTTTGTTTATTTTTTCCAAGAAAAGGCCCTTTTAAATTCTTTGGTGCTTAAAAATTTCATGATGGCAACGGCATAAGGTTCTTTGTACCTCTCTCTGGAGTCAGTACTTGTAGTTCTGTGCTATATGGAGGTAATTATTTTGAAATTTAAAATTGATTCAACGAATGAGGGAGGCCTCCTTTTCAGTACTGGAGTCTGGGCCATATTCAAACCTTACATTGTTTCAACCGCTACATACACTTCTAATTAGAATATAAATATTTATAATCATCAGTACTTTTTTTATAATAATAATGAACATAAATCGATTTTACAATCGAATCGATATGTTGGTGTACTGCGTACCTCTATATTCTCTATGACTAAAATGCGTGCACCTGTCATGTCATTCCTGTCTGTCATGTAAAGCCATGTTTCATTCTTCATGTCATGTTCATTCTAGTATTTCTTCTTGTCAACAACCTATTTGGAATTTCTTGAATTTTTGTTGTGTGTGTACTACTCCGTACCGTAGGTAGAGGAGGGATGAGCGAGCAACAAGGTGCAAGTTCAGTAATTAATTATGTAGATTATCATGCCCATTGTTCACGCCGAGTTCGCTGTGAAAAATAAAAAGTTCGTTTAGCTCTCACGGCGAAGAAAGTTCGTACTTTATTGTGAAAGTGTCCAGAATCATACGTTGGTTGCGCTATAATGAATCAGTTTAATACGGATGTGAATTAAATAGTTGCATTAGTCGAAAAGTTGAGTGGCAGTTTTGGCGTGCGAAGCGATGTCGGGGTTCGAGGCGAACGGGACGATGCCTAAAATGGGGCACGTCACTGACCTGCGGGAGCAGTGGCTGGTGCGGGCGGACGGGGCGCTCGCCCACCGCCTGCAGGACCGCGAGATCAACTCGCACCTCTGCGAGAATAGGTACCGGAACCAACAAATAAGGGAAGACTTCCCGCTAGCGTTGAACGAACAGAGGGGAATAGAGCACGAAGTACATCTGCGCGAGCTCGCCCGCCGCCGCCAGGCGGAAATCGACGCGGAGATCGCGCGAGAGATGGCCGAGATTAATCTACGCAGACAGCGACGAAACCAAACGGACATGATCCAGCCCAGCTCGTCGCGCGCGCCTCCCCAGGACATCGACCCCGAGCTGGGGCTGTCGACGGCGGAGCTGGAGGAGATGCGGCGGCGGCTCGAGCAGGAGGAGCGCGACGCTCGCCTGGCGCGCGAGCTCAGCCACAGCGACCAGGACACCCTGATGGCCGACATGAGGGTCGCGGTCGAAGCACAAGACAGTGAACTCGCGCGACTCCTTCAGGAACGCGAGTACAAGAAGTTGCAGCGAGCCAAGGAGAAAGCTAGGCAGAAGGCCCTGCTGAAGAAGCAGCAGAGGACCCAGCAGGAACCTCTCCCTCCTCCTCCTCAAGCTACCTTGTGTGATGCGTACAGCAACCCGAGAGATATGATACGCGAGAATGGGCTTCGTCTATGCAAATCCGTGGACTCAGATTTAAATTACGTGGAGCCCTTCGAGAAGGAACAGATCCAGTCGAAGGCAAGTGCTTTGCTTTCCAAGGAAATATCCAAACAATACTACACACAGGAAGGTACCTCCAGCACAAACATCAACGCCTTGCATGTTCATGCCAGGTCTTTTGAGACAGATAAGCCGAATCCAAACAACACATCACTTCAACATAGACACCCGCCGCCGCCTCCATCTACGGGCAAGAAGCCGAGGTTTCCTGACCCTGTGAGCATCAGACCGGCTTCTCACTACCCTGCAGACAATATCCTTCCAAACGACAGTCCAAATACTTCAATACCCCACAGCTTGAGTGAAAATAACAATTTATATGAGTCAACGTTCCCTCCTGACCCGACTCCTAACAGGTACGACAGGGCAGACCCGTCTAAGCGGTTGTCTGTTATATCAGACATCACTGCAGAAGGTTTGGCCAAGAAAAAGAGTAAGCAAGCTGACATGCAGAAGAAAAGAAGGGGATGCAAGATACAGTGAGTTTCTTTCTAAATACCATCGGTAATCTTGTGAGCCAATCAATTAGTTGCACTGAGTTTGGACACTTTTTGTTCCTTCTATTAATCACTGTTTTAATTCCACTGAAAAGAGTTCAATTTAGTTTGTTTTTAATATAATATTCTATTGAGAGACTCATTGATTGATTTGCAAAGAAAATTGGCAAGGTGACCTGATTTTGTTACTGATATCTTGAATGCCATAAAGCGAGTTGTATGTTTATTGTTCTATTTTGATTTGAGGATGTCCTTTAGTGTGCTCATACATATAAAAATTCCATTTGTTACATGAAGAATAATTAGTAAGTAGTAATTACACAAAGTAAGATAATTAGATTAAATTACACAATTGAAATATTGGATTTGGAATATTTTACTGGAACCACAAATTAAAAATTACTGCTTTAAAAGGAGGAAAAAGTTACTGCTCCATTTATCAATAAGTATGGCTACATAAGAGCATTCTTTTTTATTTAAAACTCATCACTTTCATTTTCAACTTAATAACAATAAAATGTAGCCTATGATATAAGGTTTTTGTTTGTATTGGAATCTTTTAATTAAGTTTATTTATTGTTTATGTAGGGATTAACTACATTAATTTAGCCCAGTGTGTGTTTTCTATGCCAGTGATTCAGCTATTCCAGTTTAAAATGTAGTCGAAGATAAAAAATATTGGATTTATTTATAGACAGTATTAGATAGTTATATCAGGTATTTTGTATGCAGATATCAATACAAAATTACTTATTCTATACAAAACTGTCACCTCTATTCTCCATACAGAATTGCAATTTGAAACAAAAATAAATTGAGCACAAATGTAGTTAGTCTTGACTGTAGAAGTACCTGCAGAAAAGGAACCAATGAGCCATTTTTTTTATTATTCTAAGGTCAGATGTGCCTTAATTAGTTGTAAGCAATTACTTAACATTCCGAATGTGTGATCAAAAAATATTTATGTACGAGAATTGTGCCAGTCCAAATGTTTCGCATTAAAGTTTATTTGATTATTATTTACCTAGTTATTATATGATTAACAGTACACACACAATAATACATGCATTACACAAACATAATCTTTTATACCTATAATATAGATTCGTCAGAGACTAATCCAGCTTTTTGAAACTTCCAGATAAAATCAATATTTGCTATATAATTATCTGTGGCAACTGTAGCCACTTGTCTAGTGATGGCACCTCTTAACGAGATCCACGATCCTGAATCACGCTATCGAAGTTTTCTACATTGTTGGCATTTATACAAAACTCCGACATGACATAATCACTTAGCCTGGTCAGAAATCTCCCGTAGCCAAATAACCATAGAAAAAAGAATATACAAACATATTTAATTTCTCAACAAAAAAAAAGCATTTGGACTTGAAACAATGCAATTGGACTGCATTCAATGTTTATCTGTTTTTTATATATGTAGTAGGTATTATGTAAGTTAGTTAACTTATGATTATTATTTTTATTAACTGTTTTCATCTTTATAAATTTTTGTGTCTCGATTGTACTTAATCTTGTATTTAAACTTTAAGACTGATTTGAATCTAAATCTTGATGCTGCCATTGTTAATTGAACTTTCTTATATTCTCCAGCAGTGTAATAACTGCCTAATTTGATATGAGAATTTTGTAATGAATCTCATGTTTTTATAATAGTAGAAACTACAATGTGAAACTAAAACATTTCAGTTTTTGTATTTGTCTAAATTACAACAAAGCTATTTATGTATAAGTAGCATTCATGAAGAGGGGGTGGGCGAGTGTAATCTTATACATTGTTTTAAGTGGCATCTCCAGAAAGAAGTATTATATTCACTCGTAGACTAGTTTGTGGCTAAAAATTGTAAGTTTCAGGGTGCAGGCTTAATGGCTTATCTCACAATTCACATACATATCTTTAATGTCGCCTCGACACTGAGTTGCCACTAATAAATATAAAATAGAAACTCGCACATAATCGAGTGATCTTTCTAATTATAATATGCAAATAGTGTAAGAATCTAAGTAATAATTTTCTTTGTAGCTCTCTATCGCACTACGTAGCACAAGGTAATTACATGGTGGATTACAGTTTTTTATTAAAATTTATACACAAGTTTTTATCCAGTATCTATCTGTTAAATTATAATTATGATTGTCTATCATAAAAGAAAATTTACTTCAAACAAGGGTATTATTTGTAAAGTTGTTTTTATTACATGACAAAATAATGTCTTAAGTGATTAGATATATCAAGTATATCTTAATGTATCTTTTATTAAAATCTTTTGGTGCCGAGATTGGTGCTTAGGTTTTAACTCTACATCCCTTTAATAATCTCCTACTACATGCTATGATTTTTCAAAATATGTATATTTAAAATATTTAAGCTCAAATATTAAGTATTTTAGCAATAGTTAAATGTAAATTTCGAATTTATTGTTAAATATATTAATACTATCGAACAAAGTTTTAATTAAGGTAAAAAGAATATCTGTTGAATTATCTTTATTATTTATCACTCAGACGTTTAATGGTTACTCAAGTGGCTCCTTCATAGCGATTTAAAAAGGTTCACTCTCACTACACCACATTCAGAAACATCCCTTATTATTACATTCCTATTGCCATTGAGGGTAAATAAAAAAAACGTCTACCAAGGAAGCGCTTAAGTAATCATTAAAAGTGAGTGCGGCTGGCAGGTATATTGTATGATTAAGTACTGTTCAAAAATCAATACAGCTTAACCTAGTTGGTAAATTATTCAACAGTGGTATAATTTTCCAATAGATATCTATCCCTGAGGGTAATAATCTTATGCTAGAATAATAAATTATACTATAAGTAATGATTATATTAGCTTTAAAATATATAAATAGGCCTCTGACGTGCCTTAACGGAACCGAACCAAACTCGAATGTATAACTTAATATTATGGATGATTATAATTTTATTATTGTACGATAATATTGTAGACTAAGTTCGAACGACAGAAGCTAGCTGTCATGTACCTACCTGAGCTTAATGTGGCATTACTTAAATATTAGTTAAAATGTAATAAGATTCGACATTCATACGAATTTCAATGCAATTTTCGTCAACGTATGGAGGTAATTTTTATCAGTGACGATAAGAATAATTCACTGCCAGGGTCTGTATTCATTGTCTTCACTTCATCTGTGTTCCTTTCAGTGTTCGCCCCAAAGTCAAGTAAAAGCATTACCTAACAATACTCTTAATTCACGCATAACTATCTGAATTTCTGAAATGTTTAATCAAATCTTGGCCCTAAAATAAGCTTAAGGTCGCAGCACCTTTGAGTCGTGATTGTCTTTGATCGATTTAAGTTTACATAATTATTTTTTGAAACTAATAAACCCATAGGTAAGTAGTTAAGTACTTTTTTAATCATACGACTGGTTACTACTTAAAAATTTTAAATTGTTTAAAGCAGGCACCACAGTTGTTTGATAACAATCGTACAACAATGATTTTGGTATGCGCCGTTGAACATTTGTACCAGGTTTGCGTTAGCCAGCTTAGAGTTAGTTTATGATTCGTAAATTACGAACACGGCACATGCTGTTGAAAGTAAACGCAACAGCGTCAATGCCGTCAATTTACATAATTACATATACATACATACGTAGTGATCACCACAAGTTTTATCATTGTGATTTTGTCTTAATTGCCATGTCGCACCCAAAAGTTGCTCTTACGACAACGTCACGTATTTCAATTTGGACCGTTTCATATCTTTATTTGAGTCCTGTGTTCGATTTTTTTGTGTTGGTTGGTCTGTCGGTTATATCCGCCAATTAGGACACGGCCCGAGTCGCTGTCCCCCTATATCACAATGATGCTCTGATACTCTCTCACACAGTTAGATTTTCTTGTTCGCCTATATTTTATTGATGGTGTAAATCATTGTCATCAGCCCGTATTCCTCTACTGCTGCAGATAGCTAGGCTTCCCTCAAGGCACGCCACCACACATGGTCCTCTGCCTCGCATCCAGCTCCCAGCCACTTTCTTCAGGGTGTCCTGCACTATGTTTGCCCATTGCTAGTCTCCACTCGGTTTGATCAGTTCCACAGCAGATATCCCACTGTCACTTTAATTTAATAACTGATATTGCCAAAAAACGTTTCAGGATATTGATCTTCTATCGATGAGGCAGCAAATAGTTAATGTCCTTTATAACATCATAGCACTTCTGATATAACTCTAGTCTCATGAGAGATTTAATAATTTCTACTCCTACTGATCTTATGACCCTCTTATTTTCGACAGCATCAACATACCTACCTAATGTTATTTTGACCCAAATAAAAAACGCAAGGCTATTAGGTTAATACAATTAATTGTAGGATTCGTCATAGTGTATTTAATAGTAATAGCTACAAAAACTTTTATGTATGGGTACATGTACATGACAGCTTCCTTAAACTTGCTAGTTTTGATTAGCCATTTCAATTGACATGAAAACAAAAAATAGAACTTATTATTATCAGGTGTACTGGAGACTGACTATATCAAACTCCTGGTCTAAGATTTTGGATTGTTCCAAAAAGATGGTATGGCCTGACCAGGAAAGTGGCAAATTTCGGCACTTTGCGGAAATTAGTGTTATTCAAATTACACATATTTTCCCGGGAATAGTCAAGTATGGAGTATCAAGAATAATGACAGTGTTACATGATAGCCAATTAAATGTCAATAACATTCTTTTATCTTTGAAACTGGAGGTTTTGCTATATCAAAGAAGCTGCGTGCATCTACAGCCCTCGCCGTATAATACCTATGTGGTTTTCTATTTTCCTGGTGACGCTATACCTACCTCATTATATTGCCCCAAAACGTAAGGCCTGACTTGACCAGTGTATCGATTCGTAACATAAAATGAGTAATGCGTACAAAATCATAATTAGATACCTACGTTTTCTAACTTTTGTATCGGATTATTTTTGTCATAAAATAAAAACAATCTAAGAAGTGAACGAATAGTTTGTTGTCGCAGCTGATTCAACATCCAACTTATCGGTGTTATTGTTTATTGTAATTTGTATAATTTTATATGATTATGATTCGCAATAAATATACAATTACTTGAAGAAATAACTTGTTTTACTTCCACACCTTTAAAGTGGAGAATATTCTAGCAAGGTGATAGGCTGACGTTCAGCCTCGAGGGTTCCGGGTTCGAATCTCAACACGTACGTACCTATGACTATTAAAAGTTATGTTCGCTTTAAGAAATTAATATCACCTGCTACAACGAAGAACACAAAAACTTTCACAATACTTGGCAACCTGCGTTGCGCAGTGGTTAAGACTGAGAAGGGTGCTAGGTTCGATTCCCAGCAGAGCAAAGGTTTGGATGAGGAGTTAATTTTCTATTTCTGATCTGGGTGTGTTTGTTCTTATTTTGTGTGTGTCCATAGCGCCAACGACAAAGGGGATCCTGTTGTGAGGCTACGAGTAAGTGTCTATTACAAGGCCCATTGAGACGTCCACCATTGCGCCATGTCTTGTGTTTTCGATGTTGGTAGTTTTTGAAAAGGTCATATAAAAATAAAACCCAATTGAATTTGGAATTGACTATGTTCATATATCAATAAACAAATAAATACAAAAATATGACACTAAATTATCGTGTCCTATGGATGGGTTCCGATGGGGCTTTGACATATTTGTCCAATTTGGCTTTTGAACGCTACTTATAACAATTATATACTTATTACTCGATGTAAGGCATCTTAGTGAAGAGAAATGGAAATTCTAGTAATTGAATAAAATCCTAAACGTGTAGCCAGAATATCGTCGAAAATCGATATTCACTAGTCAAAACTAATCTCAAATAAAATCAGTTTTTTACCCTTTTCCTATATCAATCTCTGCATGCCTTTTTATTTTAAATTGGAATTTAAAAATAATACAGTCACAAGATTATAAATATTTAAAAATAAATTGTCATTTAATGCTGAAACAAATTTCTATTAGGTACTTAACTATAATTTATTTTTAAAGCAATTTTAAACTTATTTGCAATAAAAAATTGTGCCAAGATTTTTTACCAAATAAGCCAATTGTAAAAAAAATGACAGATGACTTCATTGATATTTATTTTAAATTAACTGCACATTGTGAAACTTATACCCATCAATCGATCGACGTCGATTAAAACAGGTCGACGTGGATCGAACTTGATTCACATTTACACTAGCCACCAATTTCAGTCTAGTGGATCAATGATCTGTCGACCCAATTCTAGCTACACCATAATAAGTACCTATAATTTGGATTATTAGAAAAATATAATATTCTAAGAACGAGAATGGGAGTGATGACTAAAACATGCAATTTTGCTTTAACATTTTTACATTAGGTACACATGATCGGATTTACAACATTAACAATAAGACTGTTGTCGCTACTTGATCTATTTAAAAAAGCAACACCTATTACGCATTGACAAACAATATAACTTTTTAGTAAAAATGTAAAGACTTTGTTGTCGATACTTTATTTATTTAAAAAAAAACAATACCTATTACGACAACATAGACAAACAATATAATTTTAAGGAAAAATGTAAGAAAGTCGTTTTAAAACACGATCAATAGTTATGCGTGTAAAATCATTTTTTTATCAAATCAAATGAATACATTTCTTTTTAAGGTCTGCCCCAGACCAAACAATATTATACAGATCAAATTCCTGTTCCACAAATTTCCATTATTGCTGTTATTTTCATCATATATTTTTACATTTATTTCAACCATGCAATTTCAATAGGATTTTTTATAAAAATTTTCAATTTGATAGTGTCTAATTGTCTTCTAATGTTATTTTGTCAGGTTCGCAGCTTGCTTCTTTGCTTTGACGAGCTCCACCAGTTCCTTATATCGTTTCATGCAGTCTTTCTTGGTGCGGTTGGGGATGCAGTCGGCTATTTTCTCCCATCGCTCCGGCGTGCTGACCGGGAATGTCTTTATTGCTTGTTCCAGCAACTCTTGCTCGGTCTTTGTCCACGTTCGCTCTTCTTTCGGCTCTTTTTCCTTAATGACGTCTCCATTCATCTTGGGTTTAACCACTCCGTTCACCAGTTTCGGGGCGTCGTTCTTCGATATGCTGTTGTCGTCAACGTTATTAACCATCTTTTTCTTTTCCTTCTCGAACTGATCGAACGCCTCCTCATTGGCAGCTTTCTTTAGACTGCTCTTCGAGAAATCTGAGCTTTGGAGATCTTTCGCTTTTTGGAGAACCTCTTTCGCGTTGAACCGTTTCTCGTCGGTGAAGACGCCGTGTTGGTTAAGGAAGTTGGCGACGACCTCCCATCGTTGATTGGTGCCCGCGGGGAATAAGTTGACAGCTTTAATGAGTAACTGGGTGAGTTCTGGGGTCCATTCTATCGGCGCTTTCAATGCGGCGTTCTTTTTCGCCTTTTGTTCTTCTTGCTTCTTGGTTTCGAACAACGCGCGGCGCTCCGCCTCCACTTTCTCTTCGGTTTCCTTCACTGTGTTTAGGAATGCTTGCCTGCCGTTTGCTTCCAATTCTTTCATGAAGTCTTGTAATTCCACAACTTTCATCATCTCGCAGAGCTTTTCGACGGCTGCCATGTGTGAGACGGTTTCGTCGTCATTCTGCGCGTAGTAATTGTTGGCTTTGCAGAGATCTCGGAGGGATTTCCGCTCTTTCCTGAGGTTTTTCTTTTGTTGTTCTCTCTCCGCGCGGGCGGCTTCGAGGCGCGCCTTCTCTGCCTCCTCAGCCTTTTGTTTCGCGAGCTGAGCTTCTTTCATCAACCTTTCCTCTTCTGCTTTCTTGGCTTGCACAGCATCCTGTAATGGTAAATAGGTAATATTTTAAGCATTGACAGATTAGGCAAACATCAATGTACAACAGTCAGGTTGTAGTCTTTTCAACCATGTCCCTGCTAAACTTTTAAGGAACTTTTTGGTTTGACTCAAACTCAAAAACTTTTATTGATTATCAGATACAATTTGTGCACACTTAATGAATGACTGTAGTATGAATGAATGAATGAATGTAGTAATCCAAGAATAGTTGCTAAGAATTTGGTCTCCCTCTTATAGGTACATCATTGAATCCCAACAGCATAATATGACTTTTCTGGGTTTGATTATATTGTGTTGACTGACCCACAATAACCAAGCATCTCTCTAATTGGTTGCAGGCACATCACATCTATGAGATGCTAGATTAGGGTTGGATTATACGGATGTTGTTTATGTAGTTTTATTTTAATTGTTTTCTTGTGTATAAGAACCTGATGATGCAAACCCTGGATGTCGCATTTGCACTTGTATGTAGGTGCGGTAGAAGAGGACTTATAAGTTGACCTCAAAAAAGTACCTCTGGTAACTAGAATAGTAAACATAGGAATATGATAATGGTAAGATACTTTTCTGGATGAGACACAATTCATGTAACACCTGGTAGAGTGGTGTAGGGAAGGTAACTATTACAATTTTAATGATAAAATGAGTGGCTCAGTCCAATTCCTAGATTACATACATTATAAAATGGTAATTAACTAAGATGCAGCCAGTCTAGTGTTATGCGTCAAATTCAAATTTCAATAAACAAAACATTACATCCATTAAAAGTCCACCCACTCCCATTGGGCCAGCATGGTGGACAGCGGCCTACATCCCTCTCATTGTGAGAGGAGACCTGACCCTGTAGTGGGTCAGTAATGGGTTACTGACACATCCATTAAAATACACCTTAAATCTTACCTGTCTTGCCCTCTTTGCTGCTAGTTTCCTATCCTTGTCCTCCTGCTTGAACCTCTGAATCCTCGGGTCATTAGTGTACGCCATATCAACCAGGCTCCGTATCCTGGTCATCTCCTCCTTCTTCAGCTTGGCTCTCACCACCTTGTTCTGCTTCTCTATCCATCTCCTCTCTTCCCTATCCGCACCCTTCTCTTTCTCCTCTTCATCCATGTAGGAAAACTCTCTCCATGACTCAAATTCGTACCAAAACGCATAAAACCTCTCAACAAGCTCTCGAGGACTGTTCTCGTCTCCTAGCAACGGTACATTCTTTTTCTCCGACCACCGGGCATTCAGTTCAAAGTATTTACTGAAAGCCTTGTAGAAACCTTCTTTTTTAATATCCGATGTGGTGGGCAGAGAGTCGTCGAATAGAGGATCGACAGAATCGAACGATCTTCGGTTTTTTGGGGTACCCAGGATCTCGTACGCTTTTGTTATACACGTGAAGTAGTCGTCGTCGCTCCTGACCTCCTTGCCTTGAGCTTTGCGCTTGTCGGGGTGATGTTTCAACACCTTCTGGCGATACGCGCGCTTAATGTCGTCGTCGGTGGCTTTGAACCGAAGGTTTTTGATACCTAATACAGCGTAGTGGTCCTGTTGCTTCCACTCCTTCGGGTCTAAGCTGCGCAGGTACTCCACGTTGTCTTCGAACACTACTTCCTCGGCTTTCTCCTTCGACTTTGACGTTAAGAGCAATGTGTCTTCGCCGTGGTACTTTATGTTGTAGTATCGCAGAAACGCCGCACCCGCGCACTCCACTTTCCTCTTCACGAAAGGCCATGGTATCGCCACCACACGATGGTCCTTGGACACCCCTTCGGTCATTTTCCACTGTTTTTATTGAATAACTGTGTCTCCACTAACATAACCTCTAAGCTAAGTAAACAGCAGTGCTGTTGAAAGGCAGCTTATAAATTATTTATATTATGTACAGAACGGTGTAATTCAAATAACTACGATAAATAAACGTTTTTAACTATTAATCAGGACGAATGCATTGTTAAATTAATTAAACGCGCCTTGTAGACAGTAGATAATATTCCATCAAGGAGACATCGTCGATTCGTCGATGAATTTGACAGGACACTGGACAGTAGAGATGTGCCGAGTCAGACTGACTCGAGTACTTACTCGAATACCTAGCAGGTACTCACGTACTCGAATACATAAAATACGGTATTCGAATCCACATGATTCGAATTCAGGATTCGAGTACTTACGGTATTCGAATCCTAAGTCGTGTACTTTAATAGAAACCTTCTGCTTTACGCGTACAGTCGAATTTTGAATGCCCCGTTCACTTTAAAGAGCATTGTGAAGTTAGTCACGCCGCGTGACTGATGAATCGTTGCAGGTTTCAACGTGTTTATGTTTTCCGAACGGTCAGTTTAATAAAGATTGAAAATTATAATTTTAATCAATCAAACTGTCAGTTAAATAGTGAAATTTAGTGTTTAGTTTAAGTGTTTTAGCCAGGTCTGTGATGGGATTGCTCCAAAAAAAATCGGAAATATGGAACTTATTTTACATTTTAGAAGGTAAAAAAGTAAAGCACTAAAGTATTCGAATACTCGTGCCAGTACTCGAATACCTGTCCGTGTCTTCCGACTCGAGTCTTAATTCGAATATTTTTTTAACGAATACCAAAATATTCGAATACTATAAATAGCCGACTCGGCACATCGCTACTGGACAGTGGACATGAATGGACAACAGGACAAGGACAAGATGAGATGAATGAATGACAGTCACAGTCACATCCAGTCACAGAGATAGATTATGAAAATTGTAGATAATGTATAAACCTGTACAAGTACAGGTACATAAAAGTTATAAGTTTATAACAATACGTAATGTAATGAAACCTACACAGAGTTTTTAATGTAAATAGGTAGTAATTGTTGTTATTTACAAAATAATAATTAAATTATCATCATGTCACTATGCAAGTTTACGAAAATGATAATTTTGACGACCCGAGTGGCTCAGTTGGTAAAGACGCCAGTGCGCTACGCGGAGGGTCCTGGGTTCGATTCCCAGCAGAGCAGAGATTTGAATGATGAGTTTAAATTCCTGTTTCTGGTCTGGGTGTGTTGTGTTGTTGTCTTGTGTGTGTCCATGGCACCCACGACACAGGGAATCCTAGTGTGGGGCTATGAGTGTGAAGCGTTATTTATTTAATTAATACTATTGATAAAAAGGAAGGTAAAATATACATAGAAACATATGGAGCTTAATATTATAGTTTTCTAATGCTATTAAAAAAGATAATTAACAAATACAAATATAAAATTAAATTATGAAAAAAATAAAAGAAAATCAAATGTACCAATTCAGAAATCAATTGAACCACCTGAAAGGAAATAGTGTAGGCCAGCCTTAAATTTATCATACCAACATAACAAGCAAAATCAGCTGACTGCACCAGACGTCAAATTCAGTCAACGTCAAAACACAACATTGAGCGGTGGGCTTGAACTGTTTTTGAGGAAAACATTTAAAATTATAACTTAGTGATTTAAAATAATAAACTTAAATTTATTTTCAAAAATGATTGATGACTTCGACTCGCTTTTCAAGCCCATAGTTCTCGTAACTGGCTTTGGTCCTTTTATAAATCACCCGGTGAACGCCAGTTGGGAAGCGGTGAAACTGATGAATAAAGATGAACTGGAGAAGAAACACAATATCGAGTTGGTGAAGCTAGAAATACCCGTAACGTATGAGAACGTGGATGAGTTCGTGCCCGCTCTCTGGGAGACACACACACCCAAAGTAAGTCGATATTTCTATGGTCTAGATTACTTCAACCTGTTCGATCGAGCTCGCAGTTTCCAATTTTTGCCACTCAATCATTTCTTCAACGAATTTTTTCGTACCTTATTATTTATTTAATCATATAAATTACTGACAACCTGCGTGATTAAGACCGCGCTTGGCGTTGGCCGCAGGGACGTGGGTTCGATTCCCAGCGGAGCAGCGCTGAATGATAAGATCGACTTTCCTGCTTCTGGTATAGATTCAAACCCGGGCCTCACAAGTAAGAGGCCGAATTCTAAGCCACTGCTCCATCTCTGCTTTCTCATCACTCATGCCTGTTAAAAATAAAACATTTCCTTCTTTCAGTTAATGCTTCATGTAGGGGTATCAGGGTTGGCTAAGGTGTTGACATTGGAGACACAAGCACATAAGAAAGGTTATCAAAGGCTGGACTACTTTGACAAATGCCCGGCCAACCACACCTGCCCCGCAGACGGAGCCATCAGGATCCACACCAAGCTGGACGTGGACAAGATATGCCAGCAGCTCAATGATGCAGAGGAGGCAGGTACTTCAGCGGTTGTTTCTAAGGATGCTGGCCGGTGAGAAAATTAGATATGATTTTTCTCAAATTGATTTAAAACATACCAGTTTATTTCTCACTAAAATTGATCCAAGACTCCTCATCGTTTTAGATTTCGCCATCCTAGCACACTCAAAAAATTCACACTGTATTTGAAGATAGGATCACATGGTTTACCAAAGATTTTATCTTCACTTTTATATTATGTATGGTGGTGTTGTGGATAAAATGCATTTCACAAGCAAAGTCATAAAGTTGTTCTCAGATTCTTAACGATTTTAATTTCTTTTCTAATGTCTTACTAGTTATTATTATTTATTCTAATCTTATTTTCTTTTTTTACTTTTTATTCTAACTTTTAAGTTAGTATGGTCTTGTGTGTGTATGTTGTTGTGGGATGGACATCAAACAAATAGTAAAATAAATTTAAATTCTTCATTCAAATTTCTGTTCTGTGAGGAATCAAACCCAGGATCCTTAGTTGATATTGATAGTTAATATTTATATTATAAATTCCTGATCAAATAGAGGTATACTTTGTCCAATTATGATATTATCAGTCCCTGCACTATGTGTTGCTTCATTGTTACAAAGTTATTGTTTTCAACTTGTAAGATATCAATGTGTTTTAGCAATCAGTTTCAAGATTAAACATACAAATTATGTTGAAACTGATTCATTTCATCAACTCTGTGTCATCTCGTGCGACTATTTTTTATTGAATAGATAAAAATTAACTGTGCAAAAAAAATACTACTGATAAGTTTAGGGAATTTAGTGACCCAAAAAGTCATAGGATTTAATTGCATTTTAACCATTAAGTACCAATGCATCTATTACACTTAAAAAACTCGCGCGCAGTTATGTTTGTCTACAATAAATCTATTGTTGCGTGTTATTATATTTACATATATCCCTTTATTATGTTATCAGGTGGTCCATTTGTCTGGTTTTCTTTGTACAAAAAATTATCTCGTTCCAGATACCTCTGCGAGTACATCTACTACACGTCGCTAAGCTTCGACAACACGCGAACGCTGTTCGTCCACGTGCCCGACACAAGCGTCTACTCCTCGGAGAGGGTCGCGCGCGCTCTCGAGCGGGTCCTCGGCCTCTGTCTGCAGCAGATCCACGCGGCAGAAGCCAGCAAGGAACTCGCGCTCAAGATGGAGAACGCCAAGATTGACGAAAATAAGCTATAAGTTAAGGAAGAGTGACATTCCCGCAACTCGTCCAGAGATGACGCCATGAGTATCCTGAATCATCCAAGTTTTCGTACGAAATCAACTCGTTGCGTGCGTTTATGTACGAACAATCCTAACCTTTGAAATAATACGGAGCGCCCACACTGCGCTGTTATGTTCGCGTGGTTGGGCGTGCAACACTTCGAGCATTGCTGCTACCCCGGAATAATCGGGGTGGTAGATCTCTCTGCCGTATCAAACTATATCTCCAACGAAGTCAAATATTTTACTGTTGGGCGTGACACTGTTTGGCCTATTTATTCAACGATAAATGACAACGTCAGCCGAATTGAGAACAGTTCGAAATCACAATGATAACTAATATGTACTTAGAAATAAGTATATACGAGGATAATGTAGTTCGACGGAAGTTTCTTACTGCTGATTTTAGGCAAGTTTTTGTTTAGGAATGTGGTTGTAGTCACATAAGGATCAACATCATCGATGCATCCACTTACAAGCTACAGTACACCACACCGTGTGCACCACGTTATAAAAGTATTTCAGTTTTATTTGTTGTCAGAAGTGATTGCTCACTTATTTTTACATTGGATCATTTTATGTTTCCACATTCTGTATTTATATTTAACATGCTATTGAGAATGATTTCATCGTGATTTTTCCTGTGCGAGTTATAAATTAGGTACTACTAATAATAAGTGTAAAACGTTAAACACGTGCAATGTTGCAAAAATTTTCCAACTATCACCTGTACTTTTCGGTGATGTAAATAATAATGCACCTCAAACTCATCAAGTGATGAGTGAGATACCTAATTATAGTTATTTAAGCCATGCTAATCAAATATTTACTAAGGTAAACCTACATACTGAGTAAATAGAGGGAAAATGTAAGTATATGGGTATAAATAAATATAGGAAGGTCAACCGAGGCAAGTGTGACACATTTTGATATCATCCTCAGTTAACATCCACATATATTTATAGTATTGTGGTAAAATTTATATTTACTAAGGTAAACGTACATACTGAGTAAATAGAGGGAAAATGTGAGTATATGGGTATAAATAAATATAGGAAGGTCAACCGAGGCAAGTGTGACACATTTTGATATCATCCTCAGTTAACATCCACATATATTTATAGTATTGTGGTAAAATTTATATTTACTAAGGTAAACGTACATACTGAGTAAATAGAGGGAAAATGTGAGTATATGGGTATAAATAAATATAGGAAGGTCAACCGAGGCAAGTGTGACACATTTTGATATCATCCTCAGTTAACATCCACATATATTTATAGTATTGTGGTAAAATTTATATTTACTAAGGTAAACGTACATACTGAGTAAATAGAGGGAAAATGTGAGTGTATGGGTATAAATAAATATAGGAAGGTCAACCGAGGAAAGTGTGACACATTTTGATATCATCCTCAGTTAACATCCACTATAGTATTGTGGTAAAATTTCAAGATTCGTCATTTAATGTTCTTTATCATATTATGTTTTATGTGACTAAGTAAATTTAGCCTTCGACAAAATGTAATGAAACATCTCAAGGTATGAAACTGTCACACTTCCCACATAATGGGGTAAGTGTAACACTTGCAATTTTCTTTTACTAATAACTTTGTTATCTATGGTTTAAAAAATGTATTTTGTGAAGGGAACTTAAATCAGCATATTTTAGAATCTATTTCACTTGTATTAAGGTAAATTTTTGCATAACATGGATTTTATGTCTTGACCGGGGCAAGTGTGCCAATCTCATACGAAAATAGTGATGTGCTTATCTCATCGACGAACAGTTTTTTGGTAAAAAGATTAAGTTATTAAAAAATAACAATGTCAAGGAGAATACCTTTTATTAAATTAATACCTTTGTAAATCAATTTATTTATTTGGTTAACCTTTCCTTTATTTATTTGGTTTCCCTAGTTATTATTTTACTCTTTGATTCAACTGGTGTTGAATGTAAACAGCTGGTCAAAATGGCGTCTGTCGGTAAAAAAGTAGAAGATTCGTACGCCGTTGTAAAACAGCACGGTGGCGTAGACGTGCTAGCGTTGGTCAATAGATGGCTCTTTTAATAAAAGCGTGTCTCGTTCTCAATATTTGCAACTGTCGTAATAACCCCACTGTCCCACTTGCCTCGGTTGACCTTACTTATTATGTTATATACAATGTTGATAGAAAAGTATTATAATTTTATTATTCTTGTAGTTGTATATAATTTTATTTAGTACTAAGCTATTAAATTTAAAACGTACGTTTCCCGTGTAATATTATTAAATTAGGTACTGTTTAAGTGTTTTGTGCTAAAATAAAGTAATCATTTATTCACTTATTTACTTTTCAATACGTTCTGTAAAATCACTACGCCTAGGTCGCTAGTTCTAGCTAAATTAGGTAATCAAATATCACCTAGTTTTATTTTAGTCAACCTCTTAAATACTTATCGAATTGATAACCTCATTTTTTGTCGGTAAAAACTTTGGTTATAAGAATTTTACCTCAAAATGTGTAGGAATGAGTAGGATAACAAAAAAATTCAAGATAGCGTAAAAACGGGTTTATTCGCTTAGTCTAATCTTCTTCCTCGTCGTTAGTGGCGCCACCAGCCTGCCCCTTGCGCAGGTTCTTCCTCTTGACGCGACCAGGGCGGCCGCCTCCGAACGGAGACTTCAGGGAGAAGTCAATGTGCTTGCCCGAGTCCAGGCGCACAATGAACGACGGGATGTTCACCACTTGCTTGCGAACGCTGGAATTATAACGAGTATTGTACTTTAGTCAATGCACATAAGAAACCTCAATGTCATTTAACAATGGAACGGTAATGTAGTTCAATTACATTTATTTCTCAATTCTATCAAGTGTATATTGAATACTGATAAGATTGCAGTGCAGTGCAACAACATTCTGTTTAAGATCTCAGGTAAACACTAACACAATGCACTCTTGTTGATGATAATCCAAAAACAACTCAAAATTTATGACAAATATACATAATTGCAAAACATAACACAATAAGATGAGTTTAAGGTATATCTGTATAAGGCATATCTGCCGGAGCGTGTCCAGCACATATTGTGGTTGACAGGGTAGAGAACAGTATTCAAATGTAAGGAATTATTTTTTTCATATTTCATTCTTTGTCTAACACACTTAAGTGTCTGAATACTTTGCATACATTACCTGCATAGAGCTCAAAAAGAGCTTATACATTTCAAGACATTGAACCCAACACAAGGTTGGAGGTCAAGTGGTCTGTTAGAATACAATTTTCTCACACTGGAAGCCAGGCTTGTGCCCGGGTGCTTCAGGATTCACCTGTGTTTTAATTAAATGTTACTACACTATGTTTGCAAGCTAAAATGTGGCTCAAGAAGGATTCGCATTTTCTTTAACTGGTATTTAACTATTTAAATGGTGAATTGTTTTACATTTACAGAAATACAGTCCAGTCAGTTTTATAATAAATATTGCATATATGTTCTTCATGATTATGTATGACATTTGCTAATGATTTTAACCGGATAAAGATAAAGCCACTTTTGTTGTTAACTTATTATCAGATTATCAGTGGTAGGTATTGTATTGCATTGTATACTTTCGGCCAATGTACAGCAGCCGAAAAAACGTGCTGGACCAATAGACGACGCACACTGATGAACTGACGTTTGTCGAACCAATCGTGTGCACCGCAGCGCAGTCAATATCAAACCAACCAATGAAAGTTCTGCTCACCACCCATGACACCAACTATACATTTGAGGTTGGAATGTAGCCATGGGCTGTTGCAAGAGCAAACACCTAGAGCTACGCGGGTAGCAAGAGGTTGGTGTGCACTTGGGAATCAGCGCCCCTGGGCCTGCTCTAGCCTTCGCTCCACTCACAACGCCTACAGAGGCTATTGTGATCTACTTAAAGGCATAACTTATTAACTCTTACTTAAAACTAAACTAGTCTGAACCTTAACTCAATTTACAAGCATTGGTTTAAGTTTCAGATTAAAAAGTAAACCTACAAATTTTGTTGAATCTTATCTTTATAATATCATATAGGATACCTTCCTAAACAAAAACCAACTAGCCTCAATCAATACTGAATGTTGAGTAATAAAATTGATATGTTCTTCATGATTATGTATGACATTTGCTAATGATTTTAACCGGATAAAGATAAAGCCACTTTTGTTGTTAACTTCAATGTAAAAAAAAGGATTCTATAGGAATATTAAAAGCAATTTTACCGGATATGCCTCTGCCTGATAAGGATGCGGGCGTGGTGGATGGACTTGGCGAGACCGGCCTTGAACACCTGGGTCTGCAGGCGGCGCTCCAAGAAGTCCTCAATCTTGAGGCCCAGCACGTAATCAAGCTTCATCTGCTTCTCGTCCAACACACCGATCCTCACCAGACGACGGAGTAAGGCATTGCCTGGAACAAATCTTGTTTTAGAACGTCACAGGTGATTCTCCAAGAATGAGCTTCTGAAGGGTACGATCAGGGTTAGATTGAAGTCAACATGGAGTGTCTGACAAGAGGTTGCCAGTGGTTTTTCATCATTTTAACACCAAAAACAAATAGTCACCTAGAAGACTTGTCTACAAAAGTTGTCACAGAAACATCTATTAATTAAGCAGTCCTAAACACTACAGTACAGTTTTACCCAAATTTGGCTTAGCAAGCTTGTATTCTTAGCTTTAATAAGACTTAAGGCGTGAAGAACTTGACACTGCCTAACATTACTTGTGTGTGTAATTATAAGGTGTGCGAGTAGCACTAATGTGTGGCTGGTCCTCTAACATGTATTGGTTGTTGGTGTGTGGTTGTAGGGCAGGCACGTAAGGAGTTAGTTTCTGAATGTATTAGAAGATCCTATAATCCTACAACAGTGAATTGTCTTGGTAATCAATCATAATAGATGAGTATAATGTTATCACTATAAATACACCAGTGGCTCGAGAGAGTACAACATTAACTTCAAGTCTTGTCAGTACCCATTAATGACCCATTACAGGGTCGGGTCTCCTCTCACAATGAGAGGGATGTAGGCTGCCGTCCACCACGCTGTCCTACTGCGGGTTGGTGGACTTCACATGCCTTTAAGAACATTTTTTTTATGAACTCTCAGGCATGCAGGTGTCCTCACGATGTTTTCCTTCACCGTAACAGCAGGTGATATTTAATTTTATAAGCTAAGTGGACTCAGTCGGAGGAGGGCTTTGCTATAAGAAAGCACTCAGATACAATAACAACACACAACTGAAAAACCTAACTGATGTGAAATATCTTAAGGCTTATAATAATAGTAATAATGTCAGTCACACCTTCAAACAATCTTTTGGGGTCCTTTTCTTCGAGGGTGAGCAGCTCGCGGGCAGCCTTCCGGATGCGGGCCAGAGTGTACTTGACCCTCCACACCTCGCGCTTGTTCCGCAGACCATATTCACCGATGATCTTCAACTCCTGGTCGAGACGCGCCTTCTCGAACGGACGGCGGGGCGTCACGTAGGTCTTGGAGAAGACGGACGGTACTCTGTTGTTCACCATGATGGCGAACTGGAGAATGTCGAGAAATTTAGTAAGAAGCTGTTGTTACATGCTATTATGACAATTGTTGGAGTGCATGATGCAGTAGAAATGTAAAGTATATGGAGTTAATTTTATTTCAAAATGGTAGCATAGATAGCATTTAAAGAACTAGAAATGTATCCATATGTAAAGTAAAATTTATTTTGTTCCTTGTTTAGCTGATGTTATTTTATTTTTGAACAAAACAAAATGTAATTTAAGATAAAGTTGCATTTTGCAAGAATCATTGCAAGATCAGAATCCTCTCAAAACGAGAAGAACATAGGCTATAGTCCACCATGTTCGCCCATGCACGGAATGGTAGACTTAACATGCCTTGAAAACATGGAGAACTTGCATGCATGATTTCACCTTTACAATATAATTTTCATCTCTACTGTACATTACTAACCGTCATGAGTCGTGAGCACAGATTATCAGTGGTAGGTATTGTATTGCATTGTATACTTTCGGCCAATGTACAGCAGCCGAAAAAACGTGCTGGACCAATAGACGACGCACACTGATGAACGGACGTTTGTCGAACCAATCGTGTGCACCGCAGCGCAGTCAATATCAAACCAACCAATGAAAGTTCTGCTCACCACCCATGACACCAACTATACATTTGAGGTTGGAATGTAGCCATGGGCTGTTGCAAGAGCAAACACCTAGAGCTACGCGGGTAGCAAGAGGTTGGTGTGCACTTGGGAATCAGCGCCCCTGGGCCTGCTCTAGCCTTCGCTCCACTCACAACGCCTACAGAGGCTATTGTGATCTACTTAAAGGCATAACTTATTAACTCTTACTTAAAACTAAACTAGTCTGAACCTTAACTCAATTTACAAGCATTGGTTTAAGTTTCAGATTAAAAAGTAAACCTACAAATTTTGTTGAATCTTATCTTTATAATATAATATAGGATACCTTCCTAAACAAAAACCAACTAGCCTCAATCAATACTGAATGTTGAGTAATAAAATTGAGTAAATTTAAAACAGTAAATATGAGGAAATGAGAGCCGTTCGTTAAGATTTTGATTGCCATTTATTAATGTATGAATGAAGAACATAATGCTTCTTGATCAAGATAAAATGTGTGCATAGGCAAGACAAGGATTGTATACAATGATAGGGACGCGCTCGCTCTAAGCGATGAAAATTTTCGAAATAGACAACAAAATCTCTAAGAGATATCTTGGGATTTCAAAAGAATAGCTCAACAGTTCAACACTGTAGGGTCTGTAGGTAATATAAAGGAAACTGAAGTAATGATCAACAATTTTTAGGTTAAGGTAAATTTGTCTTGAAACCATGTGCAAATTCAACATGGGATCAAGAATTTAATTGCAATTTTAAATATTACTTCAGATAATGCAATTAATAGTGCATGGAAAGTGGAAACTGCTTACCTACTTACAGTTACTTACTTCTTAATAATTCTTACAACACTGCACTTGGATGCAGTAGTTTGACACTTGCACAAGATATCAGAAATCCAAAATAATCATGGAAATCAAAAGGTTTTTAACAAATTCTCACCTAAATCTAACAAAACTGTGACAAATTCAACAGAATGAAGCAAATATTTCCATTGATTTAAGTAAAATTCGTAAAAACGCACCTGCTAGTTAAGCGGCTCGCCGAAAAAGAAAATAAAGAGAATCTAGAATTGTAGAGCGGCGTCTTAGCTCAACTTAGCTGTCAAATTAAAATATGACATTAACACCTGTCAATTTGTCAACCAAAAACAATATTTTTATTTTATTTATACATTGCCATTAAACAAATATATTTATTTAAAATTAATAAAATTATGTAATTATTATTGTATAATAATTGGCTTTTAGAGGCCCCAAGGGCTGGATCCTTCTTTGGACAAAGGATAAGTATTGCTATCCAAAGAGGAATGCAGCCAGCATCTTGGGTACCCTGCTGCAGGACAGTGGTTTGGACTCGTTCATTATTTTATTTATATAATTTTACTTTTATTCTATTCCTTTTTTTGTTCTAAGTTATGTAAATAGTAGTATAATTAAAATAAAAGTCACAAATATATCTCTCTGGTGGGCTGACATGACATAGATTACCTATTCAATTTGCTATTATACATTATTTTTCAATGACTATAAAAAAATCTTTTGAGAAGTTTACATAATTGTAGATATGTATTTATATTTGCTTGCTTTGTTGTTGTACGTATTTAGATTAGACTTTTTATATCGCTGACTTTCGTTGCCTTCTCACTTTCCTAAGGGCAGCTGGTACTGGTATAGATTGCTTGAAGCAAAATCCGCCTTTTGATCCTGTACGATTTTGTAAGGTTCAATCAGGAATTAAACAAATAAAGTATATAATTTTAAAGGTATAAAAAAAACGAAAGCCTGATTAACATGAAAGTTTATTAATTATGTTTTAATTCATTAATAAAATATTTTCTATTTTCCGTTAAAATTTCTTATATTTCAAGAAATTCTTGTATTTCTTAGGATTTAATCCGTAAGCCTTCAATCTTTCGTCTGAGAGGTTGCTGAAGGGATGTGTTGGTTTATCTTGCGTTTTTTGTTTAAACTTATCTTTCGCTTTAAACTTCATTTTGAAGTCGTTTTTATTTTTATTGTTATTCAAGTTTTGACTTTGTACAGGGTCTTTTTTATTCTTGTTTTTCTTCTTCTTTTTACTGACTCCATTATTTTGTACATTGTTAGTGTTACTCTGGCTATGAGTGCGTTTTCTTGAGTTTTCGACTGCTTCACTGGCTGTAGTAACAGTACTTGTTTGAGTTGGCTCCACTACTCCTACAGTTTCTACCACAAAGGAATCCGTTCGTTTCTTCTTTTTCTTGTTACTAGATGCTTTTTCCGCAATGTTTTCTTCCGAGCTATCAACATGGCTTTCTGAATGCTTTCTTATTTTCTTAGTTGGATTTTGATTGGTTTCCGAAGATGTATCCTTGTTTTCTGTGTCTATATTACTATCATTTAATTCCTCATCTTTCTGTTTATTTTTATGTACCTCTGCTTGTACATAATTTTCTGTGACATTTTCAACAGTTTCCTTGCGTTTTCTCTTATTTTTCTTCTTCTCTGCTGGAGGTTCATCGTTATTTGTCACTGATTCATCTCCATTGACTGTTGGTTCCTCTGTTTCTACAGCTGTTTCATTGGCCTCAGTCTGTTCTTTATCCTTCTTTTTCTTTTTCCTCTTCTTTTTGTTACCTTCCACTGGAACTACTACTTCTGGTTCTCTGTGAAGAAAATGAATAATTTACTTAGATTAAAACAATTAAAATTAAATAACACCTGCTGCAACGATGAAGGGAAACATCTGGAGGAAACCTGTATGCCTGACCTCTTTATAATAATCTCGAAAGCGTGTAAACTCCATCCACTCGCACAGTGCCATGGACTAAGGCCTACATCCTTCTCATTGTTAGGCCAGACCAGACCCTGCAGTGGGTAGTGACCCGTGAGTGAGTCACAGACAATCATTGAGTTCAACAGGCGTCATGAGGCGTCGCATTTGGCAACCGAGCAACAGTTATTAATCCAAGAATGATTAACAAGACCAGAACAATTTTCATTTCACTCTGGCTTACTCCGGCAAATCCTTGAACAGGCTAGGCAGCATCTTCCTCTTGAGGGTGACGTCAGCAGCCTTCTGCCTGTACGTGTTGACTTCGCTCTTCTCCACGTGCGGCGGCCGGTGCTTCACTATCTTCTTCAGCGGCACCCACTGTGTCAGCTCCTTGTCGTCTGCTAGGAGGATCTGCAACGAATGGATAAATAACGCCTCACTTATAGCAACACTAGGATTCCCTGTGTCGTGGGTGCCATGGACACACAAGACTAGAACACAACACACCCACATCAGAAACAGGTATTCGAATTCATCATTCAAATCTTTGCATTGCTGGGAATTGAACACTCCGTGCAGCATACCTGTGTCTTAACCACTGCATCACTCAGCTCGTCAAAGAGAAAGACGAACCTACCATTAGGTTGGACAGAGGATGAAAAATGAAAAAAAATGAAAAATTTCTTTATTTTTCAAAAAGTTCAAATAATAGTTTGTTAACACAGTGGAGGCATCCTTTTAAGTAAAATAATACCTGTGACAGGATGCCCCGCTCTTTCTAAGTTAAATACATTTTTACATATAAAATAATTTTAACAGAACTGCTTTCATGTTTTATACAAATTTAAAGTGTGTGTGTATGTGTGTGTGAGTGAGTGTGTATGTGTGTGTGTGCGCGCGCGCGTTGTATGTGTGTAAATGTATCTGTGTGCCTACTATGTATATTATGTTTATATGAGTGAGTAACAACTATGTAAGGATGGAGTGTCACAATATCAAAAATGGGACACCTAACATTCTATATTAGGTGCACAATATAATAATATTCTATATAATCTTTTGAGCCCTTGGCAGTCCACCGCTGGACACGGGCCTCCCCTGATCGCCGCCACTCCGCCCGCTCCCGGGCCCTCTGAGTCCAACGGTCTCCCGCCGTCTTCCTTAGCTCACACCTGGTTACAGGCAGCCTGTGTTTCCTTTTACATATTTATTGAGAGACGTGATCGCCGTTTAAAGACCTTTGTTCTCTTTGTTGTGATTCCTGCAAATAAAGGCACAACACAACACTGTAACTGTAACTTCACCTCTTCGACGGTCAAGCCGTAGTCGTTGGGCACCACCTGCCTGTACTTGAAGCGCGTGGGCAGGTCGCCGCCGACCACGTCCTCGCAGTCCATCCGGTAGTACTGCTCCATGAAGTGCGCGTAGCTCTCGTCCGCGGCCGGCACGTAAGTGGGCTTCTGCGTCGCTAGCAGCTGCCCCAGCTTCGTCTTGCGTTTCCTGCAACCACAGACAGGGCCGTCTTTAGCCTAGGTGGAGGAGGCCCTGGGCAGTACTGGGCATGTCAGAATGACGAGGCCCTATTGTAGTCAGTAATTAAGGTTCGATTTCTTCGAATTATATAAGTTTTTTAGTAATAAATATTGGTTATCGTTTGGTGATCTGACAGGAACCAGGGACTGTATTTTATCTGAGGGGGGCCCCTATCGATCGCGGGGCCCTGGGCACTTGCCCAAAGTGCCACTGGGACAGAGTTGTCTAGCTATATGGACTAGAGGACGCAAGTGTGTGTACTTCGCGTGTAACAAAGGAGACTAATTGTCTTCTTTCAGCGCCACTTCACACCGTTCTCGAACGCACACGTGATCGAAAACAGAGAAAAATGCCTTGTTGTAATATAATTATGAAGTTGTAAAAACTACACAAAAAAGGAGGACGAGACACCGGCAACGTTTCCTTTCATCAGTAAGTCATTTTGTTATGAAAATGGCACGCTTGGTTTCTATATAAAAATGGCACACTTGGTTTCTATATAAAAATGGCACGCTTGGTTTCTATATAAAAATGGCACGCTTGGTTTCTATATAAAAATGGCACGCTTGGTTTCTATATAAAAATGGCACGCTTGGTTTCTATATAAAAATGGCACGCTTGGTTCTATGTATACAGGTCATGAGACTTGCGTCCTCTAGTCCATATATATAACTCTGTGGTTGCAACAGTTTGTAGTCATATGTCATTTATTATTATAATGTACTTGCTGACCCCGCCGACATTGTTTTGTTTATAGCTTATATGTAACTTATATAAGTTATCAAGTGGGATGAAAAATTATTAAATTACTAAAATGACTATTAAGATATAGGGGTTGGCGATAGAAGGGTGTCAGCGACATCCGAGGGGGATTGACGTATTATTGTTTTAAGCTTACCTATTCCTTCGTTTCTTGCCCATGTTGCGTTTGAGCTCCTCTAGAAGATTCTCTCTGGCTGTCTTCGGGTCGTAGTCAGCGTCCATCTTGGAATTTAAAGTAAAATTTAAAGCAACTACAAAATAGCTATGAGAGAGGACCCTTCATAAGTATCAGAAATCAAGGTAAAAGAACTAAAAAACCTCATACATTGAAATCATCGTCTTCACAGTGTGGCGCTTCTCCATCATCACGAGGATCCTTTTGGTTATATTCTTCTTCATCATATTTTTCCCAGTTTTCTGAAAATATAATTATTGGTATCGAACATTTAAACAGCATTTTAAAATAAATTTCTGTCAGAAATAGAGCACTAAAAAATTTAATTAAAAAAAATTTTTTAGACCATAAATATTCATCAAGCTAGTCTGACATTATACAAATCTGAGTTAGCTTTTTTATAGTAATTGAGTAGCAAAAGAGTATACCGGCCATCTGACGTTAAGTGGTCCCTGCAGCCGCCGGACACCGACATCTGACCTCAAATAGAAGAACCTGAACCTGAAATAGCTTCCTCACATCCCCAAACACGCCAAACTTGGCTGCAACCCTTTAATGACGACCTCTGACGACCTGAGTGGCGTAATGGTTAAGACGCGCGGTGCGCTGTGCGGAAGCTGCTGAGTTCGATTCCCAGCAGAGCAGAGGTTCGAATGATGAATTTGAATGTCTGTTTCTGGTGTGGGTGTGTTGTGTTGTTGTCTTGTGTGTGTCCATGGCGCTCGCGACACAGGGAATCCTAGTGTGGGGCTATCAGTGTGAGGCGTAAAAAAATTTCAATTTCAATTTCAATGGCCCACTGTTGGCACGGGTCTCTGCCCACAACAGGGGGAGGCCTGGAGCATTCTTCACCACGCTGCTCCAATGCGGATTGAAAGACAGAAAGAAATATGTTTATTTCCTTAAGAACTATGACACCAACACAAACATAATACCTAGTAAAACAAAACAGTAACTAAAACATTATAAATAAAGGGATACATAAGATACATAAACAGAAAAGATGTAACAGAGAGATCAAAATAAAATCAACTTATACATATGGAAAGAAATGTAGTGTTTGGTGAAGTCAAAACTTACCAATTTCCAATTCTTCGTCCAGGTCGGGGAACACTGGCTTCTCGTCGTCGGCCTCTCCGTAGTACGTCTCGTCGAAGAGCGCCGCCATGCGCCGGTCGTGCTCCTCCGGGTCGAAGTCACCTTCTATATCTTCGTCCTGGAATAGGCCACAAAAGTTATCCGCATATTACATTCAATCGGCATATTCAATTGCTTTTCTTTAGTTATGTGTTTTTAAATTTAAAAACCTTATATCTATTATTCCGCCCAGTAACTAAATGCTCCATCTTTTTAGGTGGTACTTTAGTACCAGTCTCTTGACCCGTCCAAAAGCAGCGTGTTCTTCATGTCTTGTGTCACAGCTGGGAGGATATGCCGGGGATACTTCTTCTTCATGAGTAGCAAAGCACCTGCATACCACCTCAGACAAGATTTAATTCTCTATCAGAGTTTGGATGAGGGCATCCATGGGCTACAGGGACCACTGATCAGGCGATCTGCCTGTATGCTACTCAATTACTATGGAGCTTCACCTACCTTGAAGGCCAGCCTTGCACGCATCAAGCAGATCACATTCTCCCGGTTGCCTGTGACCTTCTTGTGGACCTCCTTCCGCTTGAGCGCCTTCAGCCGCGCGATCTCCTCCAGCTTCCTCTTCTTCCTCACTGGGCCCATCCCACGAGAGCCTTACCACTCCCTCTCGAAACTTCCCTTAATCCCTGAGGGACGATTTGAGATCCCAATCTTCCCTTCCGCGACTCTTACACAGCCCTTTTAGTGTCCTCTTACGACAGCCAGCCAGAAAGATGTCCGTACTGTTCTCAAAAGGTATGGCTGCTGGGATATAGCAAAGCACGCCCATACAACCTCAGACAAGATTTAATTCTCTATTAGAGATTGGATGCGAGTGGAGCTCTACTCCATTGGAGAGTATGCTACTCAATTTCTATAGAAAAGTCCCTACCTTGAAGGCCAGTTCTCTATTATAGAGTGGAGTAGAGACGAGAGAGAGTGGAGTAGAGACTGGATATGCTACTCAATTTCTATAGAAAAGTCGGTACCTTGAAGGCCAGCTCCTGGTTGCCGGTGACGTGCTTGATGCGCGCGATCTTCTCGTGGATCTCCTTCAGCTTGAGCGCCTTCAGCCGCGCGATCTCCTCCAGCTTCCTCCTCTTCTCCTCCTCCTTGCGCGCGCGGACCTCCGCCCGCTTGCGGGACCGCTTGTCGTCTTTGGGCCGGATGAAGTTCATGGTACGAGGGTAGCGTTTCAGCTGGAATGTTCATAGATAATCTTAGAATTGTAGTGACTACTTACTTGTCGATGGAAATAAGATAAGAAAAGAAAAGAATGTTACAATAAGTTTAGAACAGTCTACTCTATGCGGGCGCCGGGCATACAATAATTATATCTTACATAACTAATACTTAATTTTACATTTTATGGCAATTTTCGCTATGGAGTTTTACAAACATCTTATACGTATTATTGTTACCCATTAGTGAGTACGGTGAAGGAGAACAACATGAGGAGACCTACATGCCTGACAGTTCACAAGTAAAATGTTCTCAAAGGTATGTGAAGTCCACCAACCCGCAGTAGGCCAGCGTGGTGGACGGCGGCCTACAACCTATGGTTACTGACATTAGTGACCCACACATCCACCGGGACACACCCAGCAGTGCAGTGTCCTCTCACAATAAGGATGTAGGCCTCCGCCTAGCACCCTGCATGCTGGTCCAACAGGCCTACACGCCTATAATTATGTCATCAATTGGGAGCTGGTACAAGAAAAGTGGTTAACGAGACTGTACTCTCTCTCCCACGTTAGTCTACTGCTGGACATTGGCCTCTCCAAAAAGACATCACTAGGCCCAACATTTTGTTTTTGTTAGCGATGGCACCACGCATATTACGTTTCGCCAATTTCATAAATAAATAACGCTTCACACTCATAGCCCCGCACTAGGATTCCCTGTGTCGTGGGTGCCATGGACACACACAAGACAACAACATACACACCCACACCAGAAACAGAAATTTAAACTCATCATTCAAATCTCTGCTCTGCTGGGAATCGAACCCAGGACCCTCCGCGCAGCGCACCGGCGTCTTAACCACTACGCCACTCAGGTCGTCATGTTAGGGAAACAGGAGGAATAGAGAAGATGTGGACGGGAATTTGGATACAAAGGATCAATCAGGAATAGGCTCACCATTTGGCTTGTGTCAGTTGTGTCACCCAGTTACTTCCCGCCACTTCAAGCACCACAGAGATGGAGCGAGAGAGGGTGCTTCAGTGTCAGTGGTCACACCTGAAAACGTCACATCGACTCCTGTGTACTCACATACTCATCGTCGGGCTCCTCGAAGCGGAAGTTGTAGGCGCGCTCGAACTTGCCCTGCTCCTCCACTAACTCTTCATCGGCCTCCAGCTCGGCGTCGTCGCGGAGCTTGTCCTCCGCCTCGCCCGCGTCGCCCTCCTCCAAGTACCTTGCAAATAAATATGCAACAATAGCTGCAGTTAACTAATCATAAATAATGAGGTTCCACTACAATAGTCGACACGCTTTTTCAATAACTTTTGAATGACAGGCATCCACAGATCCTAGTCTGCAGTCCAGCAATTTGTGCCCATTGTGTTTAGGAGTAACAATGATGAGGGAGCGCACCAGTGATAAGTGGACTGGCACTTTCTCACTACAGAAGACCAGTGGTTCCTCCAATGACAGAGTGTAATCTATTCACCCTTTTAAGCTTCAACGTCACATGGACCCAAAGGACAAAATACCTCCTCAAGTGTTCTAGAGACAGAGCCTTTGTCTACCATATGAGGTCAATTAGTTGAATATCGATGACCTGAGTGGCTCAGTTGGTAAAGACGCCACTGCTGCACGGAGGGTCCTGGGTTCGATTCCCAGCGGGCGCCATGGACACACACACAAGACAACAAGACAACACACCCAGACCAGAAACAGAAATTCAAATTCATCATTCAAATCTCTGCTCTGCTGGGTATCGAACCCAGGACCCTCCGCGCAGCGCACCGGTGTCTTAACCACTGCGCCAAACAGGTCGCCGAAGTTATTGTTAAATAAAAAAAAAAATTAAATCCAATTATACTTTTTATTCAAAATGTAGTCCCGCAAGAATGCCTCTCCCTCGTTCAGCTTGGGGTCCGACCAGAAGGCTTTCAAGGGCTCCAGGTCCTTCTCCACATCGTCTTCTATGTGCTCAGCCTTGCCAGTTAAGAACTCCTTCAGCTTGCCTTCCTGGAAGAGAATTAAGATTTGGTGGCACTTGGAATCTTCAAAATTTGCTAACTTTTATCTTCTCACTAAAGTGTTGTATTGGTTAAAAAATTGACTCATTGTCAGCATAGTGGGCCTCAGAGGTATTACCACAAATTGTTTTTTTTTTTATGGTAAATATATGACTTAAATAACATAAAGGGGTTGTGTTTGACCAAATTAATATGACTCCTTCCCAAACTAGCCCTGGAGCTTTCTTGACTTCAGACACAAGTTTGGTTCTACTCATTTGAATACTTAGATTGTTTAGAACTTACTTTTGATGATTTTTCAGATGGTTTACTTTTCTCAATCGGTTCAGGTTCTATCTCTGCTTTCTTCTCAATGGTGAATATGTTCGGATCATTGTCATCATCATCACTGCTGTCAGCAAAAGTCAGAGTCTTCGGTTTACCTCCATCCTCTGAAACAGACAAAAATTAAACAGGTGTTGTACAGCTGTCACCGAGAAGATTGAACAAATCTGTTGAGTCTGGAAACAGTCACCATTTGGATGAATAAGACTGCCAGCAAAAATTAAATGTGAACTGCTGTGATTGCCATTGTATAATTGGTGGTATGAATTGACTTTTTAAAGTAAAAAATCATTTTTTGATACCTTGTCAGACTCTTAATTATTTTACAGGTTTATAGGCACTTTCAAAAAACAATTCTGTGGAGCAAGCTAATTTGGAGGCCTACTTAGTGTTGTGCCAAAACACCCACAGTAACTACTTCTTTTGATGCCTGTTTTCTTTGTCCCACACTTGTATAACTAAACTATGCCCACAGCTTTGTCTGCATGACAAATGTTAATCCAGGTTATATACTATGTGCATACTAACATTTTTGTGTGAAAGAGGTACAAACATCCATCCATTCATCCTCACAAACTTTCCCTTTATAATAATAGTAGAATCTACCTAATTTCTTCTCCTTAGGCTTTTCCTCTGTATCATCAAAACATTTGAAGTTAGGGTCATAAATCCTAGGGTCCTTTGTCTTCAGTAAGGCAAGAGTCTTGAGGAATTGTGTCTCCATTTCCTCTGACACCTCGGGAGGCTCATCACTCTCGTCCTCACTGTCTGATGATAGAGAGGCATTGGGGTCCAGTGCTTTGGAGCCATACTTCTGCTCCACTGAAAGAAATGTCATATTTTTAATGACTGAATAAGCCAGTTGCCTTTACGTTGGTAATAGGACTGAGCAATGTCTATGATTATAAGTGTGGTATTGCTTCTTAGGTCACTGCTGGACAAGAGCCTCCCCTAATCGACGCCACTCCCGGTCCTGGCCTGAATCCAACGGTATCCAGCTGTCTACTTAGATCGTCAATCCACCTGGCTGGAGGGCAGCCTGTGCTCCTTTTGCCCTTCGGTTGTCAGTCCTGCGAATGATGTTTTTGATGTGGACGACAATGTTTAAGGGATAAATAAGAAGAATTATTATACGTTAGGCGGTGTGGAGTCGATTCGATTAATATTACAAGATTAAATGAAGCTTACACTTATGTATCTCTTCTTTCTCACGCCAGGCGTCATATCTCTTGGCATATTCATTCTCTGTTTTCAAGGTAACCTCCTCTTCTGAATCATCGTCGAATAATTTATTTTTCGACATATTTTTAACACATATTGTGAAAGAAATTTTAGTAAACACAATAATAACCACAAAATTTAGACGCAGCGCTGCTTTTTGCTTGACAAATATTTTGACAAACTTTTGGATTTGACATTGACAAATTGACAGCACAAGATGTTGACAGATTATAACAACGACAGATAAAAGGAGCCAAATGAGAAATAATCAGAATATTTTATTTTAGTAACCCTACGTTGATCATTATAATAATAATATAATCATTTAATATTAGAAAAATAGCAAATAATTATGCAGACTACATAATAACTAGCATAATAATAATTACATAATTATTCGATTAGGGGAGACCCATGTCCAGCTGTGGACTACCAAGGGCTGAAAGGAAGGAAGGAAGGAAGATTTTATGTTTTCTTGTAATAATTTTTCGATTTTCCATTAAACTCACGAAAATGTCAGTGACAATGACAAGTACTATGTACAGTATGTACTGGCAGCACAAAATTAACCTAACTTTTCAAACCGGCTGATGTTTTTGAAGTTTGATAACAAACACGAATATCAGTAAAATCGTAAAATCAATAAAAGTATTTTCTTTTACAAATGCAATAAGAAATAAAGTTTCAAAATGACTACGAATCCCAGAAAAGGCACCGATCCGGTGCCGATGGAGGAAAGTGATCAGCTAACTATACGGCCATTGTGAGTATACGGGATATCTACGTTGTTGTTTATTTTGATATTTTCCAATTTTTCCATACTTAAATGCAAAAATTGTACGCAGCGCAGCCTGCACTCTCGAGTATAAAATCCTCTCTTGAACATTAGATTATATATAAATATGTCATAGAAAAAAATGCTTAGTAAGTAAAAGTATTTCGGTGTGTTTACGTTGCCTAATCAACTTATTCTTGTTTCAGAGGTGCTGGTCAAGAAGTGGGCCGATCATGTATCATGTTAGAGTTTAAAGGGAAGAAAATTATGGTGAGTTTCTTTTGGTGTTGTTATGTGTACAAACTAACTACTATTTATTTTTCAGATCATAGCCTAATGACATGAAATTTTTAGCGGTTGTGTGTAGGGCAGTGCCGCACTAAGCCTGCCAGAGGTCCCCGAGTTGAACTAGCACTGAATGAGTTCTGATAGTTTAAGAAATTGATGTAATTTTGTAAACTTTTTTCAATTCATATTTTCCAGTGACTTGATTAGACTCTAGTCCAAAACATGTTGAATTCATAATTGTTTGTGTTCTAGCTGGACTGCGGCATCCACCCTGGCCTGTCAGGGATGGATGCTCTGCCATTTGTTGATCTCATAGAAGCGGATGAAGTGGATCTACTTCTAATTTCACAGTAAGTTTCACCATACATTTTACAATTTAATAATGTTTTTATAGACCTGACATAATATACCTGTTCTTCATGTCTTGTAATTCGGCTAGAGAGGTAGTGATTTTTACTTTATTTGAGACAAATATCTTAGTCCCCATGAGTAAGAAACCCTTTTTTTGGGATTGGGATTTTTACCATTTATGCCATTACCGGTTTTGATTTTATTTTTTAATTTCAGTTTCCACTTGGACCACAGTGGGGCTCTGCCCTGGTTCCTGACCAAGACCTCTTTTAAGGGCAGAGTGTTTATGACACACGCTACAAAGGCTATATACAGGTGGCTTGTGTCAGATTATATTAAAGTCAGGTGAGGCTTGTTATTGTTTTGTATTTTTACTATATAGGTTACTCTCTGTTAATAAACATTAAAATGTTGTATATAATTATTTAGTGCTTCTGGTATGGCACTAGTTTTGTAGAAGGAGTGGATATTGAAAATGGCAAAAAATAGCATTAATAAATAGCATAAATCATTCAGCTACAATGATCGATGAATGATCGATAATGTAGCTGAATGATGGAATATGAAGTATGGCTACATCATATTATTAAGTTTATCATCGAAACAAGGTATGATAATAAAAATGATAAAAGCACTCCTAAGCCAGCCCTAAGCCCCTAACGCATTGGTGCATCCACTCTTTACAAAATTTTATTGTCTAAACAATACTCTTTATTGTGCACATACATACTCGTACAAAGTCAGTTTACAAGAAAAATATTACTTACTAAACAAATAAAATATAAATAAACATCTAAATTGGTCTTCTTCTTTCCTTAAAGTTTGAGCCTCTTCTTTTGAAGTTCAGTTCATCATTTCAGTCTTATATCTCCCATAGCACAAATATTAACTGCAATAACATTGATCTCACAGCAACATATCAACGGAACAGATGTTGTACACGGAGTCAGATCTAGAAGGCTCCATGGACCGGATAGAGACAATCAACTTCCACGAGGAGAAGGACGTGAGGGGGGTTCGCTTCTGGGCGTACAACGCGGGCCACGTGCTGGGCGCCGCTATGTTCATGATTGAGATTGCGGGAGTTAAGGTCAGATTTCTTTTCTGCTATCCATCAATAGTCTGGTCTTCTCTCACAATGAGAAGGGTGTAGGCGAGTGTTGATGAGGATAACTCTTCCTCTAATGAGGAAGTTACGAATTTTTTGATACTTTCTCATTCTCTTCCTCATTTCACATTCTCATTAAGAGGAATTTATGAGGAAGTTTCTTTTCATACTCGTAACTCTCGTAACCAATAGCAACAGCAGCAAGCGAGCCGCCTCCTCCCCCGCGCCACATTATAGACAGGAATGAACATGCCAGTCAACAAATAGTTTTGTTTATGGGCCTATTTATTTATATAGTTTTTACTCTTTTTCTCTTACTGATACAGTTCCTTTTCCTCTTCCTCATCCTCTTCCTCATATATATATCCTCATGCTCATCCTCTTACTTTGTGCTTGATTCTTCCTCTTCCTCATCCTCATAACTCCTTCCTCATCAACCCTAGTGTAGGCCTTTGTCCACCACTGGCCTATAGGAGTTTGGTGGACTGAACAACACTCACTCATATGAAACTTCAGGATTATTTCCTTCACTATTACAACAGGTGCCATTTAAAGTCGTAAAACCCGCACAACTGTGTCATAGCTGCGTGCCACTGGAATTCGAACCCGGACCCTTCGATTCGAGGTCGAATTCTAAGCCACTGGGCTATCACTGCACCGCTATAACCATCTTCAACATTTGAGTTTGTATCAGCTTGTTGAATCATGTGCGACAACTACATTTTACTTTCTGTAATGTGTGTCTTACTTGGTTTTAAAGAAGTCAGTACTTTCTGTGAAGTGTTTTAACAACAGCAATAAATAACATGTTTATTTTATTGTTTGCAGGTTTTGTACACTGGTGACTTTTCAAGGCAAGAAGACAGGCATTTGATGGCGGCTGAAATACCTACCGTTAATCCGGATGTACTTATTACGGTGAGTTAATCATTATTTTTTTATAGTGCAAAGTTACACTATACAGTCAAATTATAGAAACCAAAAGATAGTTGGCAGAATTCCTATTATTACTATTATAAATGCGAAAGTTTACGTGGATCGATGTTTGTTACTTTTTGTTTGTTCACACTAAAACAGATTTGGATAATATTTGTTATATTCTAAGTCTATTACCTGGACTAACATACTGGATAATAGGTTATTCAGGGGGATAGAAAGGGACAAAAAGTACCCTAAATCAAGCTTTAGGAAACTTTTCTCTACCTATCACGTTCTAAAATCCACGCGATCGAAGCCACAGGCAGTCTAGTATCATATTTCCCTTTGGTAACATCAGAGAAGCGGTGATAGCCCAGTGGCTTAGAATTCTACCTCGAATCTAGGGGTCCGGGTTCGAATCCCAGTGGCACGCACCAATGACTTTGTAAAAAAAAAGATATGTGCGATTTATAAAATTAAATATCACCTGCTGTTACGGTGAAGGAAAACATCGTGAGGAAACCTGCATGCCTGAGAGTTCACAAAAAAAAAATGTTCTCACGCGGCATGTTCGTCCAGCAACGGGCAGTAGTGGTGCGTGGTGGACGGCGGCCTACATCCCTCTCATTGTGAGAGGAGACCCGACCCTGTAGTGGTTCATTAATGGGTTTACTGACAACATCAGAGATTGTATATTCTTCTATTACAAACAAAAGTGGGGACAACAGTTAACCGTCACTTTGTCCGTATTAACCAAATTACTGTGTGTTGGTGTCCAGGAGTCGACGTACGGCACGCACATCCACGAGAAGCGCGAGGAGCGCGAGAGCCGCTTCACGGGGCTGGTGAGCGACATCGTGACGCGCGGCGGCCGCTGCCTCATCCCCGTGTTCGCGCTCGGCCGCGCGCAGGAGCTGCTGCTCATCCTCGGTGACTGCCTCGCCCTTCCCCACACTGCCCTCATTGTCCCCCTTCTATACACTGACCCACCCCTCGATACACTGTCCCCCCACCTTGCGCTCTTCACACTGCTCCCATTGTCAGTAACCCATTAATGACCCACTACAGGGTCGGGTCTCACAATGTGAGGGATGTAGGCCGCCGTCCACCACGCACCACTACTGCCCGTTGGTGGACGAACATGCCCTTGAGAACATTTTTTTGTGAACTCTCAGGCATGCAGGTTTCCTCACGATGTTTTCCTTCACCGTAACAAGCAGGTGATATTTAATTTTTATAAAGCGCATATTACTTTTTTTACAAAGTCATTGGTGCATGCCACTGGGATTCGAACCCGGACCCCTCGATTCGAGGTCAAATTCTAAGCCACTGGGTTATTACCGCTTATTGGCCACTCCAAACTGCCGGCAGTGCTCCTGCCACACTTTTAGGCGCGTCGGTCGCTGCCTCATCCCCGTGTTCGGACTCGGCCGCGCGCAGGAGCTTCCACTCATCCTGGGTACTTGACATACTTCCCACACTGCCCTCATTGTCCCCCTCATACTGCCCACCCCACACTGCTTCCAGTGCCCCTAACTGTCCCTCTCTCACTCTATTCTCTCCACACTGCCACCACGGGCCCCTGTCCTGCCCCCATTCCACCCCCACTGCCCCCAATGACCTCCACACTGTTACCGCGACTGCTGTTACCACATCAATTCTCTAAAAATTAAGTACATGTAATATGTAATGCCTTGGTAGGGCGTTGCAAAATACCAGCAGCCTTATTCTTAATACCAATTTCCAACTTAAATAATAAAACAAAATTATTTATCTTGCCAACTAAATATTCTACACTGCTACTATATTATACGACAAAGACTTAACAGCAATAAATGGCCCGCAGACGAGTTCTGGTCGCTGCACCCGGAGCTGCAGGACATCCCCATCTACTACGCGTCGTCGCTGGCCAAGAAGTGCATGGCGGTGTACCAGACCTACGTGAACGCCATGAACGACCGCATCCGCCGCCAGATCGCCGTCAACAACCCCTTCGTCTTCCGCCACATATCCAACCTGAAGGTGACCTCTCTTAGCACTATTACCAAGGTCACTCCATCGCGTGCTCAATAGACTAAGTGACTAAGTTAGTACGTCACTGCATCGCGTGCTCAATACGCGTGTTTCCACTAAGAATAAATCAGCTGGCATCGGGTTTCTAATGATTCATCATGTTATGCAAATAAACACTTTTTTCACTAAAATAATTAAAGATTACCAACATTTACGGAAAATAAAATCCGCATTATTGGCCGTTTAATCACGTGACATTAAAATGATTGAACACAAATCAGAGAAGCGTGACGTCACGCCTCGCGAAACGTCATGTTGTTGCCGTCATTTTCGTATACAGTGAACGGCTTGTTTCCCGAGGCGTGACATCATTCAAGACGCCGTGACAGTCTTGGCCTTTTGCGATGTCAATTTGGAGTTCATTTCTAAAAACGCAGAATTCTTAGGTAAAATGGCTTATTTATCTTAAAATAATGTATTTTTAAAATAGATACCAAGCTATATTTTTAAACTCATTTCCAAATTTTGTCAAGTAGCCTATTTATAGACAGTGACGTGGTGAGTTGGCAGCTCGCCAAGAGATGGCGCCACGAGTGTCCTGCATCGCGCTATTGAAGTATTCTAAATAATTAGATCAGTACCTACCCGGTGGACGTAATCGGAGCTCAGCTACTCCAGAGACATGATCACTTCTGTTAACAGGAGATCTTCCGCCTACTGCGGGCTGGTGGACTTCAAATACCTTTGAGGACATTTTTTTGTGAACTCTCAGGCATGCAGGTTTCCTCACGATGTTTTCCTTCACCGTAACAGCAGGTGATATTTAATTTTATAAAGCGCACATAACTTTTATTACAAAGTCATTGGTGCGTGCCACTGAGATTCGAACTCAGACCCCTCAATAGCACACCCTACTGTACACATAGTGCCCTGCTATTTGAGTAGAACATGCGCCTGTCTCAATGTAAAGGTAAATGGAAAAAACCATCACCGATGGTCAAGACCCCTAGACATCAGGAAACGAAGAAGAAAAATCGCTAGTGGCGATTAAATGTGCGCTTCTGAAGATATGCCGTCGGCTAAGGAGAGAATTTGGTTATGGTGTATTTGGTAAAAATCTGATAATCAAATTGGGAGATAGACGACTTTATTAATGATAAGGAAAGAGTAATAACTGTGTAATTCTTCAATTAAATTGTTGAGTAAAAAATATAATTATTATAAATGTTTATTTATAAAAAAAACACAGATTTTAATCCACTTCATTTAGTAGTGTTTTAATAAAGCATACAGTTTAAATAAGAAATCAATCTGCTTTAATCGCATTCTCTTCGCCAATTTCAAATACGTCGATCTCCGGCTTGACCTTCTCGTACAAGTGCGGGAAGGCGCCTTTAGCCTTGTACTTATTCCTCACGACCTCATACAGCGTCAGATCAAACATTTCTTCAAACTCCTCCTTCGTCATGAAGATATCCGCATACAAGAAGGAGTAGCCGCCGACGTCTCTCGTGAACTTCTCCATCTTCCTCATCGCGTCCACCGGGTTGTACGGCTTCTTCTCCTTCACCTTCCCGGGAACCCCGTAAACGCCTAAATCGTTGTACATTGCGTAATTCGTTCCCGGGACTAAATATTTCGCGTTCGGCCTCCTGAGCTGGCCGGACGATGGACCGTGATCGACGATTTTGCAAGGATACACCAGCAAAGGAAACTTCTCGAACAGAACGCTCGCGATCTCAATTTGCTTCTCCAACTCTTGGATCGGCAGGACGATGTCTTGGAACACCTGCTTTGTGAACGTATACGCTCGAACTCCTGGTGTCGTTGTGAATTTTAAAAATGCGGGCTTTGGTGGTAGCAGCCAGCCGAATAGTATTCTGAACCAGGGCTCGTTGCCGAAGGAGATCATGTCTTCCACCACCCAGAAGATGGGTCTGTTGTGACGCAGCAGATAATCCCTTAACGGGATCAGCTCCACCGTTTCTCCCTTGCTAAGGAACGATTCCACATGCTTATAGAACCAGGGCTTGTACCATCTCGAGCAGTTATTCACAGGGATTTCTGGATCGTAGTCTGAATAGTCCCCCGTCATAATGACAGCTTCGTCTTTACTGAAGATCGTGCCCTCAATATAATCAGGGAACACCGCCGGTGCGGCGACGTTGGCACCGGACAGATCTCTGATCATGTCGCAGTACTTCTTCTGGCCTTTAACGGGGATGTACTTGATTTTGATGTAGGGTTTGACTTTGACGATCTTCAAGGTCAAAGCGACCAGGAACCCCAGGCTGCCGTGGCTCCAGGGTAACGCCCTGTAGAGGTCGGCGTGTTCGTTGTCGGCGGTCGCGGTGACCAGCGAGCCGTCGCCCAGGACCACTTCGTAGCTGGTGATCGTCTCGTGGTAGAGCCCAGCCTTGTGCGAGTGCGTCGACATGCCTGTGCCGAAGGCTAGTCCTGTAATCAATTTTCCGCTTCAAGGTGCGTCATATATCATTTGCCTCACTGAAAAATTTAGTCTAGTAGGCAGATGATATATTTGAGTTGATCAATGTTCGAGTTATTGTCACCCCGTCGTCATTGTTCCTCGTCTGATTTAATTTTCTTTCTGATGTTAGAACTATTTCCCAATTCTTATTTGATTGGATGTGAGATATTCTAATTATGTAGGTAAATACTCTACCTACTTGAAACGAATATCTTAGTCCTTATAATAGCTCTGGCGTACGAATTCAGGTAGGATTTCTGTCCTATTTGAGGTTGGATGCCATGGATGGTGTCAATGGGCTGCAGTGATAATCACATGTTTGCTACTCAGTCCAATAAAGAAAATAATTGGTTTATTTTCTATATTACCTGAACGTAATTTTGTGCTTTAAGTAATTGGAATATCTGACAGCATCTGACAGATCGCTCTGTAACGTAACAAGTTTGCAAACCTGACGACTAACCTCCTAGAGTGGCATCCACGAGTTCAATAGTGACAGCCAACGAATACCCCTTCGGTATGAGATACTCAGTAATGTCTCCAATAGTCACCATAGGCTCCACCCTCACCGTCATGGCCAGTTCGTCCAGATCCAGGACGTCGTACAAGGGTATCGGGACCTGGTGGTGGAGATGTTTCTGGAAGAAGGTGGTGGATAGGGACAGCCAGTTCGGCCGTGACGTGCAGAGCAATCGCCGGTCTTGTGGACGCAGTTTGTTCCATTCTTGGACCTGAAAGAGACGTTAATGTTATTTAAAATATTCTAAATCACCATCACAACTTCCATAAGACAGACGAGATGAAGAAATAAATCTGCTCTTTATACCACAACAGTAGTAGAGAATACTGGTCACCTGATTTTAAAAGGCAACCACAAGCAAAAGACGAAAAGCGGATAAGGTAAGTTCTTTTTTATAGTGAGCTGATCTGTGGGAGACGACAATTACGTCAACCATATTTCCCCAGCCGAAACACAAGACACGAAGAACATGCTGCTTTACGACGGGTTAAGACGCTGGTGGTAAGACATTTTGCCTGAGCGAGGCACTATGGCTATACCATTTATAAGAATCTATCGGGCAACACTGGAGCTTCACCAGCCACTGGATGAGACGCCTCTTCTCGTAATCTGACAACATTGCTAGCTGATCTGTAGGAGAAGACATTACCTTCGCCTGTATCTCCCTGACCGGGCTGTTGTGGGTGTCGGGGTGGCTGCAGAGCGACCTCCTTGGAAGAGCTCCTCCAGCCACTGGATGGGACGGCTTTTCTCAGAATCTAGCAACATTGCTAGCTGATCTGTGGGAGACGACAATTACCCCAACCATATTTACCCGGCCGAAACACAAGACATGAAGAACATGCTGCTTTATGACGAGTTAAGACCCTGGCGGTAAGATACCTCACAAGACTCTACCGGGCGAGATTATCCGCCATTCTGAGGGAGGGGACATTACCTTCGCTTGTATCTCCCTGACCGCGTTGTCGTGTGTGTCGCGGTGGGGGCAGAGACGTCTCGCGAGCGCGCTGAGCCGCAGCAGCAGCGCGAAGAGCCAGCTGGCGGGCAGGCAGAAGCCGCACACCACCCACTCGCGGTGGTCCTCCAGCCACCGGACGAGGCGGTTCTTTATAGAGTCTGGCAACATTGTACTCCCTTCTGTGGGAGACGATATTCTTTTTAGTTTACTGCTCGTACACAGTGCTAAAGTAAAAGAAGGGAAGTAAGTAAGTAGTAACGGCTGCTTATTCCATTGGGGTTGTTTTCCAACAGACTCAGATATGCTATTCAAAGCAAGTAATAAGGGTGTTGTTTGCACAAACAGTAATTGTATCTGCCGGTATTTTATTGAAACCGGTTTTTAGTGATTCCAAATATGTATGTATACGCCTTTCATCAAATCTTGTAATGTAGGCATGGTTGGTGAAATGTTATAATTAATTTTGTAAAATTGACATCAAAATTTTTCAATTTTTTGGTAACAATAGTAACGGCTGATTAACATATTTTTGATGAAATTTATGAAGACAATACAGTAAGAACAAACACACGACCCTTAGGTCAATACATAATCGAACCTAACCTAAAAATAGAAACAATCTCCAGACCGTACCTCTTGAACCGCTACTGATTTAAATTAATCAATTTTGGGTTTATTGATAGATTCAAATACATAACAGATAAGTGAAGAAGTAACGAAGATAAATGCGAGTTATCGCACAGCTGTGGAATCGATACATACCGGCGTTAACCTTACTTTGATAAGAAAAACATACGTTTTTATAGGAGATTAACTAAAATAAATACAATTAATATTACACTATTATTATTTGTACTCAAAAACGTTTGGTCTCAAAAATAAAAGACAAAATATATTATTATTTAATGATACGTTTCGTTTCACTCCGTTAAATAATCGATATATATCAAATTTTACTTTATAAGTTCTGTTGAATATAACTGAAATGTATTATTAATGAAATGAATAATTACCTTTTTTGATTTTATCCAATTTAATGAGGTACTCATTACATTGTTTTTAAAAATTCATATCTTGCTTTTGTTATTTTTGCTCTTATGCTAAACATTGTTTGAAACAATGGAACGGCATTCGTCAACGACCTTGCGAATCAATTCAATTATCTCCGACATTATCGATGTGTTTCAAACTTGTGCCTTATTCTAAAGTGTTAAACTGTATTTCCGCTTGTTCACTTTATACTCTTATTAGTTTATCACGGCCAATGGCAGCGGTGATAGCCCAGTGGCTTAGAATTCGACCTCGAATCGAGGGGTCTGGGTTCGAATCTCAGAGGCATGCACCAATGACTTTGTAATAAAAGTTATGTGCGATTTATAAAATTAAATATCACCTGCTGTTACGGTGAAGGAAAACATCGTGAGGAAACCTGCATGCCTGAGAGTTCACAAAATAAATGTTCTCAAAGGTATGTGAAGTCCACCAACCCACAGTTGGCCAGCGTGGTGGACGGCGGCCTACATCCCTCTCATTTTGAGAGTAGACCCGACCCTCTAGTGGGTCATTAATGGGTTACTGACAATGTCTGGGCCGTATTTCGAGGATTCCGTTCGTATTGTAGACATTGGAGTACTCGGTTCGCTGTTACGTCCCATTGCTATATCCTAATACTGACTCACTGCAGGGTCGGATCTCCTCTCATGATGAGCATGCAGGCCTTAGTCCACCACGCGGGCCTAATGCGGGTTGATGGCTGGAGAAGAATATCCTATCTGAGGTTGTATGCGGGTGCTTTGCTTCTCACGAGGACTAAGATGTTCGCCTCAAATAAATAAATAAATAATAAATAACGCTTCACACTCATAGCCCCACACTAGGATTCCCTGTGTCGTGGGCGCCATGGACACACACAAGACAAGAATACAACACACCCAGATCAGAAACAGAAATTTAAACTCATCATTCAAATCTCTTCTCCGCTGGGAATCGAACCCAGGACCCTCCGCGTAGCGCACTGGCGTCTTTACCAACTGAGCCACTCGGGTCGTCAAAGAATCCCCGGCAACCATACGTCACCCAGCCGAAACACAACACATTAAGAACTTGCTACTTTACCTACCTCCACTCCACCCCTCCTCTGCTATCTAAAAGCCTATAACAATGTTGACCAGTAACAATATCTCCCTTAGGGCATAGACCATTTCGAGGACATAGGGCCGTGCGTGATAATGGCGTCCCCCGGCATGATGCAATCCGGCCTCTCGCGCGAGCTGTTCGAGTCCTGGTGCACCGATCCGAAGAACGGTGTCATCATTGCTGGTGAGTGGTATTTCATCCTATTACTTTCATAATAGAAGTAACAGCTGTGATAGTCCAGTGGATAAGAATTCGACCTCGAATCCCAGTGGCACGCATCAATTACTTTGTAAAAGAGTTATGTGCGCTTTATAAAATTAAATTAAACATCACCTGCTGTTACGGAGCAGGACAACATCGTGAGGAAACCTGCATGCCTGAGAGTTCAAACAAAATGTTCTCAAGGGCATGTTCGTCCACCAACTCGCAGTAGGCCAGCGTGGTGGACGGCGGCCTACATCCCTCTCATTGTGAGAGGAGACCCGACCCTGTAGTGGGTCATAAATGGGTTACCGACAATAGAAGTAGTGATAGTCCTGTCGGTCGAAGGATCTTTAATCAAGAGGAAAATGTCTTAGCAAAAGGAGCCTTCCACCTTCCGACCAGGTGTACTGATGATCTGACGAAAACAGAGGGAAACCGTTGGAATCGAGGGGTCCAGGACAATGCAGAATGGCGTTGGTAAGGGTAGGGTACCACGTCCAGCAGACCAGCAGTTTTCGGACCTGAAGAAGACATGTAAACTCGTGCTACTTCTGGCAACTCATTCAAATACATTTCAGGAAATATATTATTATATTTATTTGAGAGCGGATGGCGATGGAGCCATATTGACACACACGATAGCTGTCACGTGTGTTCCTTTATTGGGTCCAGTCATACTGCACCATAGAATAATTCATACACACACACGATAGCTGTCACGTGTGTTCCTTTATTGGGTCCAGTCATACTGCACCATAGAATAATTCATACTTATTTTTAAAAGAGTGCTGGGAGTTTTTTCCGCCCGCTTTTTTCTCCCAGTCTACTTTTTGCCTGAGGGGCGATCAAAGCGGATGCTATGACGTTCATTAAGTGTGCACAAATTGTACCTAATAATGAATAAAAGCTTTTGAATTTGAATCGAACCCAGAACCCTCGCCGGTCGGACGCAGTTGTCAAATTGGGATCTAAACCTTATTCCGAGTATCGCATCTCTCGTCAACGTCTTTCGTGTACCACTCCAGGCTACTGCGTCGAGGGCACGCTGGCGAAGACGATCCTGTCGGAGCCCGAGGAGATCACGTCGATGTCGGGGCAGAAGCTGCCGCTGAAGATGTCCGTGGACTACATCTCCTTCTCGGCGCACACCGACTACCAGCAGACCTCGGAGTTCATCAACATACTGAAGCCTCCTCATGTGGTATGTACTTGTACATCTTATTGAAATTGGCAATTGAGTAGGGAACGGATGTACTGTTAATTTCATGTTAAGAGGTGACTGTAGCCCATAGATAATCTCGACTAGGATAGAAATTCTATCTGAGATAGCACGTTGGTGTGTTGCTGCCTGATCTCTGTTTCCCGGTGGGCACTTTGGGTAAGTGCCCAGGGCCCCGCGATCGTTATCCCTAGTTCCTGTCAGATCACCAAACGATAACTAATATTAATTATTACCAAAAAATTTGCATAAATCGAAGAAACCGAACCTTAATTACTGACTAAAATAGGGACCCCACTATCCTAATATGCCCAGTATTGCCAGGGCCTCTAATAGATTAAAGACGGCCCTGGTTGCTGCTCGAGAGAACTAAGATCTTCTCCTTAAATAGAGTATCCTGGGCAGCAAATTAAAACACAAGATATTCAATGACGAACAAGTAGTTTCATATCGAATGAAGAGGGTGGTGGTAAGGTACGATATCTCCGCGGCAGAGCTTCTATAGCTTACCTCTTTATTTAATTTAACCCTCCGTACTGGCGCCGCGCCGTTTCGTGTGCTTCAAATTGACGACCCAAGTGGCGCAGTGGTTGAGACACCGGTGCGCTGCGCTGAGGGTCCTGGGTTCGATTCCCAGCAGAGCAGATACTTGAATGATGAATTTGAATTTCTGTTTCTGGTCTGGGTGTGTTGTGTTGTTGTCTTGTGTGTGTCCATGGCGCCCACGACACAGGGAATCCTAATGAGTGTGAAGCGTTGTTTATAAATTTGTCATGCGACAATTATTGCATACTTTGGTCGCATGACTGTAAGTGTGTAGTGTAAGAAAGGGCATCTCCATATACGAGCTAAAACCTGTGACAGCTGTGCTTTGACATTTGTCGCGTTGGTTTGCCGCTTACGATGCGACGCCGTGTTTGGCGGGTGTCGGTATACAAAACTAGCCGTAGGTACCACCTGTTATTATCATCGTATGTGTCGCGTCGCAGGTGCTAGTTCACGGCGAGCAGAACGAGATGTCGCGGCTGAAGGCGGCGCTGCAGCGCGAGCACCGCGGCCGCATCGCCATCCACACGCCGCGCAACACGCAGCAGCTGGCGCTCACCTTCCGCGGCGACAAGACCGCCAAGGTACGCCGCACGACACACGCCACACGACACACGTACAGTACAGAACGAGATACAACCGGTATGTAGCTCATTAATGACCTACTGAAGCGGTGATAGCTCAGTGGCTTAGAATTCGACCTCGAATCGAGCGGTCCGGGTTCGAATCCCAGTGGCACGCACCAATGACTTTGTAAAAAAAAGTTATGTGCGCTTTATATAATTAAATATCACCTGCTGTTACGGTGAAGGAAAACATCGTGAGGAAACCTGCATGCCTGAGAGTTCACAAAACCAACGACACCAACGGGCAGTAGTGGTGCGTGGTGGACGGCGGCCTACATCCCTCTCATTGTGAGAGGAGACCCGACCCTGTAGTGGGTCATTAATGGGTTACTGACAATGACCCACTGCTGTACTGGGTCTGCTCTCACAACAAGAAGGACACCACCGCTGTCCGCCACGCCGCAACACTCAGCGGCTCGCGCCCAGCCTTCTGCGGGGACAAGACCGCCAAGGTACGCCTCGCGCACGACACAAGCCACATGCTACACCACACAGCCACACGCCACATGCCAGTGAACCGAGCGAGGTGCGCCGTCTGTAATGTTTCTAAATTCGATAAATGTGTTCCAATTCGATAAATGTGTTCCAATTCGATAAATGTGTTCCAATTCTATAAATGTGTTCGAATTCTATAAATGTGTTCCAATTCTATAAATGTGTTCCAATTCGATAAATGTGTTCCAATTCGATAAATGTGTTCCAATTCGATAAATGTGTTCCAATTCGATAAATGTGTTCCAATTCGATAAATGTGTTCCAATTCTATAACCTGATTGCTATATCTCTAGAATTTACACCAAATTTATTGAATATAATACATTTGTGAACATGTCGGCAGGTGATGGGCTCGCTGGCCGTGCAGCCCCCGGAGCCCGGCCAGCAGCTGCAGGGCATCCTGGTCAAGCGGAACTTCAACTACCACATACTGGCGCCCTCCGACCTGAACAGTGAGTAAAAATGGGTTCTGCTATATTGAGAATGGCATAATAAACAGTCAAACGCCACATCTGATGTCCAAAGTTTGGTTACAGCTGAAGTGGTCACTGCAATCCATGTTCTTCGGAGCAAATCCTTCATGAATATCAACTGCCAGATCGGTTCAGATATTTGCTATAAACTCACGGTTTTCTCGATGCTAAGTTGTTCAGGTCGGATTGTAGTCATATGTGCCATTAACTAATCTATGGAGATATTGGATGGATATTGGGCAATCCTATACTGGGCGTGATGAAGGTGGTCTTTTAACGATTAACACAATGAATCTATATGACAGGGGTGGGAGGAAGTGGGCGTGGTACAGGGATCAAAATTAAAGGGAGCTTTATTTTTAAAATTTTTTAATTTTTTTATTGTTCCAATTACATTTGACGCCCGTATAAGGCAGGACATAAGTGATTACGAAAGTGCAACATACTACATAGCCAAGTAGACGCCGCATGACAGGCGAATGCTTTCAGACAACACATCCAGGATAAAAAGCGTGAAATCTTTATGCTAGTTACCGTTTTTGAACTGACTAGCCACGACGCTTTATTTTTCTTCCCCTCACCCCCCCTCGCATTTACCTCGACGCTCTGACCGAGTTGTTTCGTTGTAGAAGCTATGACATGCGGTGTCGAATGACAATAGGGACCGTGCAGAAACTACAAAACGCCACCTAGCGGATTAAAACGAAACTGCCACAACTAAAGTGCAATGTTGTCCCTTTGTTTTTCATATGTTTTCATAATGTCGCTTAACGAGGAATAACTCAATATTTCACTATAAATTACGGATTAAATTACGTAAAATTTATAAAATGCGATTTTAGTGATATCAAGAATAGTGTGTGTCGTGCGAACGTTGATATTTTTCAAATTCTAAAAGTATTTGGTCCAAGTGTTTTTCAAAAGAAAATTTGTTGGTATATTAAAAGGGTGTAGAGGATTTTCAGATAACATTGTTTAAATAAAGTGAGCAACGCATAAATCAGTATCTATTTTAAGATGAATGCCAGGTATTTTGATATTGTGTGATAAATAAAAATGTTTAAATAGAACAAATTCCTCCTTTTCATTGAAAACAAAAATAACTTGAATTTTAAATTAATCTCAAAACAAATTATATATTAGTTTCATTTAAAAAACCTTGATAGTTCTTTTTAACCGTTTGAATTCATGTCACGTGTAATTTTAACTGCACTTATCCAACTTTTCGTATAGTTTTTAGCCAGAGCATGTTGGTCCTATCAGTGGAAAATTACGAGAATTTACACTAATATATTTATATATTTTATTCTTGGAAGTATTGGAGCATCCATCAATACAAGAATACACTTTTAATGAGCCTTTTAATATACAAAATTATTTGTGATAGTCTTTTCAAAAAGTTAACATACGGTAGTAATCCTACCCGTAAAGCAATATGCAGTTCCGATAAATGACACTAGATGGCATGGGTGTCGCCACGCACGGTCCCTATACTAGCGAATGTCGTTGTCAGAATACACGGAGCTGACGCAGTCGGAGGTGACGCAGCGCCAGTCGATCCACTACGCGGGCTCCACGGCGCTGCTGCGGCACGCCGTGCTGCGGCTGGCCGGCACCGCGGACTTCCTCAGCGAGACCCGCTGGCGGCTGTACGGCTGCATCACGCTCACCGTGGACCCGCCCATCGTCACCCTCGAGGTGTGTACGAGGAATGCAAATCTCGCGAGATCTCGGGAGATTATAAACTCCAATACCTACTAACTGCGAGATCTCGCTAATTTCGAGAAAAGTACATTTAAATTTCAAATTCATTCCAAAACGCTCGCCCGTGTCATAGCGTCTGTCATTACGTCACGGCTCAGTAAAAAATGCAGAGATCGCGTATAATATGCTTACGAAAAAAATGACGTTTACTGAGACGTGACGTAAATTGACGTAATTCGGATGGCGGATTGTAGTATTTTATAGATTTATTTTAACAAATAAATTATTAATCTCGACATTAGGTAATAAGAGAATAAATACATGTTTCAAAATCTTTGAATCCTATTTCATTAGATCAGATAAATATTTTAGCGATACTTGATTACTGTCATGATGCGTATTGGCGACGTGACCGAAATGTACCGTGTGGGTGCAGTGGCAGGCGCAGCCCGTGTCGGACATGTACGCGGACGCCGTGGTGGCGGCCGTGCTGGCCTCGTCCGCGCTGCCCGCGCCCAGGAGCCTGCCGCTCGCGCCCAAGCTCGACCGCATGCACTTCAAGGTAACGTACAGACTACGATATAACAACTTTCATTGGTCGGTTCGACATTGACTGCGCTGCGGTGCACGCGATTGGTTCGTCAGCCGTCAGTTCGTCAGTGTGCGTCGTCTATTGGTCGAGCGCGTTTTCCGGCTGCTGTACATTGGCCGAAAGTTTATCCCTACCACTGATAATCTGCTCGCGACTCACGACGGTTACTATATGGCTGTAACTGTAACAATAGGCTCTCGACGCTATACTGACGCCACCTCTAAAATATAACCTAGAATGCTAGCATTCTAAAGTAATCTATAAATTGAGGTGTTCACCTAGGTGTTCTTATCTATTGTTTGTGTTCCTTTATTGGACCTAGTCTTACTGCACTATAAAATAATTTTTATTTACGTTTAAAAGAGTGCTGGAAGATTTTTTCCGCTCGTTTTTTCTCCCAGTCTTCGTTTCGCCTGAGGGGCGATCAAAGCGAATGTAGAATGTATAATTTATATGTATGACGTTCATTAAGTGTGCACAAATAACGCCTAATACTGAATAAAAGTTTTTCACTTGTCCTGAATGACTGACGGGTCACTGCACAGCCGAAAGGTCGAGGTCACTTTGGACGCGATATCATACGAATTCAACTCGTGCGTATACGTACGTTCACGCACGAACACTCCCGACCTTATAAATACTATGGGATCGCTCTCACCGCGCACTGACTCGCACGGATTCGTATCAAAACGCATTCAAACTGAGCGCGGCCTTATTCTATCACACTCGGTCAGTCGTGATGACAGATGAAACGACTGCTCAGTTTAGCAAAATGTAGGGTAAGCCAGCCCAATTTTTTTTTTATAGATAGAGCAAGCAAACAGACAGATGGGCCACCTGATGGTAAGTGGTCACCGTCGCCCACTGACGCGTGCAACACCAGCAGTCGCCAGTGCGTTGCCGGCTATGCTGGAGAGCTTTTTCGCATAGCATTCGAATTCGCATTTCGCATAGCTATTCCATAATATATAATTTGATCGTATACGAAGCGCACTGTGGTTGTGACGGCATCGGTTCCATTGTTTGTTGTACAAGTGTTGTGTGCACAGGAGTGCGTGATAGAGATGCTGCAGGAGATGTTCGGGGAGGACTCCGTGCCCAAGATGTTCAAGGGCGAGCGGCTGCACGTCACCGTGGCCGGCCACAAGGCCGACATCGACTTGACCAGCATGGTGAGATCGTCGCTACTTACTACTTTCAAACACTACCGATTTAAGTAGTGTTGTACTTGTATGTCAGTACCCATTAATGGCCCACTACAGGGTCGGGTCTCCTCTCACAATGAGAGGATGTAGGCCGCCGTCCACCACGCACCACTACTGCGCGTTGGTGGACTTCACATGCCTTTGAGAACATTTTTTTTTATGAACTCTCAGGCATGCAGGTTTCCTCACGATGTTTTCCTTCACCGTAACAGCAGGTGATATTTTATTTTATAAATCGCACATAACTTTTATTACAAAGTCATTGGTGCGTGCCGCTGGGATTCGAACCCGGACCCCTCAATTCGAGGTCGAATTCTAAGCCACTGGGCTATCACCGCTATTGTACTTGTATAGCAAAAGAAAAGCTTGCGTTGTGTGGTTGGTGTATTTCGGTATTTATTGAAAGTTTAATAAATTTAATTATAACTGTACTCGGCAAAATATTTACATTTTCCTTTTTTATGTTGTCAACTTATTACACCGCATTGTGTTGTATCTACTGCGTTACTGGCTGAAATTCGTATATCATTAATAGTTACATGTCGTTTTATCATTGGATTGGTTGGGAAATGGGAAAGTTTGTGAGGATGGATAAATGGATCTTTGTTACACTTTAAAATGTAGAAATGACTGAGATTTTGGTGAAATTTAGTATGCAGAATGGCACATAGTTTTAACCTAAATAAACAAATAGGAAACTTTTTATCCCTCCGGACCATTTTCTAAAATCCAAGCCAACAAAGCCGCGGGCAAAGTCTATCATATATTGTTATCATTTAAGCCCTTCGTAGGCCACCGCTGGACATGGAACACTCCGCCCGCTCCCGGGCCCTTTAATACCAACCGTTTCCGCTTCTTCACATCGTCAGCCTTGCCATTATAGCCTTGTAAGATAATAAAATTAAAATGAGTTTTATATATAATTGCAGGACGTGTCGTGTCCCGAAGATCCAGTGCTGCAGCGCTGTGTCCGCGCGGCGCTCACGGGGCTGTACGCCGCGCTGGCCCCCGCCAAGCCGCCTCCCACGCACGCGCCCGCGCACCCGCAGTGACTGCGCACCGCCCAGTGTCGCACACCGGCCGACGACCACACAACGCACCCACTGTATATCTTCTAGCTGGGTTTTTTTTATAATAATGGCATTCCCATCTCCTGTGGGTGAGACGTATTTGGCCAACTACGACGTTCTATCCTCTCCCTGACCTGAGCTACGAGGATACCAGGCCCACTCATTAATCTGGTGCACTTCTATAGTTCACATTTCCTCACCATCCTGTCTCCCTGTGGAGCAACGGACTTGTGTGAGTAATCAGCTAGAACCGACTGCATTATAGTGCAATGAAATTCAAATGATGTGTTAAACGCGGCCGGCGTGTGTGTGTTGTGGTGTAATAGTTAAGGACAATACTGTAGTGATATTAATATTATTTTTTGTATTGAAATTAAACAAAAAGTATATATTAAGTTGTTTCATTGTCACTATGCATTAGCTTTAAGGACTATTTCTACTGTGAGATATAATAGAAATAAATAATGAAAGATCATAATGAAATAGAACTATTTATTTACAACAATTAACACTATTCTTAAAGTATTATTATATAATAATTTTGGACTTGGTTTACACATAATGAATCAACAAGATCCTCACTGTTACTGTTACGTAAATTACAATTTATTATTCAACCACTCTCATATAAACACATTAAACAGCGTTAAGTTACCACAGAGGAATTAACTAGCGGAGGCAACTCACAAAGCCCTGAAAGTTTGCAAATTGAAGTGGCAATGAGTCGGTTACTGTTGTTATAAAAATTAGTTGTCCTTTAAATTTTCAAGGATTTTTCCCATCTGTAGTACTTATCAGATAGTAATATGTATCGAGCAAAGATACAGAGTAGGCTGTCCTTCTACCACGTGAGCCGGTCATCTGAAGCGGCTACTGAATCAGCCGGCATCATGAAGAACTTTGGACAGGTTCGAATCTATTAGAATTGATATAAGAGATATGCGTGAGTCCAATGATAGATGTTACATACAAAAAGAAATATCTCTGGGTTGCGTTGACGACTTAATCAGGCGTATGTACCCGTTTACATAACACTGCCTGTCTAATAAGTAGGCATAAAAGCGACCGAGGACGTATCACGTGCGAGTCACGGCACGGACAGGGGGCTTATTCTGTATGACCATTCAGATTTCGTGTCGATATCGTGTGTCATCCGACCGTATGTCATTTCATGAACTCTGCAAGACAAGGAACCTTAATGTCTTTTCTATAAGGCACACAATAGATTGTCACGATATTTGACTCTTAAGCCTTTTTTGACTTTTTATCACGGGTAAGACACGACATTGCCGCGATACGTGTGAATGGTCATACAGAATCCGGCCCCAGCTCGGTGGTGAAGCGGCGACGTGACGGCGGCGGTCAGGGGCCGGCGAGCGCGGCGGCCTTGCCCGAGTGCGCGGAGTGGCGCTTCCAGAAGCGCTTGATGTCGTCGTGGCCGGCGCGCGTCACCACCATGGTGCGCGTGCGCTCGCTCTGCCACGTCAGCGCGCCCTGCTGCCTCGCGTAGTCGCGCAGCACCACGAAGTCCGCCTGCGCCCACCGGACGCCAATACACAGTTAGTTTAAGATTATGCTCCACGGCGTTCTCAAAATTCAACGATAGACGCAAAGCAGTGCTCATTCGTAACCAAGAAAAATAAACAAAAAAATATAATATCGATAAGTACTTAAAGTTACAGAAAATTAAAAATAGTTCCTTAAACGGACACCACTTCAGTTATTTTTATTTACTTTAAAAAAGGAGGTCTATGGAGACTACAAACAGCAAATTTTAAAAAACATGCAAAATGCATCGAATGCACTAATTACAATTCTTCTGCAACCTATTTACAGCCAATTACGATCAATATTGACCTTTTCGTGCCTCACACTATGTAAGATGCAGCGGTGATAGCCCAGTGGCTTAGAATTCGACCTCGAATCGAGGGATCCCAGTGGCACGCACCAATGACTTTGTAATAAAAGTTATGTGCGATTTATGAAATTAAATATCACCTGCTGTTACGGTGAAGGAAAACATCGTGAGGAAACCTGCATGCCTGAGAGTTCACAAAAAAAAATGTTCTCAAAGGCATGCGAAGTCCACCAACCTGCAGTAGGCCAGCGTGGTGGACTAAGGCCTACATCCTTCTCATTGTGAGAGGAGACCCGACCCTGTAGTGGGTCATTAATGGGTACTGACACGACACTATGTAAGATAATCACAACATCCATTTTGATTATTTTATAGCAAAAACAATATCACTCTATGGCTGCACGACGAAACGCTGTCATTATTTATTCACGTTTATTTCAGTTACGGTGGCTTGTGGACGCATCACTACCGTAACCGTAAGAGGTATTACGAAGGCGTCACCTGCGACAGGAACTGGTTGTAGACCACGCCCTCGGTGTACGTGAAGCGGTTCCTCTCGCTCTCCCACAGCCTGATCTGGTCCACCACGGTGGGCGGCAGCACCGACGTCGACCGGATGCCGCCCGTTTCCGATTTCAACATCTAATAACAAAATAAGCTTCGATTAAGTATCCTATGAAAGCAGTATAAGTGTTAGAGCCGCGACAGACCCGAGCGAGAATACTGTGGCACGTATTTAAGGAAATCGATGTCGCGTGGCAACTCTACACTGAACCGATGGAACGTGGGTCAGGAGTCACCTTTATCATCAGGGGCCCGATTCTGTATCACCATTCAGATTTCGTGTCGATATCGTGTGTCATCCAACCGTATGTCATTCCATGAACTCGGCACGACAAGGAACCTTAATGTCTATTGTATAAGGCACACAATAGATTGTCACGATATTTGACTTTTAAGCCTTTTGTTACTTTTTATCACGGGTAAGACACGACATTGCCGCGATACGAGTGACTGGTCATACATACGGGGCCCAGCATGTAGCCCACAGCAGGAAGTACAGAGCGGAAGGCGAGACCACTGATTTCGACACGCCCTCAAATTAGGCACCACAGTTACTTGTAGTCTGTGGGCAATTTTAAACATAGACACACACATAGGACGCTCGTTTGCTCTTTATTATAATTTAAATCATGAAATCATTCGGTAAATGATTCATGCTTAAATGTCAATACCGCTTTTACAATACATTACGGGTACCCATTGAAGGTCGCAGCGTAGATTGCTCGAGTAGATTAGCAAGCGATCAGCATGCGATGCTTTGGAGCTTCGGAGCTCACGTCCTAGTTGTGATCGATAATATGGCAGTCGTTAAATCTTGTCGAAAGGCTTATGGCCGCCCACAACTGGAATTATCTAACACAAGCCGTCCGCCAGCCCGTTTCTCCACCGAACCACATTGGGGTGTGGGGTTGCGGTGCCCAACAGTGGGAGTTGGGACGCGAAGGCGACGTCACCTGCGGGTGCGAGTGCAGCTCGAGGTAGCGGATGATCTGGTCGGCGGAGATGCCGCCGCGCAGCGCTTGCCGCACCGATTCGCGCGTCAGCACGCCCACCACCACGTTCGGGAACCTGGAACACGTTGTTATATAATACAGGTTTACAGGGTAACTTTACCTACATCCTCCAGGGGGTGATCATCATCATTCATCTTCCTTTCAGCTCTCGGTATAGTAAACGTCGTGAGTCGTGAGCACAGATTATCGGTGGTGGGGATATTGTACACGCCCGCCCAATGTACAGCAGCCGGAAAACGCACTGCACCAATAGACGACGCACACTGACGAACTGACGGCTGACGAACCAATCGTGTGCACCGCAGCGCAGTCAATGTCGAACCGACCAATGAAAGTTGTGCTCACCACTCGCGAGTTCGTCAGCGTGCGTCGCCTATTGGCGCAGCGCGTTTTCCGGCTGCTGTACATTGGGCGGGTGTGCACAATATCCCTACCACTGATAATCTGTGCTCACGACTCGTGACGATCACTATAGTAATCTATACTAATATTATAAAGAGGAAACATTTGTATTTTTGTATGTTTGTAACGAATAAACTCAAAAACTACTGGGCCGATTTCAATAATTCTTTCACCATTGGAAAGCTACATTCAGCCTGAGTAACATAGGCTATTAAATAAAAAGAAAAAAAAATCATTGGCAGAGCGAAGCCTGCTGGGTCAGCTAGTTAGTATTATAATGGCGACCTGTAGACGAGTTCGGTGAAGAGGCCGAGCAGCGCCACCTGCAGCGCCGACTGCGTGTAGGCGTACACGCGGTAGTTGGTCTCCACGAGGATGTAGCCGCCGCCGCCGCCGCCCGCGCGCCCGTCCCGCAGCGGCGCGGCGCCGTCCCGCGCACACGCGATGTCCAGCGCCAGCCGCGTCGGGTAGAACCGCCCCGCCTTGCGCTGACAAGCGACCGATCACGTTTCAATTATGTATTATAATATGTATAATAAAGGTGGAGCCGGTTGGAGGAGGCCTTTGTTGCAGGAAAGCACACAGATACAACAACAAAAAAAAAACAACATACTACTGAAGAACCTAACTGATAGAAATATGTATCTTGAAGAAGGCTTATAATAATAATAATAATATGTAGAATTGTACAAACCCTATGAAGTTGAACATTTTTCAAAATTAGCCCGGTATAACTGGGATATTTTGTGACTTATTATCATTCTACAGCATATTAGCTTTAAAACTAAAAACCCTATGTTCTAACTCAATGAAAACGATAAGTAAGAGGTGTTAAAGTGGGCCATTGATTACGTTATCACTCAGGTAGAGACTGCATTTGAGATTTGAGAATTTTGAAATTACTGAAAATTGCCAAAAAAAATTTTATTTTTGTTAAAAACGTCAAAGTTTAGGCCACGATAGACGTTGTTTTGAGAGCTGCGTGTTATTCTATCCCCACTGCCAAGTATTTGACGTATTATTGTTTTTTATTTCAACGAAATCGACCCACCACTTTGAAAGAAATCGCTTTTCTCGTACATAGGGTTCACAATAAAAAATCAAAATCTTAATTTATCAATAAAAAGTAGAATTTTGTTTTTTATTTTTTTTTCTATTGTTTTAGTCGACAATTTTTGGTCTAGTTTCCTCTTTTCGGATTGCACTTCATCCCGGGACACACCGTATAGACGTAGTCAGGTTTGATATAGATACCGTTACTATCTGGCATACCTTCCTCTGGTACACGAGCCCGAACTCTCTCAGGTGCTGCAGGAACACCAGCATGTTGTTGATATAGACAGTGTTACTATCATACCTTCCTCTGGTACACGAGCCCGAACTCTCTCAGGTGCTGCAGGAACACCAGCATGTTGTTGATATAGACAGTGTTACTATCATACCTTCCTCTGGTACACGAGCCCGAACTCTCTCAGGTGCTGCAGGAACACCAGCATGTTGTTGATATAGACAGTGTTACTATCATACCTTCCTCTGGTACACGAGCCCGAACTCTCTCAGGTGCTGCAGGAACACCAGCATGTTGTTGATATAGACAGTGTTACTATCATACCTTCCTCTGGTACACGAGCCCGAACTCTCTCAGGTGCTGCAGGAACACCAGCATGTTGTTGATATAGACAGTGTTACTATCATACCTTCCTCTGGTACACGAGCCCGAACTCTCTCAGGTGCTGCAGGAACACCAGCATGTTGTTGATATAGACAGTGTTACTATCATACCTTCCTCTGGTACACGAGCCCGAACTCTCTCAGGTGCTGCAGGAACACCAGCATGTTGTTGATATAGACAGTGTTACTATCATACCTTCCTCTGGTACACGAGCCCGAACTCTCTCAGGTGCTGCAGGAACACCAGCATGTTGTTGATATAGACAGTGTTACTATCTGGCATACCTTCCTCTGGTACACGAGCCCGAACTCTCTCAGGTGCTGCAGGAACACCAGCATGTTGTTGATATAGACAGTGTTACTATCATACCTTCCTCTGGTACACGAGCCCGAACTCTCTCAGGTGCTGCAGGAACACCAGCATGTTGTTGATATAGACAGTGTTACTATCATACCTTCCTCTGGTACACGAGCCCGAACTCTCTCAGGTGCTGCAGGAACACCAGCATGTTGTTGATATAGACAGTGTTACTATCATACCTTCCTCTGGTACACGAGCCCGAACTCTCTCAGGTGCTGCAGGAACACCAGCATGTTGTTGATATAGACAGTGTTACTATCATACCTTCCTCTGGTACACGAGCCCGAACTCTCTCAGGTGCTGCAGGAACACCAGCATGTTGTTGATATAGACAGTGTTACTATCATACCTTCCTCTGGTACACGAGCCCGAACTCTCTCAGATGCTGCAGGAACACCAGCATGTTGTTGATATAGACAGTGTTACTATCATACCTTCCTCTGGTACACGAGCCCGAACTCTCTCAGGTGCTGCAGGAACACCAGCATGTTGTTGATATAGACAGTGTTACTATCATACCTTCCTCTGGTACACGAGCCCGAACTCTCTCAGGTGCTGCAGGAACACCAGCATGTTGTTGATATAGACAGTGTTACTATCATACCTTCCTCTGGTACACGAGCCCGAACTCTCTCAGGTGCTGCAGGAACACCAGCATGTTGTTGATATAGACAGTGTTACTATCATACCTTCCTCTGGTACACGAGCCCGAACTCTCTCAGGTGCTGCAGGAACACCAGCATGTTGTTGATATAGACAGTGTTACTATCATACCTTCCTCTGGTACACGAGCCCGAACTCTCTCAGGTGCTGCAGGAACACCAGCATGTTGTTGATATAGACAGTGTTACTATCATACCTTCCTCTGGTACACGAGCCCGAACTCTCTCAGGTGCTGCAGGAACACCAGCATGTTGTTGATATAGACAGTGTTACTATCATACCTTCCTCTGGTACACGAGCCCGAACTCTCTCAGGTGCTGCAGGAACACCAGCATGTTGTTGATATAGACAGTGTTACTATCATACCTTCCTCTGGTACACGAGCCCGAACTCTCTCAGGTGCTGCAGGAACACCAGCATGTTGTTGATATAGACAGTGTTACTATCATACCTTCCTCTGGTACACGAGCCCGAACTCTCTCAGGTGCTGCAGGAACACCAGCATGTTGTTGATATAGACAGTGTTACTATCTGGCATACCTTCCTCTGGTACACGAGCCCGAACTCTCTCAGGTGCTGCAGGAACACCAGCATGTTGTTGATATAGACAGTGTTACTATCATACCTTCCTCTGGTACACGAGCCCGAACTCTCTCAGGTGCTGCAGGAACACCAGCATGTTGTTGATATAGACAGTGTTACTATCATACCTTCCTCTGGTACACGAGCCCGAACTCTCTCAGGTGCTGCAGGAACACCAGCATGTTGTTGATATAGACAGTGTTACTATCTGGCATACCTTCCTCTGGTACACGAGCCCGAACTCTCTCAGGTGCTGCAGGAACACCAGCATGTTGTTGATATAGACAGTGTTACTATCATACCTTCCTCTGGTACACGAGCCCGAACTCTCTCAGGTGCTGCAGGAACACCAGCATGTTGTTGATATAGACAGTGTTACTATCATACCTTCCTCTGGTACACGAGCCCGAACTCTCTCAGGTGCTGCAGGAACACCAGCATGTTGTTGATATAGACAGTGTTACTATCATACCTTCCTCTGGTACACGAGCCCGAACTCTCTCAGATGCTGCAGGAACACCAGCATGTTGTTGATATAGACAGTGTTACTATCATACCTTCCTCTGGTACACGAGCCCGAACTCTCTCAGGTGCTGCAGGAACACCAGCATGTTGTTGATATAGACAGTGTTACTATCATACCTTCCTCTGGTACACGAGCCCGAACTCTCTCAGGTGCTGCAGGAACACCAGCATGTTGTTGATATAGACAGTGTTACTATCATACCTTCCTCTGGTACACGAGCCCGAACTCTCTCAGGTGCTGCAGGAACACCAGCATGTTGTTGATATAGACAGTGTTACTATCATACCTTCCTCTGGTACACGAGCCCGAACTCTCTCAGGTGCTGCAGGAACACCAGCATGTTGTTGATATAGACAGTGTTACTATCATACCTTCCTCTGGTACACGAGCCCGAACTCTCTCAGGTGCTGCAGGAACACCAGCATGTTGTTGATATAGACAGTGTTACTATCTGGCATACCTTCCTCTGGTACACGAGCCCGAACTCTCTCAGGTGCTGCAGGAACACCAGCATGTTGTTGATATAGACAGTGTTACTATCTGGCATACCTTCCTCTGGTACACGAGCCCGAACTCTCTCAGGTGCTGCAGGAACACCAGCATGTTGTTCATATAGACAGTGTTACTATCATACCTTCCTCTGGTACACGAGCCCGAACTCTCTCAGGTGCTGCAGGAACACCAGCATGTTGTTGATATAGACAGTGTTACTATCATACCTTCCTCTGGTACACGAGCCCGAACTCTCTCAGGTGCTGCAGGAACACCAGCATGTTGTTGATATAGACAGTGTTACTATCATACCTTCCTCTGGTACACGAGCCCGAACTCTCTCAGGTGCTGCAGGAACACCAGCATGTTGTTGATATAGACAGTGTTACTATCATACCTTCCTCTGGTACACGAGCCCGAACTCTCTCAGGTGCTGCAGGAACACCAGCATGTTGTTGATATAGACAGTGTTACTATCTGGCATACCTTCCTCTGGTACACGAGCCCGAACTCTCTCAGGTGCTGCAGGAACACCAGCATGTTGTTGATATAGACAGTGTTACTATCATACCTTCCTCTGGTACACGAGCCCGAACTCTCTCAGGTGCTGCAGGAACACCAGCATGTTGTTGATATAGACAGTGTTACTATCATACCTTCCTCTGGTACACGAGCCCGAACTCTCTCAGGTGCTGCAGGAACACCAGCATGTTGTTGATATAGACAGTGTTACTATCATACCTTCCTCTGGTACACGAGCCCGAACTCTCTCAGGTGCTGCAGGAACACCAGCATGTTGTTGATATAGACAGTGTTACTATCATACCTTCCTCTGGTACACGAGCCCGAACTCTCTCAGGTGCTGCAGGAACACCAGCATGTTGTTGATATAGACAGTGTTACTATCATACCTTCCTCTGGTACACGAGCCCGAACTCTCTCAGGTGCTGCAGGAACACCAGCATGTTGTTGATATAGACAGTGTTACTATCATACCTTCCTCTGGTACACGAGCCCGAACTCTCTCAGGTGCTGCAGGAACACCAGCATGTTGTTGATATAGACAGTGTTACTATCATACCTTCCTCTGGTACACGAGCCCGAACTCTCTCAGGTGCTGCAGGAACACCAGCATGTTGTTGATATAGACAGTGTTACTATCATACCTTCCTCTGGTACACGAGCCCGAACTCTCTCAGGTGCTGCAGGAACACCAGCATGTTGTTCATATAGACAGTGTTACTATCATACCTTCCTCTGGTACACGAGCCCGAACTCTCTCAGGTGCTGCAGGAACACCAGCATGTTGTTGATATAGACAGTGTTACTATCATACCTTCCTCTGGTACACGAGCCCGAACTCTCTCAGGTGCTGCAGGAACACCAGCATGTTGTTGATATAGACAGTGTTACTATCATACCTTCCTCTGGTACACGAGCCCGAACTCTCTCAGGTGCTGCAGGAACACCAGCATGTTGTTGATATAGACAGTGTTACTATCATACCTTCCTCTGGTACACGAGCCCGAACTCTCTCAGGTGCTGCAGGAACACCAGCATGTTGTTGATATAGACAGTGTTACTATCATACCTTCCTCTGGTACACGAGCCCGAACTCTCTCAGGTGCTGCAGGAACACCAGCATGTTGTTGATATAGACAGTGTTACTATCATACCTTCCTCTGGTACACGAGCCCGAACTCTCTCAGGTGCTGCAGGAACACCAGCATGTTGTTGATATAGACAGTGTTACTATCATACCTTCCTCTGGTACACGAGCCCGAACTCTCTCAGGTGCTGCAGGAACACCAGCATGTTGTTCATATAGACAGTGTTACTATCATACCTTCCTCTGGTACACGAGCCCGAACTCTCTCAGGTGCTGCAGGAACACCAGCATGTTGTTGATATAGACAGTGTTACTATCATACCTTCCTCTGGTACACGAGCCCGAACTCTCTCAGGTGCTGCAGGAACACCAGCATGTTGTTGATATAGACAGTGTTACTATCATACCTTCCTCTGGTACACGAGCCCGAACTCTCTCAGGTGCTGCAGGAACACCAGCATGTTGTTGATATAGACAGTGTTACTATCATACCTTCCTCTGGTACACGAGCCCGAACTCTCTCAGGTGCTGCAGGAACACCAGCATGTTGTTGATATAGACAGTGTTACTATCATACCTTCCTCTGGTACACGAGCCCGAACTCTCTCAGGTGCTGCAGGAACACCAGCATGTTGTTGATATAGACAGTGTTACTATCATACCTTCCTCTGGTACACGAGCCCGAACTCTCTCAGGTGCTGCAGGAACACCAGCATGTTGTTGATATAGACAGTGTTACTATCATACCTTCCTCTGGTACACGAGCCCGAACTCTCTCAGGTGCTGCAGGAACACCAGCATGTTGTTGATATAGACAGTGTTACTATCATACCTTCCTCTGGTACACGAGCCCGAACTCTCTCAGGTGCTGCAGGAACACCAGCATGTTGTTCATATAGACAGTGTTACTATCATACCTTCCTCTGGTACACGAGCCCGAACTCTCTCAGGTGCTGCAGGAACACCAGCATGTTGTTGATATAGACAGTGTTACTATCTGGCATACCTTCCTCTGGTACACGAGCCCGAACTCTCTCAGGTGCTGCAGGAACACCAGCATGTTGTTGATATAGACAGTGTTACTATCATACCTTCCTCTGGTACACGAGCCCGAACTCTCTCAGGTGCTGCAGGAACACCAGCATGTTGTTGATATAGACAGTGTTACTATCATACCTTCCTCTGGTACACGAGCCCGAACTCTCTCAGGTGCTGCAGGAACACCAGCATGTTGTTGATATAGACAGTGTTACTATCATACCTTCCTCTGGTACACGAGCCCGAACTCTCTCAGGTGCTGCAGGAACACCAGCATGTTGTTGATATAGACAGTGTTACTATCATACCTTCCTCTGGTACACGAGCCCGAACTCTCTCAGGTGCTGCAGGAACACCAGCATGTTGTTGATATAGACAGTGTTACTATCATACCTTCCTCTGGTACACGAGCCCGAACTCTCTCAGGTGCTGCAGGAACACCAGCATGTTGTTGATATAGACAGTGTTACTATCATACCTTCCTCTGGTACACGAGCCCGAACTCTCTCAGGTGCTGCAGGAACACCAGCATGTTGTTGATATAGACAGTGTTACTATCATACCTTCCTCTGGTACACGAGCCCGAACTCTCTCAGGTGCTGCAGGAACACCAGCATGTCGTTGATATAGACAGTGTTACTATCATACCTTCCTCTGGTACACGAGCCCGAACTCTCTCAGGTGCTGCAGGAACACCAGCATGTTGTTGATATAGACAGTGTTACTATCATACCTTCCTCTGGTACACGAGCCCGAACTCTCTCAGGTGCTGCAGGAACACCAGCATGTCGTTGATATAGACAGTGTTACTATCATACCTTCCTCTGGTACACGAGCCCGAACTCTCTCAGGTGCTGCAGGAACACCAGCATGTTGTTGATATAGACAGTGTTACTATCATACCTTCCTCTGGTACACGAGCCCGAACTCTCTCAGGTGCTGCAGGAACACCAGCATGTTGTTGATATAGACAGTGTTACTATCTGGCATACCTTCCTCTGGTACACGAGCCCGAACTCTCTCAGGTGCTGCAGGAACACCAGCATGTTGTTGATATAGACAGTGTTACTATCATACCTTCCTCTGGTACACGAGCCCGAACTCTCTCAGGTGCTGCAGGAACACCAGCATGTTGTTGATATAGACAGTGTTACTATCATACCTTCCTCTGGTACACGAGCCCGAACTCTCTCAGGTGCTGCAGGAACACCAGCATGTTGTTGATATAGACAGTGTTACTATCATACCTTCCTCTGGTACACGAGCCCGAACTCTCTCAGGTGCTGCAGGAACACCAGCATGTTGTTGATATAGACAGTGTTACTATCATACCTTCCTCTGGTACACGAGCCCGAACTCTCTCAGGTGCTGCAGGAACACCAGCATGTTGTTGATATAGACAGTGTTACTATCATACCTTCCTCTGGTACACGAGCCCGAACTCTCTCAGGTGCTGCAGGAACACCAGCATGTTGTTGATATAGACAGTGTTACTATCATACCTTCCTCTGGTACACGAGCCCGAACTCTCTCAGGTGCTGCAGGAACACCAGCATGTTGTTGATATAGACAGTGTTACTATCATACCTTCCTCTGGTACACGAGCCCGAACTCTCTCAGGTGCTGCAGGAACACCAGCATGTTGTTGATATAGACAGTGTTACTATCATACCTTCCTCTGGTACACGAGCCCGAACTCTCTCAGGTGCTGCAGGAACACCAGCATGTTGTTGATATAGACAGTGTTACTATCATACCTTCCTCTGGTACACGAGCCCGAACTCTCTCAGGTGCTGCAGGAACACCAGCATGTTGTTGATATAGACAGTGTTACTATCATACCTTCCTCTGGTACACGAGCCCGAACTCTCTCAGGTGCTGCAGGAACACCAGCATGTTGTTGATATAGACAGTGTTACTATCTGGCATACCTTCCTCTGGTACACGAGCCCGAACTCTCTCAGGTGCTGCAGGAACACCAGCATGTTGTTGATATAGACAGTGTTACTATCATACCTTCCTCTGGTACACGAGCCCGAACTCTCTCAGGTGCTGCAGGAACACCAGCATGTTGTTGATATAGACAGTGTTACTATCTGGCATACCTTCCTCTGGTACACGAGCCCGAACTCTCTCAGGTGCTGCAGGAACACCAGCATGTTGTTGATATAGACAGTGTTACTATCATACCTTCCTCTGGTACACGAGCCCGAACTCTCTCAGGTGCTGCAGGAACACCAGCATGTTGTTGATATAGACAGTGTTACTATCTGGCATACCTTCCTCTGGTACACGAGCCCGAACTCTCTCAGGTGCTGCAGGAACACCAGCATGTTGTTGATATAGACAGTGTTACTATCATACCTTCCTCTGGTACACGAGCCCGAACTCTCTCAGGTGCTGCAGGAACACCAGCATGTTGTTGATATAGACAGTGTTACTATCATACCTTCCTCTGGTACACGAGCCCGAACTCTCTCAGGTGCTGCAGGAACACCAGCATGTTGTTGCTCATGCCCTCCGTGCTGTAGTCCTGGAACAATATTATAATAATATATACAATCCGGACTCGACACACCACTCTGTACGGACATGTCCTTATTGAAATGAACACTGACATGCGACAAAAGGTATGCTGTGATCTATCCATCTGTCGTACGAACAACTTTGGCGTGTTCGATGGGAGGTTTGGGATTGAATGCGACACACACCAATGACATTTTTAGTTTATGTGCGCTCTATATTTATGTCACTTTCCGTATAGGTACTGGAAAATATCGTGTAAGTTTCTGAGAACTCAACAAATTAAGTTAGATGACTTGAAATTTATTTAATTATTTCTTATTATTGCACCAGCAAAGTATACACTAATTATAAAAATTCATGGAACCAGGGTGTTACCTTAATTATAGACGCTAATAACAATCTATTAACGATTTTGCATTTTTGCCAGTTCAATAAAAGTATCTCAATTGAAAATTAGCAGTGCAAGTGTTGCGTGTGGGTACACCACCCACATGGTGTGTTATGTGTATGATGTATGTGTGGTGTGTGGTGTGTGGTGTGGGGTGTACCTTGCCGAGGGTGCTGAAGCTGAGCTGGTAGAGGAAGGCGAGGCACTCCGCCGCGCTGAGGCTGCGCCGCTCCGCCGTGTGCAGGTAGTGCTGCAGGAACAGCCACACCTGCACATAACCCATCGCATCATCAGTCCGCCAGTCAGTCAGTCAGTCAGTCAGCGACACATCACCAGACCCCTCTTGCCCAGTGGCACTTTGGGCAACTGCCCAGGGCCCCGCGATCGATAGGGGCCCCCTCAGATCAAATACAGTCCCAAGTTCCTGTCAGATCACCAAACGACCCCATTATCCTAATATGCCCAGGGCCTCCAATAGGTTAAAGACGGTCCTGTGAATCACTCACTACAGGGTCGGGTCTCCTCTCACAATAAGAGGGATGTAGCGAGGGAGGGAGGGAGCGAGCGAGGGATGAGAGGTATGTAATAGGAGTAACTTAAGTTATATTTTTATTTTAGAATTCCACACAGAAGTCGCGGGCACAGCTAGTAACAAATAAATAGTAGATAATTATGAATAGATATATCAAATTATTTCATACTTGTTTAGCAGTGCTGAGTAGCAAAAACTGGAAGCCGGCGCGAGTGATGACGGCGGACCCGTCATCTGCATCCCTGGAATACATAAAATATTATAATTTTTCTAGGTGCTAATAAAAAAAAATTGCTTTGCAATTCATTGTCACGGATACACAGAGGGCAACATTTTTGCAAGAGTTGTTGCTTGTTGCTATTAGTATGGAAGACTTCAGGACATACTGCCATTTGACTTACTAATGACTGAGATTCACTATCGCAATACTTTGACGATATTGTTCATAGTCACAGCATAGGGCTGTTCTTTAGTTCTGTTGTTGCTATTAGTATGGGAAGATGTCAAGACATTGACATACGAACGACTGACATTCACTATAGTGTCACGCTCAAAGCATAGCACTGTCCTTTTGTTCAGTTGTTTTCTTGTACCATCCTTTTGTTCAGGAGCGTAGCGGTGAACAAAATATAATATGACGGCAAGTCACGAGTGGTGAGCACATTTCATTGGTCGGTTTGACATTAACTGCGCTGCGGTGCACACGATTGGTCTATTGGTCCAGGGGCCCGATTCTGTATGACCATTCACACTCGTATCGCGACAATGTCGTGTCTTGCCCGTGATAAAAAGTCAACAAAGGCTTAAAAGTCAAATATCGTGACAATCTATTGTGCGCCTTATAGAAAAGACATTAAGGTTCCTTGTCGTGCCGAGTTCATGGAATGACATACGGTTGGATGACACACGATATCGGCACGAAATTTGAATGGTCATACAGAATAAGCCCCCAGCGCGTTGTTCCGGCCGCTGTAAAGGGCGGGCGCGTACAACATCCCTACCACTGATATACTGTTAGTCTCAAGCCGGTGGCTACAGCACCGACCTGGTCATGAGGCCGGCGTGCAGCAGCACGCGCACGGCGTCGGCGCTGATGCCCTCGGTCTGCGCGCTGCCTGCCATGTAGTGCAGCACGCACTCCCAGCGCTCCAGCGCGTACGCGTCCAGGAACGCCGCGTCGCGCGCCTTGCCGTCCGGCTCCAGCGACGACGACATGCTCCACGGTCGACCACTGTATCGATAATAAATAAACGAATAACGCTTCACACTCATAGCCCAGCGGTGATAGCCCAGTGGCTTAGAATTCGACCTCGAATCGAGGGGTCCGGGTTCGAATCCCAGTGCGATTTATAAAATTAAATATCACCTGCTGTTACGGTGAAGGAAAACATCGTGAGGAAACCTGCATGCCTGAGAGTTCACAAAAAAAAAGTTCTCAAAGACATGTGAAGTCCACCAACCCGCATTAGGCCAGCGTGGTGGACTAAGGCCTTCATCCCTCTCATTGTGAGAGGAGACCCGACCCTGTAGTGGGTCATTAATGGGTTACTGACAGACTCATAGCCCCACACTAGGATTCCCTGTGTCGTGGGCGCCATGGACACACACAATACAAGAACACACACACCCAGACCAGAAATTTAAACTCATCATTCGAATGCCTGTTCTACTGGGAACCGAACCCAGGACAATCCTCGCGGCCGCACCGGCGTCTTAACCGCTGCGCCACTCAGGTCGTAAAAATAAAGATAATATTATGTTATAAAATATAATATTATGATATAAAAAGCGGTGATAGCCCAGTGGCTTAGAATTCGACCTCGAATCGAGGGGTCCGGGTTCGAATCCCAGTGCGATTTATAAAATTAAATATCACCTGCTGTTACGGTGAAGGAAAACATCGTGAGGAAACCTGCATGCCTGAGAGTTCACAAAAAAAAAGTTCTCAAAGACATGTGAAGTCCACCAACCCGCATTAGGCCAGCGTGGTGGACTAAGGCCTTCATCCCTCTCATTGTGAGAGGAGACCCGACCCTGTAGTGGGTCATTAATGGGTTACTGACAGACTCATAGCCCCACACTAGGATTCCCTGTGTCGTGGGTGCCATGGACACACACAATACAAGAACACACACACCCAGACCAGAAATTGAAACTCATCATTCGAATGCCTGTTCTACTGGGAACCGAACCCAGGACAATCCTCCCGGCCGCACCGGCGTCTTAACCGCTGCGCCACTCAGGTCGTCAAAATAAAGATAATATTATGTTATAAAATATAATATTATGATATAAAAAGCGGTGATAGCCCAGTGGCTTAGAATTCGACCTCGAATCGAGGGGTCCGGGTTCGAATCCCAGTGGCACGCACCAATGACTTTGTAATAAAAGTTATGTGTGATTTATAAAATAAATATCACCTGCTGTTACAGTGAAGGAAAACATCGTGAGGAAACCTGCATGCCTGAGAGTTCACAAAAAAATTTTCTCAAAGGCATGTGAAGTCCACCAACCCGCAGTAGGCCAGCGTGGTAAACTAAGGCCTACACCCCTCTCATTGTGAGAGGAGACCCGACCCTGTAGTGGGTCATTAATGGGTACTGACATTATGTTAGCCACCTTGAGTGTTATCAATGTTGTTTGAACTAACTCCCGTCCACGACTTCGTCCAAATGCACATTGCATAGCCGATGAGTTCGATCAGGAAAAATATTAAAATAAATAAATAATTGGACTGCTAAACGATCACAACTTATTTTAACATAATTATAATATAAAATTTAGTTTTAGTTTTTTAAGATATAATTATTGTATGCCCGCATAGGGTAGACTGTTCTTAACTTATTATAATTTTTGTAACATCTTTTCGTGTAACAGTCAACAATAAACGCATTCTTTTCTTTTCTTTTCTAAGTGGACTGAAGTGTTGGACCCAGAGACAGTTAAAAAGAATCCTATATTATGTTAATCAAAGTTATCAACTATCCGAAAAGTAAATTTTGTACAAATCTATTCAGCGAGTTTGACATGAAACAGTAACTAGCTTCCACCTGTCCATACATTCACCCGTCCTACCTCACACATTGGCATTTATCATAGTAATAGGAAAAATACATAATAGTTAATTTAAAGGATTTTATTTTAATATCATAAATAGTTAAATAATATTAAAATAAACTATAAACATCTTTGGTTGTATCATACCTCATAATCTGTCACACAAATGGCTATACAGATTTGGATGAAATTTGGTACACAGGTAGGTTATAACCTGAATTAACATATAGGATAATTTTTAGCACTCTCTCAGTCAAATTCTTTGGTGAACGTGGATAGTCACAGGCGGAAGCCAGTCCTGTATAACACTAATAAGGACATTTGATCTTACCCTCCCAAAAGTGCAACCTTCAGATTCTTCTTGAAAGACTGTGCCAGCATCCATCCCGGTAGACCACCGGGGATTGGAGCCTCCTGCCACACCGACAGCTCCGACAGTGCTTCACAGGCCTTGCTCTGTTCCCTGGAGATAGCAACTTAGATTATAACATGTTTGACAAAGTTTAGAGATTAAGAAAAGATATCTTCTGTGTTGTTTATTCTTACATTTTACCACTAAAGAGGTGAAACAGGAGTTGACATTATGTACAACAGTAGAGTCCATTGATGAAACAGTTGTTTATATATATATCTGTTTACTGATAAGAATTTATTAAATATCATTAAATATCACCTGCTGTAACGGTGAAGGAAAACATCGTGAGGAAACCTGCATGCCTGAGAGTTCAGAAAAAAAAAGTTCTCAAAGGCATGTGAAGTCCACCAACCCGCACTAGGCCAGCGTGGTGGACGGCGGCCTACATCCTTCTTATTGTGAGAGGAGACCCGACCCTGTAGTGGGTCATTAATGGGTTACTGACTGATAAGATTTGTAAATACTGGCTAGTTGAAAAAATTAAGTAATTCCATTTTTTATTACCAAATTACACTCAAATACATTGGTGCAGTGGTTAGGAGGCCAGTGGACTGCACAGTGTCCTACATTTGATTTCCAAAAGAGGATAGATTTGAATGATGAGTTTAAAGTTCTGTTTTAATCCTATATGTCTTTATGGCGTCCACAACACAGGAATTTCTAATGTCGCATGACTGTGAATAATTTTTTCCAATATGTTTGAGGGCAAATATCATACTTAGCGTGTGTCTGTGTGACCCAAGATGCGACAACCGCTTGGGGCACGGGCTGCTCCACAAACAGCAGCCGGATGACAAAGTGCCGAGCCAGCTCTGGCAGCTCCCTGGAACAGAATAGAATACACGTTTATTGAACACAATATGTTTGAGGGCGGTAGCACGCGAGGTACAACACTGTAATTAAAAAAAGTGTGTGTGACAGCTCCGATGCACAACTGGAGTTTACTCCTCAAGAACGATCGTCTTTGAACAGGTACTAAACAAAATCAAGTCCAATGGAGTCGGTTACAAACAGACATACAGCAAGCTAATTAAAGCTATAGGTTTTTGGTTGGAGTAGGTTTTACTCTCCATATTTTTCTCATACTGGGGGCCTTATATGAAAATCGATTCTTAAGGAGTAAACTCCAACATGAAATTTATATTACACATTATGATCACATGGTATGGTATTAGCAACCTGATGTTCACAGGGAATGTTATACTATGCTTCCTGTGCGCATGAACACTGTTGTCAAAGTATTGGCATGGTAAACATAAGTCATTAGTATGTTATATGTTAGTCTTTCTTGACCTCTTCCCATACTTATGGGCAGCTCAATACGATTAGTTATGAAACTGCGTTAGTTCATGGTCGAGGCACTGAAGATCTTTATATTGAATAGAAACATAACCTAATTCATAGGGAGGTTAGTAAAAGTTCAAATGTTTAATATTCAAATGGTACAAATATATATCTTACCGATACACAGCTAGACATATTGTAGGATAGTTGTAGAGAGTTTCAAGAAATTGGGGCGAACGGCTTTTTAAGTACTCGTGTAAATCTTTGCACTGCAATGTCGGCGACGGATTTAGATTTAAGGACTTGGACTTTGATTCAGACATTTCTTACAAGCTAATTACAAAACTTTACGCGAGAAAAAGTTCATTTTCAGTTACTAAACTAACACAAAATGCAATAAACAAAACATTAAAATTTGAAACAGCAGCACAGCAAGCTCAAACTCATAACTTTGATAACTAAACTTTCTTCTCATTTCTGTTCTGACTGACACTGCTTGACAGAATGAGTGTCAATTTGTATTTGACAGTAATTGTCAGTCATCATTGGCATTGACAGAGCCATATATGTTCGTTCAAAAGTTTAAAAAGTAATTTGCAGTAATTTTATAACTTTTATCTAACTCCATTTTGGTAGTAAGTTTCTTATTATTAGTGTTAAAACTTCAAATCAATAAACTCTTTATTTTTAAAAATTACAATTAGTTTTTAATAAGGTAAAGGAGATGATGTGTTTTCAGAACATTTTTTACTTCGACTTAATTAAAAAAAAAGTTATTAAGTTCAGAAATGGATCAGAGGAATCTGAATACTTAAAACTTTTGGAAAAAAAAATTTAGATTGAACGTCCCGTACATTATTGCAGTGTACAACATTTTCTAGTACATTATTTTTAATAAATAGAAATTGTATATTTTATAAGTTGAAAACATTTTTAGTGAACATCGTTGACTTCAAAATAATTGTTTACCTGGTTACTGTGATGGTTTACAAGTTCTGTAAATTAATTATGGAGATAGAAGTCTACTAAAAATAAAAACCAAAACCATAAGTTCGGACTATTGCTAATGCAAACTCAGGCGCAGGTGAAAGAAAAGTTGTAAGAATAGTCTTTTCTATAGATGAGATGAAATAAATATTGCAAAACCTGTAGAGATAACTTGTTTGACATGTAAACAATACATGCGTTTTCTCATCCTGAAATATTCAAGTCAATTTCAAAATATACAGTGGGAAGGTCTGAAGTCGGTAGGTAGGGGAAGGGATAGTATTTTATTTTAATGCCTGTATAATCCCATACCAAAGAGATTTTTTTAAACCTCTTTGTCCCATACAAAAGAAGAAAAAAGGTTTACCACCACATCTGAACTGTTAACGCACACCTGTAAAAGTTTGACGTACGGACGGCAATGTCGTGCGTGTGTACGTGCACACAAGCGCGCAGCGGCGAGTTCACCGCATTCATTCCCGTCGGCAGATGGCGGATGCAGTAGACGCCTTCCGTCAGTCGCGTTCAGACAACTCTGAGAGCGCAGTGCGAGTCCGTTTCGCTCAGCACCATTTTGTGTGTATCGTTTCGAACGGGACATTGTGTGTATGTGCTCCGTGAATAATCGCAAACCACGAGCGAAGTGTACGGTCCGGTCGAGTGTTTCACTTTCGACATGCCCGCGGAGGGATCGATGCGATATCTCGGGCGCTCGTAGAAACCGCGCCTCCGTCATGAGCGAGTGATCGTCGACGTAAAAAAAGTTGACACAGGAAACATGTCTGGGCGGCCCGCCGACGCGGATACGAGCGAAGGGTTCGAGTTCGAAATTCGAAAGCGGTCATGTCATCGCCTCTCGGATTTCGTATAAGTCACCGTCCAATGTCAAAATCGTGTACGTACCGCGAGCGGCGAGCGCGACAATGCAGTCGTTGGTAGTGTGGTGGGCGGTGGTGTCGACGGCCTGGGCGCTGGCGGGCGCCTGCTCGAGCTCCATCTCGAAGCGGCCGGCGCGGCCCGCGCGCCCGCAGCGCCCGCCGCCGCAGCCGCAGCCGCAGCCGCGGCTCAACGTCACCTTCCCGACGTTCAAGTGCGAGCGGGACTACTCCGAGTACTACTGCCTGAACGGCGGCTCGTGCTTCACGGTGGTGATCTCGGAGAGCCCCATCTACAACTGCGAGTGCCGCAGCGGGTTCGTGGGGCCGCGGTGCGAGTTCAAGGACCTGGACGACTCGTACGTGCTCACGAGCCGGCAGCTGATGATGGAGACGGCGTCGATCGCGGGCGGCGTGACGGTGGCGGTGTTCCTCGCGATTCTAGTCTGCTTCGGCGCGTGGGTGCGCCTGCACCGGCGCGGCAAGGCGCCCCCGCAGGAGGAGCGCGGCCACGTGCAGCTGGTGGCCGTGGCGGCGCCGCGCGCGCGCGTGCGCCTGGCCTCCGCCGCGCCGCCACGGCCTCCGCCCCAGCCGCCCCAGCCGCCGCGACCCGCGTGCTAGCCACGGACTGTTCACTGTTCATACTGTATCTGTGTACATATAGGTAGATTATGTCGTAAGTTATGTGGATGCTACGGGAGAATTAAGAAAAATTTATGTGATAATTATTTTACAAAGCTTATAATTTATTTGGAAGGAATTTCTTTTGTATATACTGGATCCGAGACGGTCGGAAGGCGCAGTGGCGTGAGTGAAATTTCCAGTCCATCCTAAAGTTCTCTTGTGGATAGTGATCTGTATTATTTGTTGGTGTTCAGTGTATCGGACTCGTCGGACGGGTGACCGCCATGTACCTAATGCTACTCGCTTCAAGTAGAGCCGTTATGTTATATTTTGGGCCCCGTATCGGTGGATACGGGTGCCCACCCTCCCGGGACAGAGTCACCGACCTCTGTTTTAGTTTTGTTAAAGATCAGAATATTCTTATTGGAGTTCTCATTGGAAAACTATGTGAACGGAGTGGGTGAGCTCTGTCCCGGGTGGGGCTGGAAATGTTTCTGTTGGTGCCTTCGGCTCCAATGCATGTTATTGTTTTGTAATGTAGCAAATGTTTAGAATGTGGGCCTCGATGTAAAGAGTAGTATGGGGGCAGTGCTGGGTTTCAAGGGGCCCAATGTAGAGTCCGGTGCCCCGTTGAAGGCCAGTGCTGTGCCGGTAAGATGTTGATATAGAGGGCAGGCGACGGGCCGGCCCCGCTGCTGTGCGGTGTGCTGCAGCGGTGCAGTGGCCGTGGTAGTGGCAGAGTGGCAGAGGGTGGTGGCTCGCAGCAGCGGTTCCTACGCCGCCCGCCGCCGCGCCCCCACATTCCATCCCGCGGATAGCGTATTTTACTGGTGTCAGTATTATTTTGTAATACGAGTGTTAAGCCGGCAGCTTTACTTTATTTTTTAATTTATACCTGAATATCCCGCTGGGATAGAGCTGTATTATATTCGTTGGAAGGCCGAGAGGTGGCCGAGACGTGTAGGCTTCTGTAAATATAGCCCGTGTAGGTATTTATTAGATATTTATGAACGTTTATTTATTGACTGCTTTATTTAGTTAAAACTTTGATGAACCGCATCCAACGCCTAATAACAATTAACGGTTGCATCCATTAAACCTTGCTAAGCACGGCCTCGCGTATATTCCCTCGTAATCTCATTATGAATCTCCCTTTACTTGTAAAAATTGTAAAACATTGGATGGTGTAAAGCCCACCCCCAGCGTGACCTTACCTATTGTATTATTATTCGGGTTCTAAATCGTTGATCGCCGATAGAACGCTAATCGCAATGAAATCTGTTGTATGTATGGTGAGGTGTCCATTTTTGTTGTATTTCTGTATATTTCTGTATGAGGTCGCACTGTGGAGTGGTTAAAAAAATAGAAAATTAGTTCCTGGGCTGTGAGAGAGAGCAGGAGAGCAGGAGAGCGGTGGGCTCGGCCGGGAGCTGCGGGAGCTGCGGGCGGCGTGTTTTATCCATTCTACCATTCCTGTGGCATTTCATGTGTTTGACGTAATTGTGATATTCCGCCTGACAGCTCCCGAGCCCGTGCAGCCGTGGTGCCAATGTGTCGTGACAGTGTGCCTCCATTGTATCGATTCACATGAGATTGTTTATATGAACATTCCAAAGTATAATAATAAAATATGTAAAATATTACCTACATCGCGAATAATTTTGAAATATCTGTTAAGACGCTACATTGTTAATTATACAGTTTTCTATTGATAATTTGTTAAAAGAAAATTATACGAAACTAAATCCTTAAAATGTTTTTAATTTTTGTCACATTTACACGATACTACACGATACTCTTAACAAACAGACAAATCAATAGTCTTATTTAGCTAAAAATAAGGCCACCTTTTATTAGTTAATAATTACTATCCGAATTATTGTAAAATATGTAAATATGCGCTTCATTATAGGTTAACTTAATTGACATTTGAAATAGGAAGACCTTTATGGTCTTAAAACTATAACAAACATACACATACACATACAAAACATTAATATACCTACACAAAAGTTAGATACTGTCTACCTACCTACTTCTGTTTTTACAAAATGGCATATATTTTTATGTATTTTGTGAAAATGGTGAAAAATAGTGGTTAGTAGTTGATTTACTATTGATCATTTAATGTTCGTTTAAAAGTTATCTAATCATCTTTTCATAGAACAATTTTTGGGTCAAATATTGGGTAAATAGTAAACGTACAAGTACCTACCTACCAAGTAGGTAGGTACTTGGAAGAAATACAAGTTCAACAATGACGGAGCCTAGTCTACAATATTCGTTAATCATTTTAATCTTGACCTGCTTTCAGATAAAGACCGAAAGATTCCTAATTTTTTGTTAATTGGACTAAATACAATCGATACAACTGTTGCTATCAAATAATGTAAGTTGTGCAAATATTTTAATGAGCGGTTGGGCAAAGCGGGCGGCGGCACGTCACCGCCGCCTACGATAGGTACGTGAACGGTTTTCGTTAACTTGTGCAATACGCTTACACCTGTTATTTAAATTAGTTCAAAGATAACGTTCGATCGCCGTGAAATTGATTAATGGTCCATTAAAATTAATAATATTTATGTACGACGCTAGCACGCGAACGAAAGTAGAGGTGAAGTTTTCTCTCGTAATTGAAACGAAATCGAATCGGGAACGATCGGGGTTTTTACCGTCGAGTGGCTCGGGGCTCGGAGCGGTCGGTTCTCGTGCGTTCAAAAGACCTAGAAAAAGCTGCGGCGACGCGACGGCACGGCTCCGCGGCTCATTGAGGCTCTGGGAGCATATTTTTATGAATAGGTACCCGGGACCGGTCCGCCACCGGCGACGCATACGCGAGAGTTCATTGAATGAGTGCCCGTTCGTTTGTTGACATTCCCCGAAAACCTGCCCCGCCCGGAATAGCCGCGTATCACGGCTCCCGATGGATGGACAACGACAGAAATAGACGCCGCTCCCGAGTAGATTAAAGCCGTTTTTGGAGTTCGATACTTAAAGGAGCTCGCTTATTTTGTCGGAATTAGGCGGATGCAGACGAGTCGTGAATAGGGATTTGGGGAAATGTGTTTACGGCGTCGTAAAACCTTTGTGAAACGCAACGGTACGCGCTTATACAAATGTGTCAATGCTTCATTCAGAGCGCCTCATTATCTATCGTCACAAAGAACACCAGTTTCTACGTGTGAGGCGGCTACAATAAAGTATACCTAGGTGGTTAGATTACGCCGAGTTCGTCATACAGGATATAGATTGCGAAATATTACGCATTTCGGTTAATCTGTTTCCTTTCTCTTTATCAATGATAATGACCATAATATCATTAGATTGCATCATTTCTTTAAAATATCTGCAACCTTATTTATTTATTTATAAGACTACGTTTACTAAGCAACGATAATAACATAATCACAATTAACCACATACCTGTTGGTTGCATAGGTCCTTTACATAGTTCCGTAGCAAACAGGAAAAACAGTATAACTTAAAACTTGATCAATATACGTATCAAATTATGACTGTCATCTCGTAATTATAGACAACATTTTGTTGGTGGTAGGGCTAGTAGCTCGCACGAGAGGTAAGTAGCGGTAAGTTCTCCATAATCTTGTGTTGTAGGGGACGCGATACAAAGACGATTATTGCCTCTGTAAATAATATAGATTTAATACACGGGCGTGGATGAATTTTCTTTATAATGTTTTCATCAGATTTCTTGATTCCATTTTTGTTTAAAAGATCGTCACCATTTCGGCACGCATGTTCAATGGAAAAATTACTCTTCTCATATAAACCTGTAGTTTAGCTTATTCTTGCGTACCTACTGATGCTTGATTTGTTAAGAAAATTTTGATCTCTAAGGGTTGAATTGTCATTTCTACTTTTGAAATCCATTGCTGGACATTCATAGGTTTTTCCCTTAAAATTTATTAATAATAATAATGTATGTAGTGAGTTTGTGTAAGGATAAACAGATGAATCATAAAAAGGGTCCCCTAACTCAAGGTCAGTTCTTAACATTGGTTAAACCAAGGCAAAACTATCATAATTTGTATATATTAATTAATTTGCAAAAACAATATGGAACCTTTATGGAACCATAGTTTTTTGTAGCTAGAAAAAGTAAAAACGGTTTTTGAAATATCGCAAACAAGTTACATAACAAAAGTCACGATATTTATCTTCTTACAAAACTAATTTAGCAATTCCAATAACAATCACTAAAATAAATTAAGTTTCACAACTAAACGATTCAAGAGTGTTCTTTGAGCGATTATGAGTAGATAAACGGGTTGGCTCGCAGTGTCTGCAGGCAGTTATATCATTTCCAGGCAAGCACTTCCGTTAGAGCGGTAATGTAGCTCACGAAATGATTTTATTAGGGCCGCGAGCGAAACTGTGAATGAACACATCAAGCCAAGGCGAGCCGAGACAATCGGTGACATCCACCGGCGTCGAACGCGAACACCAGCGCGTCGAGACCTCCCCCGCCTCTCCTAACCCTCGACACCACAGGTCTTTTAGAGGATTTTAATAGAAAGGTAGAGGTCTCTCGCCTGGTCGTGGTTTTAGACGGAACGTCGCTCTACCCACACGGCTCCTTTATGGCATCGGCCAGTGGTCATTGCGTCCAATTAACATGCCTACGTGCCGTCCCACCATGTCATTATGATCTCCGCGAAATCTTCCTACTAGTGGTCTTGATACGCAGTTTTAATGCAGACGCCATTGTACGCTCTATGACCCTCTGATAGCGGTGACAGTCCTAGGCCAGGGAGATGGTTTGGTGGAGAATTGCGAATCCCAACTGCACAGTCGGTTGTTGCAAATGGACCCGACACTTACGAAGTTATTTCCATGTTTAGCTTTTTAAATTTTATTCTGGACCTGTTTTGGAAGGTTTTTATGAAACAAAAGAATAGGTTTATAAGAAACGCGTGTTATAAAAAACAATTAGTTTAAACAACAATGTTATTCTATACATACGAGTAATTATATTGTATACGAAATAGTAGATATTTAAAGAAAATCACAGCTTTTTTTAATTTTCTCCGTAGAACCATAAGGTAAGTTCAGTATTTGTCGAATATAATCTACTGATGATTAGACGTCTACTCGTAAAACATAATTTATTCATTTTCGATAGACTGGAGGCATTATAACTTCCTTAAAGGTGACCTCAGACTATCTCACAGTCATAAAAAATGCTGTTATGGTTAAGTTAGCCTATTATGGAGCCTACGTCTGGGAAAGAGTAGAGGCTGCTCGACCAGGTGGATTGATTATACATCCAGTGAGTGACGGCCTCTGTACAAGAACTTGCTTGGTTCACAGCGGGTTATGAGCGCAGACATCCCTCTCTGAGCGTAGACACTCCAATGGTTTTGTTATCTACCTATAAGCTCGGAGAAGTTGTAGAGGCTTGTACTCTTACTCATGTGCATTGCGTCAACGCATACGTCATCCTGCTTTTTCGAAGATCCCAGGGCCTCCTTGTGCTTTGGAAGGTTGGTCCTACTGGTCCTATGTAACCCAATATCTCTCCCAAGATACTGAAGACATTGAGAAAGCTTTGAATTGGGTATCTTTCTTCAAAATTTCAGGGCCCATCTGAACGCCTATTGTTAGTGGTCCAAATGACCAAATAACATTTGGTTCAAATGTATCTCTATTCTAGAGACATCGTCGATCAATTTTATGTTATCGTTGGTTCCAAAATCATCCCATTCCTCCTGAATATCTAATTCCAGAATGACCAAGTGTTAAAAGCTCGATTTCGATCCCCATTCCAGACTACTCGTTGCTGGGTAATGGTGCGTGCCCGAATTGTGCAATTTGATGGTCATCAACTCATCCCCAGACCCCTTCCATCTGGTTCGACTGCACCTGTGCTTTGCTTTAGGGCTGTATCTCACTATTATAAGTTATAGCCACTGGATCTATTTAGATAGTAAACTAATAGGAGTGTTTTCTATATAATGTTTTATTATTTCGTAATACAATACCTTTTCTTAGGTATTTCCACTTCATTTTCGGTACATTGTACATTAATGCCTGTGAATAATATACCTACCAAAAATGTGCTGAATGCTACTATAGAAAGATCCCATCAGGAGTTTTTGGGAGAGTCGTAGACTTAATATTATTTACCAAAGAAACTTAGATACATTGTTATCTAAGAGGGTCACTCGTAAAAGTACTCTTTTTCTTCTCTTAGAGGAATTTCGTTTGATCGATGTGGAAGCTTAAATTAAAGGAAATATAAAGTTTTGAATGAACTAAACGGATGTGGCAGGATTAGTGGTACAGAAATTATCAATTGATCATTGATACGGAATTAATTTTAAGCGTGCAGATTTAAAAAAGTTCAATAAGTAATTTATTTAAATAATAATAAGTAATTTGGGACTTTCGGTTGTAGCCGGACAGTTGCATGCAATGCAGTATTGCAGTATGCATTATCTGGTGCGAAGCCCGCAGTGCGCTCGAGTGGCGCTTCCTGTGCCAGATGGCAGCACGTGCGCACGCGCGCACGTTAAAAAAAAAGATATCGCCATAGATTTTAATAATATTATAATGTCATTCCTAGTCACACCTTTCAGCGATGAAACAAAACAATGTTTTTTTTTTGTTCAATGTTTTCTGCTTATCAATCAATGAAAGGTTAATATTGCTTTGAAATTATTTATTTTAACACCAGGTATTCTACCATATCTCTTATGGAAAAGTTTTCCTTCCTTCTTCTTAAAGTTTTTAGTTTGAAGGCCGTTCATATCTTAAGGTTTATTTTTGTATTAGTGGATTATTATTTTATCGAGAAAAGTGAAAGAATAGGTACTTTGAAATGAACTAACTTATTTCTTGGTAGCGACGACTTGGACTCGTCTAGCCACAAATAAGTTCGCATCATAATTATTTTGAATATTTCCTTTCCTTATAACAGGATCATTACAAAGCAAGTAAATAAAGTATTAAGTTAAAAACTTTCTTAGATTAAACGGATAATATTAAAGAAGTGTGTTAAAGTCTCTTTATCTGAAGTGTTCAACAGGTGTCATCTCTACATATTCGCAGTGTTCGCAGTGCACTACATCGGCCATCAGCCATCAGCTTCGTTTTCAAGTTTTAAACCAGTTTGGTCGAGGGTGGGCTGAAAAAATTCGGAACGCACGTGCCACCTGCCTTTCATCGCGTCATTGTTTGATGAAGCACCTATCAACGCTATCGAAAGCACGACTGGCTGAATACTTAATTATCCGTGCCTTTAAAAAGTTACGGCGTAATTAATTTGACAGTTTGCGTTCGGGAATAAGGTTCAATATTGTGATCGGGTCGTTTTATGAATATTGCGGCGTTTAATGAGGTTTTCTGAACGTTAAGTCCTTGTGAGGTTGCCAAGAGGACCGCTTTTGATGTGGTGATTTAATTATCTACATTAGGGATCGATCAATTTAGGGTCATTTGAGTTGATCTTAATAAGCCGCTTCGGCCGTTTAGGCATAATAATATTATAATGAAACTTAAAATCTTTCTGACTTATACATTCTATTATATTCTTTATATTTATTTGTGAGCGGATGGCAATGAGGCGATATTGACACACACGATAGCCGTCACGTGTGTTCCTTTATTGGACCTAGTCATATTGCACTATAGACTGTTTTATTTTTAAAAGAGTGCTGGGAGTTTTTTTCTCCCAGTCTACGTTTTGCCTGAGGGGCGATCAAAGCGGATGAATGTAGAATGTATAATTTATCTGTATGACTTTCAATAAGCATGCATGCACAAATTGTACCTAATAATGAATAAAAGCTTTTGAGTTTATTAAAAGGCCGTAGCTTCAGCCATCTGTAGCAACCGCTTACGAGCTCCAACCTCCATCTCACAATACCTATTAAGTTTTTGAACTTTACACAGCTTGACTGGTCTGTTTCGTTTATTTCTACCGCAATACATTGTGGTTGACAATTTAGTTTCGATACAATAAAAGAAACATTCCAAAGCCATTCACCTGTATCCGAAAACAATAGTCAAGTAGTCCCTCCATAGTTATTTTATGTGAATTTCCATATTTCCGCTTTTCGCATGCAATAGCATTACTTACACAAACAGCGCGGGGCTGGTCCTTCCGTCTGTAGAATGGTATAGAATGGTCTTCCCACGATCTACTCGCAACCGCCATACCTTGGACCCTGTGCGGTTAATATTGTCGTAGTACAAGAGGTCATTAAGAGTGGTTCCTATTTTAACCACTCGACGGCTATCTGCGATGTGCTCGCTGGTTTCTTGTGAAATTGTTTTCCTTTTGAAATTGTCGCCGCCATTAGTTTTGTTTGACATGGTGATGGAATTGCCACGGTGCACTTATAGTGCATTGTTTAGGTGGTAGAGCCATAGGCGCTCGCCAAGAGAAGTTGATTTTTATAATAGTTTTTCGATTGGCCGAAGCCCTTTCATGGCCCACTGTAGGGCACGGGTCTGTCCCCACAATAGAGGGAGGACTGGAGCATATTCCACCACACTGCTCCAATGCGGATTGGAAGAGCAATGGGCTAGTATCGTTAACAACAGGGGCCGACGGCTTGTCGTACCTTCCGAAGCACGGAAGCGCGCATTTAATTCAGGTATAGTAACCGTTATGAATCGTGAGCACAAATGATACTGATCATAGTCAGTAGGGATATTGTGCACTTTCGGCCAATGTACAGCAGCCGAAAAAACGCGCTAGACGAATAGACGACGTATGCTGACGAATAAACGACTGACGAACAAGTCGCGTGAACCGCATCGCAGCCGATGTCAAACCGACCAATAAAGATTGTGCTCGACTTGTGCCGAATACAGTACTTTTTCGATCGCTTGCGATCTACTCAAACAGCGGGGCTATGCGCGTTTCAGTTAAGCAGTGCGGCTATGGCCACTTCTCAAGTTTTTTGATTGCAAGCGCTAAATAAGCGGGCATCAAGTTTTAATCAGCCAGGTACACCAGGTAGCGTCACCTCATCGGCATTGAACAGTATTATGATTTATTTTTATTTCTATACATTATCCACTGCACTGCAGTGCACTGAGCGTCTAATTGGCCGCACTATTCTATCTGTCACGCGACTGCATCTTATCCAGCGTCGGATCTGCGCAACGAGGGAAACTTCGCCATTACTTCTGCCTGTTCTTTGGCAGATAGTATAGAATTAAGCGGTAGTGACTGTTATATGCGATAGATTGTAGAGATATATTGTAGAGATAGATGTGTAATTCATCAGCTTAACATTAATATCAAATACTTGCGTCTAATTAGCGGGATTACAGATTCCAGAAGTACCTATGTTTATCCCAGTCAAATTACAATGTTTCTTAGACCAATAGACGTAGTACTTACCAATAGTAGTAATAGACGAGATCATAGGAATTACAATAAACATTTTCTGTCAGGTTTTCCTAAAGTTTCCTGAGCATTAGGTAAGAGGGCAAAGAACGTAGACCAGGTACACAAATAAATGTATTAGTTTTTGTATCATAAATCATAAAAGATTCGTATCTTATCTATGATAAAGATATAGATAAATTAACAGACGATAGATGGATTTGAACCGCCGCCGAACGCTACACGTACGTTACACCCTGGAAGCAGTTTACTACTCGTATCGAGGCTCCTGTAGGTAGAATTTCCTTCAGTAAAAAATGAACTCAAGGCTAATCAATTAAATATAAAATTTCTTGCGTAAACGAATAGATCCTAAGCTATAAAACATCAGAACAATAAAAGGTGACCTACCGTTGAATAGAAAACAATCGGCGACCGTTTCAGTAAACATCAGATAATGGCATCCAAACCCATTTCTGCTTCAATGGACTTGTTTACATCAAGACTGTTCTAGACGCCATTGTGTTGGACGTCGTAAACAAGAGCGTTCTAACAGAAAACTGATGTTTTGACTAGTTTATGACTAGGAAATAATCTTAGTTCACAGGATTTGAACATCATTCATCGCCAAATACATCCCTTTCATCCTTTCTGTCTTTCGTAGTACACTGCTGGACACGTGCGTCTCCTAATCGACGACACTCCGCCCGGTGGCCCGCCCTAGGACCTTTGAATCCAACGGCTTCCCGCTACCTTCTTGAGGTCATTAAGTTGCCAACGTTCCTTTTTTACACCAACCATCTAAGTCTAACGCAACTTATGGATAAGAGCTGGACCTGGATAAGATTTCAATCTTATTTGAGCTTGAAGTAACCACTTAACATCAGGTGATCTGCATGCCTGTTTCCATGTGTTGAACCAGCAAATAGACGTATGACCGGATAGTAGGTGCGCCTTTTGACACGAGCAACATCAGGTGAGTTGCCAGTGTTACCTGCTTTTTTGGCTTCTGGTTTGTGCTAGTATTGTAAATACGTAGTTTGTTTATGCTGAGCAAATTGTTGAACCTGAGGTGACGTTGACGAGTTGACCTGAGTGACGGGTCAGCGTTGCTGCGTAACTGTACCGCGGCACGCACGTACGACACTGCGTAATGGACTAATGGCGCTATGCCCTTGTTTGCGATCGATCCCAAGTGGCTCAGTGGTCAAGATACCGCTGCGTGGATGGTCCTGGGTTCGATTCTCAGCCGAACTTCAATGAATATTAAGCCAAAAATATGTTACAAATGTTTTATCTTTTTCCTTTTCCTTTGCATGTGTGGTGTACATCAAAGACTTATTGTACAATTGCAGGGTCGGGTCTCCTCTCACAATGAGAGGGATGTAGATCTACGCCAACCACGCTGGCCCAGTGCGGGTTGGTGGACCTCACATTCCTTTGAGAACATCATCGAGAACTCTCAGGCATGAAGGTTTCACTGCAGGTGATATTAACACACAAAAACTTTGTTCACAAGCTCTAATAGAATGTGTACCTATGTCAAAATCATGAATCAATCAAACTGGCAGTCCGTTTATTTACTCATTGCTCAAAAAAGTTTTTTGAGTTTAAAACATTAAAGGCTGTAAGTAGCTTCAAAACGACCAAGTTGTTTCCCTGTCCGTGATGTAGCTGGAAAGTAATGGTGTATGAACATTGAACGCAAAGCGAGTCCGTTTAGAAAACTCCGCAAACAGTGGATTTGTTTAGATGACTCTCACGCCGTGCGGGGGGTGGCTAGGGATGGGCGCATGCTTCTCGATACTTCGGATCAATTCGAAAATGGATTTCAATTAGTTTTGCAGTTTTAATAATCGAATTGTTTTGAATTTAGAAGCAGCGAAATGCTGGGAGATGGAACTTAATCATAATATGCAGGATATGAGATGCTTATGCTTTATGCTATACCTATTAATCTTATAAATGCGAAAGTCGAACGAGGTAGACGTTTCGTGGACGAAGTCGCGGGGGGAAGTTAGAATGATATATAATTAATTCGAACTAATTTGCGGATCAAAGGCTACGTAAAAGATGTAACATATTCGAGTCAAAATGTGAGTTGTATAACGTTAAGTTTTTGTCGTAGTCACAACTTATGAGACACAACTTATGAGAAGCTCGTAAAGGCCAAAATGGCTTTGTTGAGATTGAGGTGGCATTTCGTGCTCATAAGAATTGATAAGATTGTCCATCACGGGCGTCACATCAGTTTAGGGAGCGCCAAGAGCCGCTCGCGTCACATAGAGCCTAGGTTGAAATGATTCGCACGGGAAAAATTTGACCGAATATTTTGATTCAGGGTATTCATTGCATTCGAGCGCTTCATGGGCTAGAGACGCCACTGTTGTTCATTGATAGCAGTGACCTTTGCTTGCTAATCCTGTTAAGTAAACGTGAAAACAAAGAAAGCGCATGTTTAAAAAATTAAACGAGTATCGATTCAAAGTTGAAGTCGGATAGCTAGCCATCTCTAGTGGGTCGGCGTGGGAGACGGGCCCGTACATGGGCTGCTGACGTCACCGGCGGCGGTGCACTGTGATGTTGCCAGTATTGTTCTCTACTCCGAGTACTCCGACGCCCGAGAAATTCGGACAAATGTCACGGTAGCCGAATAAACAAAAACACAACACATCCAGAGCAGTAACAGAAATTCAAATTTGTCGCTCGAATCTCTGCTCTGCTGGTAATCGAAGCCAGGACCCTCCGCGCAACGCTCCGGTGTCTTAACCCGTCGCAAAGCAGCATGTTCTTCGTGTCTTGTGTTCCGGGTGGGGAGGTATAGATGCCAGAGAAACTTTATTTGAGACGAACATCTTAGTTCTTATGATTAGCAACACACCCACTGGCGATCTGGATTGGATTCCTACTCCATCTATTGCGTCAATGGGTTGCATTGGCCACTTAACATCGCTATAGAGTTCTAATTTGAAGTTCTAATTGGATAAATACATTCAGATTACAAAGTCAGAGGTGATTAATCTGCCGTGACGCAAATGTGAATGTAAATAGCGTTTTTCTACTCTGACGGAGATATGGATGACAAATTGATATTTTGTTGTGTCATGCGATAACGGTCCTTTACTTCCTTGCCTGGAAAGGAAAAACTTGGCAAGTGCTAGTCGGGCTCACGCGCGGATTTTACCATAGATAAAGAAAAAGACAAAGTCAAAAACGTCTATTTGTGTGCAAAGGGTTCTACAAAGTATTTGATCCATTGCCTTTTCAGGTATGCAAATTTTGCAGTAAATTAAAATCGTACGTACTTCCCCCAGTAGGCGATAGTGGCGGACCCGTTTGAAACAGCCCATAGATTCATCGACAACAACATCTATTGATAAGTGTGATGTGTAGGTATGATCTATTGATGTGTCCTCAAAACCAGCTTGCTTGTTTAAAATTTGCTGTGACCGCTAGCAAATTATGAGCGCGCTTCCCTTTATTTTGAAAAGATTGGGACCCCCCCAAGAGAGAAGAGAGAAGAGAGAAGATAGGTAAGAAGAGGGCTTGCGACACACCCGGCTGATCTAAGCTCGGATAAGCTTAGCTCCAATTGAACAATTTGAAGTCAAATTCGTGTAAAATCGTGATTTTACTATTCCAACTCTCATGATCATATTACCAAGCTTACCTAAACACGTCTTCATAAATCATAACCCATCGATTATTATTATAAACTCTCTATTCTACTCAAAATAACCTCTAGTCGAGTTCTCTATCATGTTAGTTGACCTCATTATTTTCACGTGAATAAGATTATTTTACAGAAAATAATTTACAGTCTTCTATTGTGACGGCTGTTAGTGCCGTTATAAATTTCTTGGGCACAAAATACATTTAATAATTACGCTCGTGTTTTTTTAAATTTATTATGGTTGTTTAATTTAACTCCATTTGAGTTTCTTAGAGGATTGATTTATTTGTATTTATGCACATACATAAACACAGTATTAAGGTAATAATAAAAGTTTTGACAAGTACTTCATCTTCCAGCACCTAAACCTTTTTCAAAAAGTTTGTTACAAGCATAGATGGTATTATATCTATGGTTACAAGTTGGGTTAAGGTAACCCGCGAGCTTATTAAATTGAATAAATTGCGTGGACGTAGGTTATTACAACAACGCACACATTTTCTATATAAGTATCTAAAATTTTAATTAAAATTTATTTGTAAAATATCTTTTGAGGCCAACTCTTTGGGAGTCTTTGTCTATTGCAAAGGTCATTCACTTCGATCAGGGGTCAAAGTCATTTCCCATGGTAAATAGCTGACCTTATTTCCCCAATTTTCTTGTGCCAAAAACTTGAGGACGTGTGATTCATTGTAGACGTGGTGTAGGTAAATCGTCAGCATCCTGCTTAGAGCAATTGCGGTAATGGCGGCGCTTCCCGCGCAAAAGTGACGCGCGGCGAGTCGGCGACATCGTCCGCCGACGGCCACTGTGTAATGCATCGTTCAGAAATTGAATAATCTAATCGCCTTATTACCAAATCATGCGTAATTTATTTAAGTGCGAGACACACGTGCTTCGATTTTTACCTAAACATTATTCACTTTCTTAATTTTAATTGGCGGGTTTAAATTAGGAATTCGTTCAGATAAAAATAATTTATTATCTTCAATTATGGTAATGGCACATAAACACTCAGCCAATGTAACATTGCATTTCATTAACACAAAGGAAATGAAAGGACTAAAAAAATAATTCCGGACGAAATTTGAAAAAGAAAAAATGAATAAATACACTTTCGCTTACGCAGCTTGCACGGTTCCTCGTTTAAAATTAAATTATTGTTGATCAAAATTATTTTCACATTTAAAACTTTTTGCACCTGAATGACATTCTTTTTAATTATAATGCCATTTCTTTGATTAAAGGTCACTTTAGTTCTAAGTAACGTTCAAAATGTGGCATCGGTGACTCCACTTCCTCGATATTGCAGGAAGTGCGTAGGAGTATCAAGTTTTCCTAGTTTCTGTTAGGGTCACAGCTATAACTCATCTATAAGGTAGGTCTCTACGTATTAAAGACTGATGTTGATAGATATAGGTATTGCAGATGATTCAATAACGTATCTTTAGTATAATTTCGATTTTCGATTAAGTAATAAAATCTTTAGTGCGAAAAGAATTTCTTCGAAACTTTAATTTCTTACATTACCTACTTACAGTTTGTTTTGTGGCGATATGATCATTTACAAAAAACTCACCGGCAATTGAAAAGTCGCTAAAATATGGAAAAAATATTTGGTTCTTAAACTTTTTCCAATTGTGTAGATACACATACTTACTTACATAATAATTTTTAAATTTTCTACATTCATTAGATATATCTGTATAAAAATCTCTGTTAGTTAAATAACCCATTAATGACCCACTGCAGGGTGGGGTCTCCTCTCCACCTAGGCCTTAGTCCACCACACTGGCCTAATGCGGGTTGGTGGACTTCACATGCCTTTGAGAACATTTTTGTGACCTCTCAGGCAGGCAGGTTTCCTCATGATGTAACTGGGTAGTTCTTGTGTTAATGTTCTTGGCAGTTTAATTCGACTGCATTGCGTTAACTGCGGCTACCTAGCTAGGCTAGCTAGCCGAATTTAACGGGTCATAGGTCATGGCATGCTGGCTGACCGTTTAGTTAATCTTGCGATAAACAATCGTCTTTGTAGAGATAGGAAGTACTTACCTGTATAGAACGGCAATAATGTCATATTTGTTCCGAATCCAGTTTACTTAGTTAACCTTGTGATAAAAATCGTCTTCGTAGAGAAAGCAAGTACTTACCTGTATAGAACGGCAATGAATTCATGTTTGTTCCGAATCCAGTGTACTTTTAGCTAGCTCAGTTTTCACGGCTTAAACTATTAAGCATCTACTTTAAATTTCAATCCCGACCGATGGAGAGGATTTCCAACCTATTTAATCCGAAAATACTTGAAAGCGAAAAAGAATATGAGCACTTTATTCCATCGAAGCATAAGTATTGTTCTATCAATTCTGGCATCGTCCATTTCTGCTTCACGGTTATAGCAAGCAATATACGTAAAATTTTATGATAGGCCTTGTCAACATATTTAACGTTTTATTTTATGGCCTTTATTTGGCATAAAATAATTAATAAATAGTGTTTATTACTGTTTATCCCTATTTCAACGGATTTTATCTGAAAACTTTATATTACACTTAATTTTTCATGTGTTTGCTATAAAATAAAGCTTTGTAGTTTGCTAGACATATTTTTATAATGTTTTATGTTAATGTGCTAGTTATCGTTAGTGTAGGTAACTACTGGCAAGTTTCCATAAATATAAATATTTTGACTTTCCTTTTTGATTACAAATAAAACTTCAACCAAGGAAATTGTACAATAAAGAAGCAGTAGCGTATTTATTTATAAATTCAAATAAACTATACTTTTTAATTAACTGGACGTTATAATAAAGTATTCAGTTTAGAGTGACACTGTTTACAGATTTATATTACTTACGTACTCGTACTATTGAGTGGTAACCATGTGGTTTTTTAACAATTAGTTTCACGATTAACACTAAAAATTACCTAGAGTAAAGTTTTTCTAGTATAAGTTAGTACTTATCTGTTTCTAAACAGACACTTTATAGAAATACACAAATTGAGACGGAACGTATATATATTATCAGTGATGGCGGCTCCCTCGACCCAGATATCGGCTAATACCTAGCGCGCTGTGGCGCTGTCGCAAGACGCCCTGCGGCCGCCATCTTTTAACTAGATCACTTCAAATTTGCTAAAAATCCTACTACCTATGTCCATTTTTATACTTGCCCTTTTTGGTAAACGTGATCGTTGTGTTTTAATATAACAAACCGACGACCCAAGTGGCGCAGTGGTTAAGACACCGGCGCGCTGCGCGGAAGGTCCTGGGTCCGATTCCCAGCAGAGCAGAGATTTGAATGCTGAATTTGAATGTCTGTTTCTGGTCTGGGTGTGTTGTGTTCTTGTCTTGTGTGTGTCCATGGCACCCACGACACAGGGAATCCTAGTGTGGGGCTATGAGTGTGAGTTATTTATTTAATATATCGTAACGTTGGCAAACGGACGGATGCATTTAGTTCACTCAAGAATTTGAACAACTATAGTAAAATGAAAACAGGAGGGCAATATTCCGATCTATCACCTATAATTGTTATCTTGGTACGTGACGATAATAGTCCAAAACGATTTAAAACTCTGTTCTCACGCCAAAAATATATAGAACAATGGGATTTACTGCTCAATGGGCTGTTTGCCAAACCGCAGGTGTCAAATCTATTGTCTATGGAAAAAAACAATAAATAGCCCTCGGGTACTTTCAAAGGATTCATTGATACTTAGAACAATAAAGTGTACCTGTAGGAAAAGTTTGTGGGAGCGATTGAATTCTATGAAATGTATTGAATGGACATAGCGCAGCGCAGTGGTCTTGCGTCCTACGTAGGTACCTACGTTACTATCGCTCTGCAATAATGTTATTCAGGCATTTTGTGAATGAATCACTATTCACTACGTAAGTTAGTTGTAAAATTTGTCAAAGAAAGAAACGTAGATACTGTACGGTGTAGGTACTGTGTCTGTGTGTTAATTTAATTTAATGTCATTGATAACACTCGATTAATTTTGTTTGTTTTTTTTATAAATATAATAATCTTAGGAATTTTTAGCGATAGAACATAATATGGGCTGCCTCGTAGAGTTAAGTAACCTTTGCAGTTTACGGTTGTTGCATCTGCATAACTTAACGTATTACTCAATTAATAAGACTAGACTGTGCGCGCGGCTTCGCGCGCGTGGTTTTTAGAACTTGGTGCAGAGAAGGGTAAAAAGTAAAAGCGGTTATTGTGACTCATACCTTCATTACCTTTACCTAATTTCATTCAATCCTGTCATCCCATTTCTCGCAAACTAATTTGTTTACCATCTGTTTAAGTTTTACCTTTATCTACCTATACATAACAGGTAAACTACAAGTTAGTAAGCATGGCTAATCCACTCATTTGTGTGCCAAGGATTTAGTTAAAATACTTTGTCAATAAAAATATTTATTAGCCACCAAACATCTGGTTCGGATTTTGGAAGTAAGTAACAGGTAGTAGTATCGTTGCCGGAGTTGCGATAAACTGTTTTTGTGTTGCCAGTTCAAATACAAGCGGTAATCTTGAAGTAAAGGACTTATTTATCTTAATGTTGCCGTGAACATCTGTTTTGGTTTAGGTATATCCAAAAGTTTAACTTTAAAAGTGAAAGGAAAAAACGTACCTGTGTGTAAAATACAATTTTATGACTATTATAAAATTTTGTATCGCCGCTGTTTTATCTTTTGGTTAAGTCACGGTTAAGATTTAAATGTTAATTTCTATGTAAGATTTACTTAACTATATATGTAATTAATATTTATATATTATAATATTTGCGAATAAAATGTCGCCTAAAATATTCCACGTTGAAGGTTAATCGGCCAAAAAAAATAGTGTACGATGAATACCTGATCGAGTTTCCCTGACGCGGTCGGCATCGACACAGATTAATCATAGGTTTTTCGGACAAATATCATAAAACGTGACATTAGCGTATTGAATCAACGTTGATGCGCGTTGATTCAACCGTGTGTCATGGCGGCGGGTCGCTGAAAATTCGCCTAATTTGCGCGTAGGCTGTCGGCAAAGTATCAGGTAGATAGAATCACTCTTTATTTTCGTGTTATGGCGCCAAATGAGGTCAGTGTATTACACAATGTTATTTTTGGGGAGGTTCATCAAAAATGCGTCAATAATAGTCGGTATATACCACTTTATAGAAAACGGTGACCATGGAACTTATATCTGGTGTCTCTGCTTGTAAGTCTTATGTGCCCTATTCTCGTTATTGTTTCTCTTACCTACTCTGAAGCTGGCTAGTTGTTGTGTTTCGTTTAGGATATTAGCTCGTAAAACGCAAATGCGTTGTTGCGTTCACATTACTAGTTCAGACTTCTTAGTAAAAAAATGTTTCGACCGTGCCGTAGTTTGAGTATAGCCATAGCCAGTGGATAAGCTCGTGTACGTCATAGGTACCTACCGTTGCTATTAGAATACAATGTACTGTGGCACACGTCCAGTCCTACCTCCGTTGAGGAGGAAGTGTATGAGAGCGTGCAGGCAATCATACAATCATGCAATCATGCAATCATGCGGATAATGCGGCAATCATACAATCATACAATCGACGACGCTATGGCGCCACGGATCCGTCAACAAGTTTTGTACGTACGATATGACCAGCGACGTTCATTACCTACTATGTAATAATTTTCATATTTTAATTACGTATTTATAATTCCCACGGCATGTGACGTTCACCAACTAGTATAAAGCCAGCGTGGTGGACTAAGGCCTCCTTCTCTTTGTGAGTAGAGACCCGACCCTGTAGTGGGTTAAATATGCTTCCATGAGTGATATTACCATTTTAGATTCTTTTAACCCATCGTGAATTAAGTCTTGTATTTCGGTTGCGACGGTGGAATTGCCAGAGACGAAATTAGAATTAACCATCGCTGGTCTTCAAATCAACGTATCAATTTACTCTGGCGTCGGCAGTTTGCCTTATTAAATTATCATAACTCTATTTAAATTTATAGGTCGAGGAAGGAAAACTATCTATATTCTCGCAGGCATTAGATAGTGGTTACTTATTGATGTTTCTCTCAACAATAATTTGTCTGGACTGCGAGCTGAGGAGGAAGTGTATGAGACGCCGGCAATCATACAATCATGTGGGTAATACGGCAATCATACAATCATGCAATCGACGGTGAAGGCGCCACGGATCCGCCATCTACCTAAACTAAGAGAAGTTTTCCATCATTCATCATTCTCATAATTTCTTCATCATTCCCTTCATTCACAAATCCGGTAGACTTCCACAATCCACTTTAGCCCAGCGTGGTGGACTAAGGCCTACATCCTTCTCATAATTGAGAGGAGACCCGACCCTGCAGTGGGTCACTAACGGGTTAAAGACCTTGACTATACCTCTCCCCGAGTCTCCCCAATGGTCTTCATTGGGTAAGAGGTATAGTCATTGTATGTCGCCCGAGGAGATATATATCTTACCAATTCTTTAACGACCGGCTGTGAAGAAGTTGATTAGCTTGCTTTTATTTTTCTAGATAATATGACCAGCTTTGAAGCAGTGTTTCGTTTGGTAAGATTCTTCGTTCTATATATAATGCTACGTATTAACAATGTAGTAAAATTAAGCTTTTGAAGTCTGTGGGCGCGATTTGTCAGCTATCTGGTTACGTGGACATGTGTGAGTTATCCCACAATATTTATTTATATTTATTTATATTTATTTATAATAAAATAGATGATAAACTGTAGGTAAACTACGAGTAAGTATCATAAACTATTGTTACAAAACAGTGGATTTTCGAACATTACTCTAGTTTTACTTGAGTTAAACCGCTATAAGTTGATAGCGTTGATAGCAAGAAAAAAGTTAAAACACAACCTAGTGTTCCAGGTAAGTGCTCACGCGAATTATGAGCAGCCCTCAAAATTATAAATAATTTAATTCCTAGTCCAAAACTGATCATTACCGTCGTGCAGCGGTATTGCAGGCTGAAATGGCAGACCTAACCACACGCTCGGTAATGACAACTTCGTATGCATCTGTCCGCAATTACGAATGCAGATGCATTTTAGCGAATGTGCCATTACGATGCTTAGTTCATTGGTTGTGCGGACGTTAGAGACATTTGAGTGCGAATTCCGTATGCCGGCAGTCGGCACGGCTACTCTACCGAAGAAAAGTTGGCAATTTTTGTGTTGTTAACACACAAGTTATAATTTCTAAATTTAAATTTAAATTGTAAATTATGGTTTGATCAAAGCTACAATCATCTTTCAGCTTCCATCATCGGGTGAAAAATAACCATTGGTAATTTGTCAGGGAACCCTGGTAATAAAGATATTAGATATATCATATCTGGCTATCCCACCTGGCGCACGAAACCGATGCAGCGATGCTACTGACAGCATTAATATATTGTTTGACATGTATAGGTACACATGGTAACTATATCACAAAATGAGCATCCTGACAAATGGTATCCTGTTTCATTTTTGTTCCCTTAAACGAAAATTCCATTCGCTAAGAGACTATTTGCAAATCTATGTTTGGTCGTTTTGAATGTGCTTTAATAAAGGCCAAACACTTCATAAAACCTAAGTAGTAGATAGGTATTTGGATTTGAGACATACGCCGTAAAAATACATTTCTACCCGCATAAATAAGTCATTTCCCTTGATAAATCAATAAACACCTTTAAAGATATCGTCAATGCTAGTATGAAATTATAAATTACTATCGAAGTGTGTAATTCGAGGATAAATACGAGTGTATCGATGAATCACAAAGCTGCCCGTCCTTGTTGCATTCCAGTGCATATTTCCGCCGCTGGAAAAAATGAGAAATGCGCCAAAAGGCGGGAAGTTGCAACTCTTGTGTTTTGCTTATGTGTTTTTTTAAATTTGGAAACGTATCATATTGAAATGTTTTTAATTATTGCGTCGAGTCCTTTGTTAAAGGACATTGTCCATTGTACATTTATGTTAATCCAACCAATTAATTAAACTACGTGCACTCCAAATTTTACCCAAATCTGCTCAGCCATTTTTGCGTGAAGGAGTAAGACACACTTTCACATTTATAATAGTAGTAGGATAGTAGGACTACAATTTTATTAATTAACACTCATAGAGGAATGTTTTAAACCACCAAAGCGAGACACTAAGGTAAAAAGTACTAAGGCCCTTTTTTTAAGGATAAAAGGGCGTAAAAAGGGCTCCCCATCTAAGCCGGCAACGGTGATTCCCCTGGAGTGATCCGATCCATTAGGCTATGGTATACCATTTACTACGATCCTATTACAAATTTGGGGTTTTTTACATTTCTCATAAAATCATTCACTGGTGAAAACTCCTTACTAAACATTGTTGACAAGTTTAGTCAGCCCCTGGATCGCTCAAGTCTAAGCGATAATCCTATTAGGTAATTCACAGTGTCATTTTCATCTTGTGTAATCACGTGTCACGATGTAGACTATGAGTCATGAGTCATGGAGGAAAGGCGGCCTTGGCGCATTCCGATGCACATTTTCACAGATAACGGACGTCGGACACAGGTCGAATTCGACGACTTCCGAACGAATATTGAGTGACTCAGGTAATTTGAAAATTGAATGCGTATAAAGCTCCACAGATTACTAAGAAAAACATTACCTATATACTATACATTATGACTAAATGAAAAAAAAAACAATAATTTGATGTTAAAAGTGTACCTAATGTAGAGTTAAGGATGTTATTTACCCGGGGAGGAAGATATCGATGGTGAGTATAGTTGCCGTCACGAGTGGTGAGCAGAACTTTCATTGGTCAGTTTGACATTGAATGCGCTGCGGTCACACGATTGGTTCGACAAACGTGAGTTCGCCAGAGTGCGTCGTCCATTGGTCCAGCACGTTTTTTCAGCTCCTGTACATTGGCCGAAAGTGTACAATATCCCTACCACTGATAATCTGTGCTCACGACTCATGACGGTTACTATAAGAAGTCTTTTTAATTTAGGTCGTTCAGTACCATGTCAATTTTCGTGGAAGCTTTAACGATGCCGTATATAATGTACTTACCTTTATTTTGGACACGCCAGGCGAGTTGCACCGGCTCCGCTAATGAACCTTACAACCCCTAAGAAAACAATGTTGATACTATCAGTCACAGAGACGAGATAGTCGTAGCAGAAACGCTGAAAGAACGCCAACAACAACAAATAAATTTCTGGAGCATATCCATAAGTACCTAAAGCAAACAAGCACGGACCTAGAGTCTGTGGACAAAAAACAAACAGAAAAAAACAATGTTAGTGTTAATCCGCTACTTACACAAATACACTAATGTGCTGAACTACAGGGCTTAAAGGTGGTTGGTAAAGTTCCACCTTTGGGAAGCTTTTATGGTTCTACCACCAAACTACAATCTAATACCTAACAAGCCTCATTCAGATCCTGGATAAGTAACATATAACGACATGACTATACCTTCATGGATTCAGCCGATTTTCCATTTACGTCACACCGTAGCTACTGACTGTTTCATCACGAGGTGTTGCACATCGGATTAAAAATAGCTCCTTATTAGGCACGTGAATGCTGTTAAAATCCGGTTAGGGTATTTTATTAAACCCTACAGATTTAATTATTTTTCCTTCCTTCCTCCTTTCAGCCCTTCCACTGCTGGGTATGGCCGGCCCCTAACCGACGCCATTTTTTCTCTATTTGATTCTACACAATTACCTAGTATAAAAAGGAATTTATGCACCGCTGAAAACTTTGTATGGAAATTAAAGATAATAATATAATCATGACTAATTGTGAATAATTAATTATCGTTTCATTTAGAGCATGAACTGATTGATTGTTCGTCAACTGTTTTGTAATGAACGAAAATTAAATGTCATGCAATTATTCAGGCTGAGTGTTGATAGATCGTTTTTGTTTTTTTTTAAAATAAATTGACATTTTCCATAGACGCGTTTCCCGCGCTGTCAGGTTGACAAGATGCGAGTTGAGTCATTTTCGAACGACCTTGCCAATGCGTTCACTGTGTCAGTGTTCCTACTTTATGTTTACGTTTCATTCACTTGGACTTCACTTCACTTGTCTAATTACGCACAGGATTGTTCGGAATTTGCACAAGAATTTTTGCATGTGTTTAGCACACGTTGAGCCTTTGATGCCATTTTCTGTTGTTATAATTTATTTGATATTGTTAACAATTAAAGATTTTGGTTATTAGTGTTATTATATTATTAGTGCGTATTTGGTTTGAAATTAAACACGCAATCGTTTAGAAGGCAACACGCGAAGGTTCTTATTGTTTGTAATTTATAAAGTAAACTAATTCATTAATAGCATCTCTTAAGCAACAGTCACGTTTTAAGGCGCTATAAATATATTACGTTTATTAAAGCAATAACTGGCAGGTAAGTGTACTCGGAGTAAAACTTATTGAATTTGTAATAATTATTCAAATGAGTCTTAATAGTGGCAGCAACATTAGTTTATTTTGATTTTATTGTTAGGTTTGATTAAATTTACTTATGCGTCTGTCACAACTGTTTATTTGAAACACGGTTATTGCGTGGTCTTCAGTGGATGTTTTATTGTATTGGTTGTTAAACTATATTGGTGCTGTACATACAAATTGTAATTGTTTTTTAAAATAAAACCTTTTTTCCGTCCCATAAAGGTGAGAAGGATGGCGACAGCGCGCACCCTGGCTGCCGAGTGGACTGTGCCCCGCGCATTCCTCACACCAACTTGCTTGGTCGCACATTTACATCACCTATATCAATACGATATGATGACATTATAACCAATTATTGCTACATATTCCTATTAAATAATAGAGTTTATAATTTTGAAACTATTATATACCTTTCGCCATTTCATACACGTTGCTTAGTCAATTCGACTCAGAGAGAAATAAAAAGGATTAAAAGTAGATTAAAATCTCAATCTTTCCTGTTTTATATTTAAATTGTAGTTGAGTAGCGGCGAATGCGGACTCTTAATGGACTGGTCCGGCTTCGAGTCCTAATGCCACTAGTGCACAAGTGCACTAATAAATTTTTAAAAATTATGTTCGTTTTTTAAAAATTTGAGAGTTCTCCATAATGTTCTCAAAGGCACATGAAGTCCACGCCAGCGTGGCGGACTAAGGCCTAATGAGGGATCTCTCATTGTGACAGGAGACCCGACCCTGTAGTCATCGGGGCCATTAATGGGTTACTGACATTATAAGGAAAGCCCAAAATGGCCGTTTCTGCTTCGAAGCTTAGCCACTGGTTGCTTTAACCTTAGCCTAACTGGGTAAAATGTAGTAGTATATTATAAAGTTTAAATAAGTAAGGATGGTAGGTAAGTATGATAACGGGGCTGGCGGCGCGGACGCGGTTGCCGCAGGGTGTCGGGTTGCTAGGGTGCAAGGCTGCAAGCGTACGGGATCGATGACTACAGTATCGGTGCCTCACTCACGCTTGGAAACATTGGCGTTTGTCACACGTGGAATAATCGATGGCGTACAGGCATCGGCGCCTCACACGTTTTAGGGGTGCTGTATTCAATTTAATGTGACGTCAAATATCCTCACACATGTCATATTATGTCACATATGTCATATTATGTCAAATTGTGATAAGTAGTTTAGAAGTTACGAGGGAACAAATGAACATAAATAGATACATCGCGGTCAATCACAAATCACAACCCTTCTTATTGTTTCGCCGTATTTGGGTAATTAAAACTGCTTTTGGCTGGTTATTGTTTCTGTTGTCCCACTGCTGGGGATATCTACCCATTAATAGGGCTGGACCATACTTATACAACACATACTTACATAAGAACTTAAGAAATAGTAATACACTATCCATATGTTCAAACTTTCTTTCATATAATTGGTAGTTATTGGTAGTAGGAGGGCAAGATATCTGGCCCTTATTTTTTTATCTCTTGTACATTTCAGATTGATTAAGAAGGAAAGTTCAAGCGCAACCCACTGTGGTGTCACATGTAGGTACCACAGGCGTTGAAATATCTAGTCACAACCGAAACCCTACTCAACTGCAATTATTCTTCCAAATATCTGCAATCTCATAGCAAATGCGATCCTCCGCAGGGTTGAGTTTACTCTCAGGCCTTGTCCTAATTGCCAGTAACCCATTAATGACCCACTACAGGGTCGGGTAGTATTACTTAATTCTTAACGTCGAATTTCGACACTGAGTCTACTTGTGTAGACAACTACATTTGTAGGCCTAACTTATACGAGTACTGTTACGTAACTTATTACCCGGGTGAAGGGGTGGAAAAATTATCACAAAAGCTTAACTATACCAATACATCTGTCAACCAAAATGAACGAGCAATTTCCGCACACGATCAAACATTAATTTCACAGGTAATGCGTTATCCATCAGGGCTGGTGGTCGGTGGAGCCTCGGAGCGTGACGCAGGTGGCGTTCCGGTGGTCGAACACACCTGATCGATGGTATTGATGCCTCAATCTGGGCATTCCCAGGATGTACTATGCGTATTATCGTAGGTTATGCTCGAACGTTAAGCAGCGAGAGCCCAGTGGAAGTGGTGACAGCCCAGTGGTAAGCAGTGAGAGCCCAGTGGAAGTGGTGACAGCCAAGTGGTAAACGTTGACAGCCCAGTGGTAAGCGGTGACAGCCCAATGGTAAACGTTGACAGCACAGTGGTAAACGTTGACAGCACAGTGGTAAGTGGTGACAGCCCAGTGGTAAATGTTGACAGCCCAGTGGTAAGCGGTGACAGCGAAGTGGTAAGCGGTGACAGCCCTGTGGCTTAGAATTCAACCTTTTAATCCAGGGGTCCGGGTTCGAATCCCAGTAGCACGCACCGATGACTTTTTATTTAATGTATGCTTTATGTATGTTGTCTCGTGAAGATCTACCTTATTCTGAGATATTTAAAACAAAAAAATCCATATTAGCAAAATCGACATCTCACGAATATTTAAACTTATTTTTCTAGTTTTTTTTAAAACCGAAGCGTTACTGTCAATGTAACAGAATTTGTATTATACTAAACGGAGCGCTCCTCTGCAACCCTTACTCTTCAACCCTTCAGTCGGGTGCACCCCGCGCATTAATCACCCGCTAATTTACAGCGAGTAATAACTTAATAACACGTGACACACCGTAAACCCCACAGAACTCGTAATCAATAGAAAATATAGAAGTGTTTGCGAAAATAGATACATTTTTTAATAATAGGTAATTGAACAGTAAACGTATAGGTACAGGTCGCTTTATGTTTGGTGGTCACTGCAGCCCATGGAAATCCACAACAAAACTCTGATAGAGAAGAATCCTGTCTGTGGTTTTATGAAGGTACTTTGCTACTCATGAGGACTAAGATGTAATGTTGCCTCAAATAAAATATCTCCGGCAACCTTACCTCCGCAGCTGAAACACAAGATATGGAGAACACGCTGCTACAGCGGGTTTAGAGGCGGGCGGTAAGGTTCCTTCCCGGGGGAGTTACTATGGCTTTGCCACTTAAAACTTGAAAATTTGATTATAAATACTAGATTACCAGATTATAAATCCTTTTCACAACATATATTAGATTTGAAAATAATAATTTGGTAGGAGAGTTTTTGTTTGGTTCCAAGATGGACAGGTGAATCGGATACTTATGTGTACCAATTTTTTGTTTTTTTCAAGTTACTCGCTTAGTAGTTAAACGATTTATTGAGGAACAGACTTTCTAACAATCGTCCCATGGTCACAGTCGTAAAGTTGAACGATTTATTGAGGAAAATACTTTCTTACAATTGTCCCTTATTTGATTTAATTTTATAACAACCTTACACTATTGCCAGTAACCCATTAATGACCCACTACAGGGTCGGGTCTCCTTCTCGTAATGAGAGGCATGTAGGCCGCCGTCCACCACGCTGGCCTACTGCGGGTTGGTGGACTTCACATACCTTTGAGAACATTTTTTTTTGTGAACTCTCAGGCATGCAGGTTTCCTCACGATGTTTTCCTTCACCGTAACAGCAGGTTATATTTAATTTTATAAAGCGCACATTAACTTTTTTACAAAGTCATTGGTGCGTGCCACTGGGATTCGAACCCGGACCCCTCGATTCGAAGTCGAATTCTAAGCCACTGGGCTATCACCGCTTACACTATTAAAATGGTTCAAATGTTGTCTGTGACTGTATCATTTCTGCGTGTCATCAGATCTGTGGTTCAACCCCTAGCGGCGGGGTGGTTGATTGAATTGGGGGTTGTTTGCAAGGTCACGCTGGCAGGTTCAGGGGCGAATTCCAGTGGACACGTTGCTCTGTTGGACGGTGACACCTTGCTATTCGTTATATTATCGTCACCTTACATATCATTACCTATATGGAAATAAAAATATGTAATTTATCATGTAACATTTAGGCTTGGTCGTTGGTTGGTCGATATCAGACTAAACCATAGTATGACGTAGGTTTTACTCTGTTTTACGTTTATATCATGTTTCGTCGTAAAACTGTGTAGGGACTTTCGCCTTCTTATCTCTCGTGGTCTCTCTTGGTATACTTATAATTTGAGCAATCAAAAGTTCCTTTTTTGGGTAATGTTTGCAAAAACATTTGCAAAAACATTTGCAAACATTAGGTACCCTTAGTTGCTTAACTTCTTGTCACTACCGTATTTATTATTTACAAACAAACGAGCTTGAAATGGTTTATTGATGTTTATTGATTATTTTTCTTTGCCTTTGGACAACCAAAATCAGAATCAGATAGAAGAATTACCTACTATCCGACGCATTACTGATATTGAGGTATAAGGTAGCCTATCAGATCAGCAACCAATCGAAACCAAAACTTTAGCCCTACAACGTTTCTATCACCTGTTACAACATACAAATGACTTATTTCCTCTTTCCATCATAGCGTGATGAATTGATTCTGCATTAATGATCGCAAAACAAACACGCGGTCATCAACTAGTGTGGTGGTAGTACAATAGAGAAACGACAGACATTCCCACCGCCGCGTCAATACAGACAGACACTTTCTCTGATAACAGCCAGGATATGTAAACTATGTGTTTGAATACATTCACAGCTCTAACAAGTTACTAGTTTCTATAAGTACCTAATCAAGTATCGATACAGTTCTTGGATGGGTGACCGCTAATAGGCTCTGGGAAACTTACAATGGCTCTATCAACTACTGAAATTGATGTTAAATCATCGTTAAATGGTCATTGGGGCATAATTTTGACGTGGTGAAATCCATTAGTGTAAACTTACGTCTAGAGTAGGATTACAGCAAATAAAATACATTTTACCAAAAAAACATTTTATTCTCTCGAAGTTACAAATAACTTATAAACTTTACGTAAACTTTATTGTTACAGTTTGTACATTCTGTGATTGTGCAGTTACATTTTTAGGAAAAACAATTGGGTAAGATACGAGATTTGGCCATTACCATATTATTTAACACATCGAGCAATGACTCTGGTACAAATTGATGATATCTCTGGAGTTAACATCAGTACTTTTTATTTAAGCGTTAATTAGGGATAATACAGGTTATCCACTGTTGAATAGGACTAATAAAATATAGTCTGTGGTTAGTCTAGTTCCTTTAGGGGGCATAATGCTTTGTTAAGAAAATCTATATTTTTGATATTGTCAATCGCAATTTGAACAATTCCAAAAAGTTGAAGGCACTGTCTGTTCGTTTTTTGTTTGTGCAGTTTCGTTAAAGTAAACAAAATTGAACACCTGAAATGAGGATAAATAATTTGTGTGTATATTCGGAACACATTCAGAAGTTAGTCAAACTTTACATCAAAACAACAAAAATCAAAATAGGTATTAAAAATCAAAATAAATTAAATTTCCCAGTTTAATTGGCTACGGGGGGAAAACACCTACTTAATATATTTGTGCAGAGTTACAACAAATTTTAAATTAAACCAAAAACAATTTAGTTATCAACACAGACTTAAACTTAAAAATCTTTATCAGGTGAATATTAATAAGTGCAGTTATTTAATTACACTTGAGTATTACAAATGAGCAAGATGGCAGAGATCTCACGTGACTCGTGGCGAACACATAGAAAACATACAAAAAGAAAGTGAACCTTAAATAGTATTGTCTTTGAACATACGAGTATACTGTAATTGTATTAGCTCGAGAGCTGACGGACATTTTTCGAGAAGTGTTTGAGGCATCATAAAAGCATGTTGAAAACCTTAATAGTAAATAGTAATCCGAACAAAAATTGCAGTACCAGGCTGCGATTTTTGTGAAGGAACAATTTTTTTGCAAAAAAAGTGTTTGGGGCGCTTTGAAATTTTGTGTACGAATATTACAAATATTTCATTCAACATGATTTTACGATGCCTCAAACTCTTCTCGAAAAATGTCTGCTAGCTCTCTAGCTAATAATTTTAGGTACAAAACATTATCGATACACATTGGATACGTTAAATAATAACACACATTTACATTAAATATTGATCGAAAACAATACATAAGGCGATATCGTTACTAACATTACATACTTATGTACAAACTTTGAACACACATCTTTGAGTACAAAAATGTTACAAAATAATACACTTCCTATTTGTACTAACTCTCTTCAATTTACATCATAGAAGCTTAAGCTAAGTGGCAAACTGAGATATGTACTAAAGTTAAGTTTTTAAACGATATGAGCGAATTAAGCGACGACGTCGCTCTACCTATATGCAATATATTATTATTTTCAAAATAATTTAAAGCTTGCACGACCACCCGGGCCGAGGTATCGCATAGAAAAGCTTCGACATAATCGATAACCCTTTAATCCACAATAGGAAAGGTGTAATCGAATGAATGCGACTCCATATTTAGAGGAGATTAAACCCAAATTACACATGGCGACATAAATCTGTCTCCCGCTATTCAATGGGGCTTTATGTGATAAGTATAATAAAGAATTTGTCTGCGCGTACGTCACAATATTGTAAGCGACACGTGCTGGGTGCCATCTGTTTTAATTAAATAGTTGTGCTATTCCCCAGCACGCTAACAAGATCGGTAGGGAGAATCAGTTAAAGTTAGGGAAGACACTTCATCTACCTAATTATAATACTATGGCGTTTAGGGGCTACAAAATCTACCAAAAAGTCAGTCTTTCGCTCGGAGGTTGGTGTCACTAGGAGGGATTTGAGGCGCGACCGGGATCCGGGATCACGAGATTATGCAATTCTTGTCGTGCTGCGCGTTCCTTCGCTGCCGCTCTCGCTTGGCGCACGCGACGGCGTCGTTCGGCACGTACGATATCCGCACGCCGCCGTACGCGCGCCGCGCGGGCAGCGTGTAGGACTCCGCCGAGGAGGAGGACGAGGAGCACGTGCTGCAGTAGCTGCTGGCGTCCTCGTCGCGCGCCCGCTCCTGGCGCGGCGGCTCGTCCGGCTCGAACGCCTCGTTGTCGTCGCCGCAGAACCGCACCGTCCTTCCCCCTCGCGGCTTCCTCGGCGACACCTTCTCGTCGACCAGCGTCAGCTCCGGCATCGACGTCGAGTGGCCCGGCGTCACGACCGCCTGCGCCTCGACGGGATGCGGAGGCTTCCAGTGATCCGTCGAGTCCCTCGTCTCTTCGGAGACGGGACTCGGTTGCAGCCGATGCTCCGTCATCGGTTCGAGCCTCAAATCCGCTAGAGCCCTGTCGAGGCTGAGGCAGGCGTGGGGAGGCGGCGGCGGGGGGTGCGGCGGCGGAGACTCGGGAGCCATGGAGCCGCTCGGTTCCGAGTCGGCGTCGATGTGCGGCGAGGGCTCCCTCTCAAACGTCTGCGGCGATCTAGGGGGGGATTTCGGCGAGGGCACCCGTCGTGGTCGGGGGACGCGCGGCGGACGAGGACCCGGCCCGGAGGAGTCGGAGGGCGTCGGGGGCTCGCCCTTCGAGCAGGCGATCGAACAGAAGATCGCGCCCTTGCGCGGGAGGAAGGGGCGGCCGAGGAGGCTGGCGCGGCAGGTGTGGCAGGCGAAGCAGCGCTCGGTGGCGTGCCAGTGCTGGCCCTCGTGCGACATCTGGCCCTGGTCGACGCCGACGGGCTCGCCGCACGCGTCGCAGTACTCCGCGAAGCAGTTGTCGAAGCAGGGCAGGCAGTAGGGGCGCGCCTCCCGCATGATGTAGCGCTGCCCGCCGAGCTGCTGCGAGCACTCGGCACACGCGAAGTGCTTCATGTGCCACGCGCGCCCCTCCGCCTCGGTACACTCGTCGGCAAGGATTATCTGTGAAGCAAGGATTCCTTTAGACTGGAATTTTACGCATAACAACACAGGGGTGGGCATTCGATTCGAAAATAACGCAGCATTTGCCGAGTTATGTACAAATGTACGAATTTATTATGAACTATGACTTCAGGTAAACACAAATTTGAATTAATACAATCATGCCAGATTTTGAAGTTAATTTCCTTATTTTTAGTAAGTTTTAAACATAAACGCTACTCTATGCCTGATTAATCCGCACCTTTAACTGAAACCTAAATTTGGATAGTCTCAGTCTTCGAAGGTACCAAACCTTATAAGTGATGGAAACCTTAGATTGCTTGAGATTAATGTATAAATCGAGGAAGAAAAAGAGTTTAAAAGAAGTCATGCTTCACCAGACCCTAACAGAACAATTAGTAAGATTAGGAATCAAAATGAAAATGCCAAAACGTAAAATTTTACGTTCAACGTCATCAAATTTTGTTCAGATCCAAGTGTCATCATGTCGCAAAGGAAATCTAAAGGTTATTGCCTGAAAAGTACTGTAATGAAAATATCCGTAATCTCGTAACGGGAATGCGTGATAATAAAAAACGCGAGTTGTTTTCGTGAGTATCTTATTGTACCACCATTGTCTCTGAAACCACGAGCTTGCAAAATAGTTTTAATTATCGCACACAATTAAGTAACCGAGATCATATTAGTAAATGCTTTAAATGCCCATTAAGTATACAACTTTACTGTTGAGTGCATTGAAGAACTGTAGTTCGTCTGTAACCCATTAATGACCCACTACGGGTCTCTTCTCATAATGTGAGAGATGTAGACCTTACCGTATTAAACCGACCTCAAAAAGTATGAAATAACATTTGTTACATACTTTTAGCTTTTTTTTTATCTTTAATTGCTATCCACAGACTCTAGGTCCGTGCCTTTTTTGCATCACGTTACTTGTAATATTATTGCTCCAGAAAAAGTTCTTTGTCAATTTTGGACCGGTGTCTCCTTGGATCGTCCCGGGCGTTCCTTCAGGCACACTTTTGACTTAGTATTTTTGAGGTTGGTGCCAAAATTTAACAATAGAAACAAAATACTTGATACTAAAGACACCAACCTCAAACAGTAAGCCAAAAGTATGTAACAAATGTTATTTCATACTTTTTTGAGGTCGGTTTTTTATTAATTTTTTGTATCAAAATAATTTCCTTCTTTACAGGACATGGTAATTGGATTGGTAGTGTCCTATACAAGTTCTTTGACCAATTACGTTGTAACAGCACGATGTGGTCTGATCACGCACGTGGGGGTTATCTGGAGACCGATAATTAAGCCATATTCCATGAGTTAATTAATTATCCGGATAAACAAGCGTAATTGCTGTTGGTTATCACGCCGGCCGTCGGCCTGAGGGAAGCGGTGTTAGGGCTGCTGAAACCACAAGACGTAATAGACACCGCATGTCATAGTTTCTACAGAGAAACAATTCAGTCAAAGGATTGAGGTGAGAGGGAGGGGAAAAAGAAAAATAAAGCATCGTGATTGGACAGTTCAAATGGCGATATCCCATTTGTTTCGAACTAGTGACCTGACCACTGTAAAATGAGCTCTGAACAAAATTGATAAGAGCCATGTTTCTACTGACACGTTCTCATTAGTTCCGATCGAAGATGTACACGGGTCAAGGAAGTGCTCGGTAGTAGCATAGATTTCGCGCTCGTTATCCTGAGGATGAGACTTTTAAGTGTAATGTGTTTTCTGAAAGCGTTCGCCTAGCGTGAGGCGTCTATTTGGTTATGTAGTCAATGGGCTGCTACCACCAGAAATCAAAACACAAGTCGTCATCACAATTATCGATAAACTTTTTAAACGAAATTCCCAAAGTATATGACTAGCAACATAGTCAAGTTATTTGAATAGCAACATAGTCATAAAATAAAATTCTCAAAGTCTTGACGTACTTGCATGGACACAGACAAATAAATAAAATAAAAAGCATGTAATGACGCACGCAGAAAATAAATAAAATTCGTCATCACTATTGTCTATCTCTCATTGATTTTGGATAGCAACATTACTACCAAAAACGTCATTCCCAAAGTATATGAGACGTAGACGCAAATGGATAATAAATAAAAATAACTTATTCGTAAAAACATTAAACCGACTTCAAAAAGTATGGAATAAAATTTACCATACTTGTTACCATACTTTAGGCTTACTATTTTTTGAGGTTGGTGTCTTTGTATCAGGTATTTTGTTTGTATTTAAGATAAATTTTGTTACCATACTTTTTGGAAGTCGGTTTAATTTTTTAAAATTATTTTTATTTCCTAAATTTTAGTTTTAAGTCGATGTTACGAAAATACTTAACCGATTTTGATGAAACTTTTATCATTTAAGTTGAAAAAAAATCAAACAAACAGAAAAAGAACGACACGATCTGTCAATGAGTTTCGGAGATATGCAAGAACAAACAGAATTATCTATGTACATCTATGAAATTTGGTATATTATATACTTGATCAACATATGTAAACATTCCGTATTACATGCACACGTGTCGAGTTGATAACCTCCCTTTTTGAAGTCGGTTAATAAAATTATGGCGTCACGATTTTTTGTGGCAGCCCTAGCGCGGTGGTGCACAATGGCGGAGGATTCCCACGGCGTGTTACATTTTGTCCGTTCATTAGTGGACTTCGTTATTAATATTTTAAAACGGTATTCGCGAGTACGCCAGTCAACGTCTCTTAGTTAGACATCGTTTCGTTTGTTCGATTTCTGATTTATACCTTATATTTTTTACAAATGGAAGAGAATCATACGAGTTTGTAAGCAAAATCGTAGCTATGTGATCCGCGCACCAACTTCAATTGAAAACGGATCAAAGTCTCATATTTTCAGAAGATACTTTACTGCAGATGTAATATTTGCTGCCTCCATTTTTCAGTATCAATTTTGCCCTTGTCAAATTGGGAAACAATCTTGACTACTTTTTATTGAGAAAAATGTTTAAAGATGCTTTAACAAATAAATTATAGTACGATAGTTACTTGAAATTTGTTTCAGCGTTAAATAAAAAATTGTTTTTAAATTTTTATAATCAGGTGTCTGCGTTATTTTTAAATCACAAATTAAAATAAAAAGACCGCTAAGATTGTTTACCAAACAGGAACAGTGTAAAAAAAAATTACTATACCTCCTACAACCTGGTCAGGAAGGTGTGAATGTCAAAGATACCCGTATGTTATTTCAAGTCGGGCTTGGTTCAGTAATAGAGTTACAGTTTTGGGAATAAAAAAAAAAACGCTCCACACTCACAGCCCCACACTAGGATTCCCTGTGTCGCGGGCGCCATGGACACACACAAGACAAGAACACGACACACCCACACCAGAAACAGACATTCAAATTCATCATTCGAATCTCTGCTCTGCCGGGAATCGAACCCAGGACCCTCCGCGCAGTGCACCGGTGTCTTAACCTCAGCGGCACTCAGGTCGTCAAACTAAACCTCTAGATCCGTAGAACCTCAGCAGTTGTGTAAGCACTAAGTAGCCTAGCCGCTAGTTCACATGGGAACGCAACCCAGCGCCGCTCAATCTTTTAGATTACATCTGATTCAGATGCTGAGATTCTCTGGAACCTGTGAACCTTTAGCCTGTGGGATATTTAGTTTATATTAAAATCATCGTGACCACCCGAGTGGCGCAGTGGGTAAGACACCGGTGGGTTACGCGGAAAGTTCTGGGTTCGATTCCCAGCAGAGCAGAGGTTTCAATGATGAATTTGAATTCCTGTTTCTCGTCTGTGTGTGTTGTGTTCTTGTCTTGTGTGTGTCCATGGCATGGCACCCACGACACAGGGAATCCTAGTGTGGGGCTATCAGTGTGAAGCGTTATTTATTTTATTTTATTAAATTAATTTTTTTTACATTTTTTAAAGTATTAGTAATATTTTATTATCAGGAAAATAACAGTCATAGCGTGCTCGATTTGGAAGATTTTTGTTTCTTTTAATATAGGAATATGGGTTTTTCATAAATAGTCATCTTTTCCTATAGATAACGGCATGTTTTCTCCAGTAGGTATGTGGTGGGAGAAATTATTTGCTTAGTTTAGTCATCTTTTCCTATTCCAGTGCCGTGGGTGTTTGCCAGAAAATAAGTATGTGGTTTGCTCAGAAGAAACTATTTTTTAAGCTTTTTTAAAAAAACTTTTGTCTTTATTATTGAGTCTACACTAGCAAATTATAAATGGTAAAAGTATTGAGTGACAACTCTAGGGGATTGAGTCGTTTCGGTTACACAAAGTTTGGGTACCACAGACCATCATTGTCTGAAGCCAAACATCTAGACTACCAGCGGTTCCCAAAACTATTGTTCATCATCTGTCAATCACGGTAGTTAGAAAGCAAGATACGGTGGATTTCTAAACTGAAGTATTATGCAAATATCTCGTGGTCTATTCTCGTGTGAATGTATTTAATCGAACTCTCTTTTAAATCCTGTTAAATAACTAGTTCAAATCGTACACAAGGTTTAATTTTCAAAAAATAATTATCATTTTTTAAAATTAAATATCACCTGCTGTTACGGTGAACGAAAACATAGTGAGGAAACCTGCATGCCTGAGAGTTCCCAAAAAAAAATGTTCTCAAAGGCATGTGAAGTCCACCAACCCGCAGTAGTGGTGCGTGGTGGACGGCGGCCTACATCCCTCTCATTGTGAGAGGAGACCCGACCCTGTAGTGGGTCATTAATGGGTTACTGACAATTATCATAGGGTTTTCGAGAAGGTTTAACCTGCTGTCTTATCGATATAATAACCGCACTCAACATGCCCTCAGAAGCACAGAAGCGCGTGTAATTCGCCACTAGCGGTCACCCATCCAGGTACTGACCGCGCCCGACGTTGCTTAACTTCTCCGATCGCTTGCGATCTACTCAAGCAGCGGGGCTACGCGCTTTGCTATTTCTATAATTATTACTAAAAATACAATAACATTAAAGACCACACCGACGGTTACATGTATCGTTACGCAATTCATTGCACATTACACACGCATACAAGGTGTTTATAAAGTTCACACGTGACGTTAGCATGCCTGATGGGATTCCAATGATTCATTATTTATTATAACTACGAGTAAGTGATCGCTTACTCTCCTTACGTATGGCTACATGCTATATGAAGCGCGCAAAGTCCGTCTTAGTGAGTGGAACGCAAACGATCGCAAATGTTAAGCGACGTTGGTCGCGGTCAGTGCCTTGTCAGTCAGTAACCCATTAATGACCCACTACAGGGTTGGGTCTCCTCTCACAATGAGAAGGGTGTAGGCCGCCGTCCACCACGCACCACTACTGCGGGTTGGTGGACTTACATGCCTTTGAGAACTTTTTTTTTCTGAACTCTCAGGCATGCAGTTTTCCTCACGATGTTTTCCTTCACCGTAACAGCAGGTGATATTTAATTTTTTATAAAGCGCACATAACTTTTTTTACAAAGTCATTGGTGCGTGCCACTGGGATTCGAACCCGGACCCCTCGATTCGAGGTCGAATTCTAAGCCACTGGGCTATCACCGCATTAGTGCCTGCACCGCATCACCGGTCAATGCCTGGCTAGTATCAAATTTTGCATTCTCGCAATTTCATATTAAGTTAGAAATTATTTGTGGCCTACTTAATACTAACATTTATAATTTAAGGCTACCACAGAAAACGCCTCGTTATTCCATGTGTTCCACCTTATTAGCGGTCGGTCTTGGCACCACAAATGTCAAGGTGACCACTGCTGCAGTACAACACAAGTACCGTCAGCAGAATAATTAGCTAAAAGTGAGTAAATTATGCCTATTTTTGCAAACTGCCGCCATTTAGTCACAACATTAAAAACATTTTTCGTCTTTGAACAAGACTTAAACACTTACCCTTATTAATAAACACTTAGCCAATGATAACACATAATAGTTAAGTTTTTCATACACAAGATGTCTCACAAAGTTGTAGTAAGCTATTAAAAATATAACCGTTTTAGATGAATCGTTTTTTCATTTGTCACTCATTTGTTACGATATAAAATTAGTGTATTGCCATACAATTTTAAAACGCAATTGGGATTGAAATACTCAATTTAGGCGTTTTAGCGCTAATCTACCATGCGAGACCAATGAAAAAACACAAACATACCTACATAGACGGCGGATGTCGGTCTCCTTTGTCACGGACCATACCCTTTGACCTTACCCCTTGCAATCTGCATTGCATCAAGCGAGACTGCAGCAAGCATCTATAACCGGTCATTAGGAGTGCATCGCGTGACAGACGCGCGGACGCTATCAAAGCATATCGACATGCAGGCTTGCATGCTTATCAGTAACCCATTAATGACCCACTACAGGTCGGGTCTCCTCTCACAATGAGAGGGATGTAGGCCGCCGTCCACCACGCTGGCCTACTGCGGGTTGGTGGACGAACATACCTCGTAATTTTACAGAGAATGAGTTAAAATAAGGTTTCCTAGGAATACATGGAACACTAAACGTCAGAAGACAATCAAAGAAATCCATGACAATCGTCATATTTTTGGAATAAAAACTTTTTTAACCCGTTATTTCATCTCCTTTAAAAACTCAAAATTCATTATAATTTTTCTTTCGTTTTGGTGCAGACATGCAGACGAAGAACCTGCACCTCTTACTTAAGATTCTACAGATGTTTTTTTTCATTTTTAAAAAACAAAGTAGGTAATTAACTGTGCTAATCGCATGAGCAGCTGCCTGATGCTATCGGATGCAACAATGCAACGACTCCGGGTCACCTACACGTTGCGCCAAGAACGTGAGAGGGTGGCAAGAATGGAATTTCTGAATGCGCAGAAATGTCGAAAATGTAGCAAAGTTTCAGCAAAATGAGCCAACCTGTGTCCCTAACGTGTCATCACCCGTTGGAGCTAACGGGCGTTTCAGAGATTCAGATCAAGTTACGCCTCTTTCCGTCGGTTGTTATCGACAAATAGCTGTCATCATCAGACTCATCAGAGGCCTTGCGCTATAATAAGTTCACTTATTAGCACCAGAAAATAAGAAATAAAACGCTCGTTTTATGTGGCCCAATGAATGTTTCCTTTGACAGTATCAACAGTTACCAGAGTGGCGCCGTAACGCTATACGTTACGAGGCGGTTACCCTCCCTCCCATAAGAAGTTATCACTTCAAAAAATCAATTAGTCTGTTACATTGAAATGGTGAAATAAATAAACACTTTACTCAGCCAAAGTTAGTTATTTATGAAACGCAAATTTCGCGTAAAACCTAAGGGTTAGGGGAGAGTCGCACGCACTGGCGCGTAATTAGGTATTTAGTGCGGGAATTAAACATGCTAATGAGTCCTAATAGCAGTTCAATTAACCCTTAACGACCTAAATAAATTCGGGAGTAGGGGGTTTTTGCTTTGCAAATATGTAGGACAAACGTTTGAAGAGGAGGTAGAGGCGTCAATCGTGTTTGAGGCTGGGCAATTTTTGTGTCTGAATATAGTGGTTTGATATACATATCTGTGTCTCAAAAATAAAGGTTCATAGTTTTTAATACACATTACTTTTTATGAAGTTGGTAACCAAAGTTGATGTTAAAGATTAAAACACGTGTTTAAGATTTGATTTCAGCAAAATATGAAGTTAAGAAGGATGAGTTTTTTACTCCGACTTGAAAGGGAGAATTCCACATGACCAATAATATAAAAAACATGGTATTAGACATTTATAGAAATTTCATCCTTAATTAAATATGCTTTAGTTTTAAGGCTAAGGAATTACAAAACATTAGGTAAGCTGAAATATTGCCTGTCAATATAATGCTTTTAACGCACATCTAAGGAATATAACCAAGTATTAAAATATGGAAATTCAAAACGGATTTGTTTTGTTTCGGAGGTTTTTGTTTCAGATTCCATAGTCCTGTAAACTGAGGAATATACAGTTACAAAACTATCTCAACGTTTCGCTGTACAAGGATTTTTTATCACACCTCAGTTTCCAGGACTGTCTCTACATTTCGCCGTATACGTGGACGCCCTCGCTTCCTGCGGGGCGTTCGATCAAGTCGTTGGTGTTTCCGGAGCCAGCCACTTACGCCATAACGGCGAACGTGGCACGCAGCCAGAGGTGCTCACTACCTGTTTTTTGAAAATTGATAAAATATACCAGTTTGGAAACCGTTGAGAGAAAAACGGCATGCATCAGAGTTCTCAAAAAATATTCTCAAAGGCATGTGAAGTCCAATCCGCATTAGGTACCGTGGTGGACTACGGCCTACATCCCTCTCATTGTGAGAGGAGAACCGATGCAGTGGGTCATCAATGGGTTACAGACATGTGGCAGAAAACTCAAATCAACTTCCAAAATTATGAAAAATAACTTTATTTTCGTGTTCTACATACAATTCTCGGTTCTATGAAGATAGTATTGCGTTTTTAAAAACGGACCTTTTGGGAATATGTATAATTTACATACGTTCTAGATTCGACACGCTGTTACCACTAAACATTCAGGTGTGCTATTAGTTTAATATATAAATTAGAAAAATCTCTCGTAAACTGAAAGTAAAAGGTTGACAACCACTGATGCGGTTAAGCCGCAGTCCGTTTTCAGGGCATTTCGATAAGGATGATTTATCGACGCAAGGGCCGGGTCAACGACCGGACGGCAGTTATTCAAATCGTATTAATTCGGCTATAGTTTAGCATGGAAGTACAGTCAGCTTCATACATATCATAACCATAAAAGTAAAGTTATGAGACACAAATTGAGATTATCTTAAAAATAATAATTAAAGATCAGACCACGCCCTGGGTCCTGAAGCCAACAGTTTTCTATCATCTTCGTCAGGTCTTCAATTTAGACTACAAGCCCATGAACAAAATTTACCTGTGAAATGAACCAACGTGAATAACGCTTAGAAGGCTGTTACTATATCAGAAAATAGCTCTGAGCACTATGCGGTCATTTCTGAGCGGTACACCTGGTAATTTGATCAGATATAAGGTGACCCTTGGCTTTCAAGCCCTCCCTTGCAAATATGTACGGCGTTCATGTACATGTATATGTATACAAAAGGAATTACACAAATGTATGGCACTTATTGTACGGCATTTGTGAGCTATAGATTATTTATTACTGTACAGCATTTGTGTAGTTCCTTTTGTATACATATACAGGTACTTTACCCATGAACGCCGTATATATTTCCAAGGCTGTTCATTTGGCTTATTCTCTAATCAATTACCTGTCTTCTAATAATGCTCAGCAATTTGAAGCATGCTGATGAATCTAGACTAAGGTCGTAGATCAGTATATAAATATGATGTTAATTTAAATTTGAATATAATATTATAAAATTATTTATTTGCCCGAATGGGTTGCTTTTCGTTTCACTGTACGATGCCACAGAACATTTTAGGTGTATCTTACATAAAAACTATAAACTAAAAAAGGTTTTTTACGATTAGGATTAGTTTATTTGATTCTTAGTTTTTCATTTTTTACTGGCCACGCGACCTAGCAACTGTTGCTATGCGTTACATAACCGCTCTGCTGCCATCTTTACGCAGCTGACTGTACGAGGTTAGGGGTGAAAAGCCTGCAGGCTGTATGCTATCGTCTCACGGATCGCCGGGTGGCCTTATTACTGGCCTGGCGACACCTTATTTTTGATGTGAAATATTTACATTGGGGTAAGGGTAAGAAAGCGGTGATTTAGTGGCTTAGAATTCGACCTCGAATCGAGAGGTCCGGGTTCGAATCCCAGTGGCAAGCACCAATGACTATGTAAAAAAGTTATGTGCGCTTAATAAAATTACATAAATATCACCTGCGGTTACGGTGAAGGAAAACATCGTGAGGAAACGTACATGCTTGATAGTTCCCAGGAAAAAATGTTCTCAAAGGTATGTGAAGTCCACCAACCCGCATTAGGCCAGCGTGGTGGACGGCGGCCTAGATCCCTCTCATTGTGAGCGACCGACCATGTAGTGGGTTAATGACAAGAGGATAGCTGTACCCTGTAAGGTGTTTAAACAAGCAAGCGAGCCTCTATGGAGAGCAACTTAATAGTATATTAAATAATATTAAGTTCTATTCTATTTGAGGTTAAACGTCAGACCCCACTCAGGCAAGTGGATTGATGAGACGAAGAAGGGTCGATGTCAACTGGAGTGGCGTCAATTAGGGTTACCTTGCATGCACCCTAAAAGAGTGCTGGGAGTATTTTCCCGCCCGCCTTTTTCTTCCAGTCTGCGTTTTGCCTGAGGGGCGATCAAAGCGGATGAATGTATGATTTATATAGGTATTTATAATGTATGACGTTCATTAAGTGTGCAGAAATTGTACCTTAATGAATGATAGCTTTTGACTTCGTCTAGCAATGAACAAATGGTTTCAAAATCTAACGCAAAGATTAATTCTAGACTATTATTATGCACCTATTAAAGAGTAATAACAAGCATTTAGGGCAATTTCCTCCCCTCGGTGGGTTCAAGTCGCGGAACCCTTCACTCAGGGGTGGAGGGTTCCGCGATGTTATCACCGGATATTGGCGAACGTACCTCTGTTCCGTGCAATTATGACGCCCGATCGTTTCGTGCTAATGATTGGATGATGATAAGGCAGTTAGTGATACATCGATATAGGTACTATGTAACTATTGTGTCGACATCGATATAGGTACTATGTGTCTATAGTAACTATTGTGTCGTTGATTTTATCGTGCTGTCGTCGATTTTTGATGAGTACTTTTATCACCTGTTGACAGACCCTAAACAGAAAACAACCTCGCAATTTAATGTTGCTGAACCTCTGTTTATGCATCTAGCTGGTAGATTAATGTGATCCAGAACGGTTGATATTTGCTGGCAATTCCAGCTCACGAACGAAGCTTTTCAAAGGACTATAACAGAGATTCTTTAAAAATGGCGTAAAGAGGGCTTTCCTTCAGATGACCCTGGTGTCGCTGAAGGCGACTACTTACCATTAGATGTTCTGTTTGCCTGTTTCCTTGGCCTTTCTATAAATAAAAGTAGCAGGTACGGAGCTTCGTTTTATTCTTTCAAAAACCCTCACCTCATCACAAGCAGAGCACCGTGGCTTGAGTGTCTCGGCGTGGTGCCTGCCGCAGTAGAGCCGGCCGTCCTTCCAGAAGTACACCAGGTCCACCAGTAGCTCCTGGCAGCTGGAGCAGGTGAAGCAGGCGGGGTGCCAGCGCGCGGCCGGACCGGCCCTCGCCGCGGACACGCACATGTCGCCCGTGGACATCGTCTCTTCACACTGGGGGAGACAGAATGGGAGATTATCATTAAGAAATCAAAAATATTAGTCGTCGTGACGTACCTTTTTTGAGCAAGTTCATGCCTAAGACTTGCCTTTCTCTTGCATTTCTTTAAAACCCAAATTTGAAGTCAAACTTCTAGACAGAAGTAAAAAATAAATTTACTAACCACATTAAATGAATACACATATTAAATACATAATATCATTTATTTCGGACTTAATCGATTTACAGTCCGAGTCGTGATCATTATCACATAATAGTCCTAAACAGTACCAAACAAAAGCTGAATAGAATTTTTCTGTGGCACAAGTGAGGTGTTGAATAATTTGGACCAAGAGCCAGTCCATAAACAGACAAGGACTCAGAAGGTCGCCGATTGTGCCGGCGATGGACTTGAGGGGAACGACTTTGACGTAAAGCGGCTTGTGCACTGCCCTTCCGTTCATGGACGAATAACTCATCATCTGGTGTCGGGTATAAATTTATACATCTATAAAAATAAATAAAATTGGAGTGTCTGTAATATAAAAATAACCGCTTTTTACTAAATGCATATTTAATTATATATGTACATGTAGCCTGTACATACTTATACCAGAATATATTTTTTTTACAATTTTTGTCTGTATGTCTGTCTGTTTCTTCCAGCTAATCACTGGAACGGCTGGACCGATTGTGACGGGAATTTCACTGGCAGATAGCTGATGTAATAAGGAGTAACTTAGGCTACTTTTATTTTAGAATTCCAGGTAGACGTCATAAATCAACGTGTCACACGCATAGCTCGACATAAAGGTGATACATCTTTCAGTCTACAATACTCATGTGTAGATTAGAAAGAGGAATTGAAACTAATGATATTTTTATTTATTTTACAAACATTCAGACTCTGATAATATATTAATTAGTGGTCACCGTCGCCTGGTGGCACGCGCAAAATCAGAGGAGAAATATAGTAAAGTTGCCTTGATGAAAGCGTAAAAATATGAGAAATAGGGAGTGAAGTGTTATAAAGCTTAAATCTTAGTACTAAGTAAATATTAGATGACGGATAAAGATGAGATTAGTAAGTTAGTTAATGAAGTGAATTGCCTTAAGAACAAATTTAGGTCTATTATACGATTATTAAATTAACATATTGATATGATATACAAATACGATATCAGTAGTTAATTTATAACGGCACGCTACAGACGCTGGTCTTCAATTTACTAATGTTCATGTTCAATCATTGTCATGATAAACTAATTTCCGATTAGTTTTTCACATCACGTTCACATGAGAGTCGGACGGTGACCAGTCCTCGCAACATAAGCTCTGTTCCACGACTTAAAGTTATGCAAATGTTAATTTCCGCACACGTAATCGAATCTCGTTTGACAGCTGTTAAGAATCTATCCGCTAAATAACGCTTCACACCCATAGCCATAGGATTAGGGTAGCGGACCCAGTAGTCAGCCTTTTAACTGAAGTTTCAAGTTCATTGTCACGGGAAATTAACATACAGAGGAATAAATTAAAGGTGTCGTATATTTTTAGGTTCCTTATTTATTAAAATTTATAATAAAATTAATATCAAAGACAATTATATTATTTAATGCAACAAAAAATCAGTTCAAAGTAAATAAGTCACATTTCACCAGTAGTCAGCCTCTAAAATCCACTTGTCAGCCATCCTGTTACCAATAGTCGGCCTTTGCTTAATTATAGGAGATAAATAATTAATATTTAACTTAATCTGCTCAGGAACATTAAATTCAGTCAAAAAGAGTATGCTTCAATTATTTATAACTTATTTGTCTATCTGTAGTTTTAATAATCAGTCATATTATTGTTCAGAATATCAGCAAGTTCTTATACATTTCTAAAAGAATTGTTTACTAATAAATAAATTGTTTTCGGATCAACATATTATTCATTTTCTTTTGCAACATTTCTTTCTTAATAGTTGGATATTTTTTCTGTTCTGTGAAGCTGGTTTGTACTGAAAGAATCTTTATTTTAGACGTTTTTTTCTGTTGTATCACATTTATTTATTTTATTTTCTATCGCCACATTTTCATTGTAATTTTTTTTTATTTCAGATTGCTCTTTTTGCACTTGTAATTTTAAATTCTTCGTCCGTCCGAATCATCATTTTTCTTCTGGGATGTTTCAGTTTTATTTTTTCTGCTATTCCATCTTCTTAGTAAGTAACTTTTAACTTCTCTTTTTCTTCCTTAATTCTTTGCCTTTATAACTTTCTTTCTTGGATTGCTTTTTTCTTTTTTATTTTTTAAACAGTCTCCATTCTAAGGAAGAAATTGCTCCAATTCTATTCATGTGTCTAGGTGTTGAAGACTTCTTTAATGGCGATGGTATAACATGATTTTTACGTATGATGGGTGATATCACATGAGTTTCTTTTTAAATCATAGTATCAGATATATTTTCAATACCAAGAGATCGTATGATCTTCCTTGTTTTCGCTTGCTACTAAAATAGAAGCTTCACTAACTTCAAAAGGAAAAAGATTAATTTCGTTGTCCAATACATTATTGTTAATAAATGTAGTACATCACCAAGAGGCATAAAAAGGTCACTTCTTACATGGTCTTCCATTTACGAAAGGGTTAGGCCTGCCATCTTCGATCATAATGTTTTGATCCATATTCAATAGATTGTCAGGTTTCAGTGGAAATCCGCAAGATGCAAGAGCAATCAGCCAGTTTGCAATCTCTGATTCTTCATTTTTAGAGAGAATAGAATCAGGACCCATCTTTCTGGGACCTCCAGGAACCCGAAGATGCAGCTTGTTTTGCAAAGTCCCTCGAGGAACATCATAAAATCTGCTGGCTTCTTTAATTTTCATACGGTTTCTTATGGGGTCTATAGCTTGTACTAGTTTATCCTCAGGATATTGTAGTATCGGCCTCGAAAATGACATGATTGGAATCGGAAATTATGTAAATAGAAGAAATTGTAAAAATAAAATGAAATTGTAAAAAGAACTTAGAAGACACTAGGTTTAAATTTTAAAATGATAACTAAATATCTATTTAAATTCATATATATTTTGAGGCTGACTACTGGATCAATCACAACTAGTGCTCGGCCAGCATAACATCGCGAATGTTTAGGTGGCTGACTACTGGTTTTTTGTCAAAATAATGTATGACATGTTTACTTCAAAATAAAGGGTTAAAAAAGAGCTATAAATTGATACCAGCAACACTTGAAACAAAAAGTTTTGCTTAAAATCAGTAGTCAGCCAGGGGTGGCTGACTACCGGAAAATGCTAAAACATAACAACCTTGTAGTCGGCCACCCTAATATTTAAGTAAATGCGTAATTTTACAATGAAATATTATTAAAATAAAGTACTTAATTTCCAAATATATCATATAATTAATTTAATATATACAATACATGAAAATAATATTGATTATCTTACCTATTTTGCAATCACCTGCCACTAACAAAAAAATAGCGACCGCCACTAGCGCTAGCTTGTCGGCGGACAACACCTGAATGGACTTAAATTGCTCGTAATTTTGACTACTCACAGTAACTCCTACGTTTAGAATCCACCAATTAAGAGTCGTCAAACCGATAAAGCACAACTTGATTGGTTAAAATAAATCATATTGTTATTTCTATAGGTTTAAAGTTAAAAAAGGCTGAGTACTGGTGTCCGGCTGACTACTGGGTCCGCTACCCTACCTATGTTGTGTTTGCTCTAGACATACACAAAACAAGAACACAACATACCCAGAAACAGAAATTCAAATTCCCCATTCAAATTCTCTCTGCTGGGAATTGAAGCCAGGATTTCTTGATATGTTTTAACGAGAATAAAACAATATCGATGTTGTAAGGGAATTAAAGAGAAGCTTAAATCTATCCGCATCAGGTTTATCGCAAGTTCCAATCACACGAATCACACGAAAATAAAGCAGCTTTTGCTCTCATTGACTTTGCGATTGATTGCTCTCATCAACTGCATCCATCTTTTTCCTTTTCCAGTCTAAAAAAGACGCTCAAAAATTCTGCTGCCATCGATCTCAACTTCCTACAAAGACATTTACTTACGGTAAGAGTAACCCATTGTCTATACTTAGGTTCAGTTCAACCTCGTCATACTCGAGGAATCCCTTACAAGACGCATCTGTACGTTTGTTTTAGAACTTGCTGTACTGAATCATGCATTCCGATCGGTGTAGAAAAACTCAGCCTGTTTGATTTATTTCAAGTACCTGTTAATCGCAGTTACCGCGATGCTTGCAAGTTTGCAACTTATCATTACGGTGTACCTTGTATCTCAAGCGGTGTACCTTGTATCTGCAGCGGTGATAGCCCAGTGGCTTAGAATTCGACCTCGAATCGAGGGGTCCGGGTTCGAATCCCAGTGGCACGCACCAATGACTTTGTAAAAAAGTTATGTGCGATTTATAAAATTAAATATCACCTGCTGTTACGGTGAAGGAAAACATCGTGAGGAAACCTGCATGCCTGAGAGTTTACAAAAAAAAATATTCTCAAAGGCATGTGAAGTCCACCAACCCGCAGTAGGCCAGCGTGGTGGACTAAGGCCTACATCCCTCTCATTGTGAGAGGAGACCCGACCCTTTAGTGGGTCATTAATGGGTCAAAACACCTTGTATCTTAGTTATTGCGGCCGAAAAACTCGGTCGATTTGGCTGCAACTTATGGCCCACAGTTGGGTACTGGTTTCTCCCCACGACATCCCACTATAACATCCCGAACCGAGTATATCAACGAAATAGACCAGCCTACGATAACATCCCGTGACGTCACGTCCTGGGCCGTTTCCGCTCAGCTGACTGTCGGTCTGTCGGACACGTACGGCGCAATGCCAGTGAAAGTCGAATGACGTTAGTCATACAGGACTACGATCCGTTTGGACTGAAATAGATGGACATTTGTTGGCGAATTCATCATAATGGTCCCTGAGCAGAGCGTAAATTTCTTCAATCTTTTCAGTGGAGGAAAGGAGTGGGGAGGGTGATTGCTTAAGGGACAAACTTAGTGACTTCAGCCGCTGTAGTAGCAACGCGTCAGTTCTTTTGGGATTGGCTGTTCATGGACATAGATGTTTTCTGCGTGTTCTTTACTTTTTTACGAAAAACGGCTTGTGAAGAAAGATGCGTCCGATTTAACCGTGCGTCAACTTAAATAAAATAAATAAATAAATTAATAACGCTTCACACTCATAGCCCCACACTAGGATTCCCTGTGTCGTGGGTGCCATGGACACACACAAGACAAGAACACAACACACCCAGACCAGAAACAGAAATTCAAATTCATCATTCAAATCCCTGCTCTGCTGGAAATCGAACCCAGGAAACTCCGCGCGGCGCACCGGCGTCTTAACCACTGCGCCACTTGGGTCGTCACTGCGCCACTTAGTACAGGCGTAGTATGAGCGTCCCCATAGTATTTCTAAGGCCGGGATTTTTCGTGTGTGAACGTACGTATACGCACAAGTTGAATTCATTGCATGTCTGCCAATTATGTATCTAGCAGTGGACTTCATAATTCTGATTGAGATACCTATATTGGATAATGTTAGCTTAAACGAGTAAGCATAAATTGTTCTATGGTATTGTTAAACTGTCCATATATTTTTATGTTTTATTAACTTTAAAGTGGCACTATTCAGTGCAGCTACAGACGTCAAGAAAACAAGCATGAATATAAGAGAAGACGATAATTCACAATGGAGAAGAAAAAACCCTCGGAGGCTGATTAAAATCTATAGGTGTGTTAACAATAACGCGTCAGAGCGTGGTGGAAGGCATAGCCCGCAGCGATTATATCTCAAAGCGATTGAAGCGATTTTAGCTATCCAGCACACTTCATTCTGCCAAATATGGACAAATGGAATTGTTGTTTTACTATTTTCCTCGAAATGTTCTTATATTTTCGTACGGTTTAGTTTCTCACCGTTCCTTAGACTTGCACGAACATTTCATAACCGAAATTAGCCGAGTCGGTCCAGCCCTTCTCGAGTTTTAGCGAGACTAACGAACAGCGATTTATTTTTATATATGTATTATATCATATAATTCCGCTCATCCACCTTCTTTTGAAGCTTCTGGACATAGTAATAGTTTCTCCTAATCGTATCGCCACTCCGCTTGGACTGGATTCTCTAAGTTCAAGGACCTCTCGCTAATTAAGCCCTCAAAAGTTTATCATGCTACCTGTTCTTTGAATACACAGTGGCCAATTTGTGACTGGGTGTTGTGCTAAACTGAGGTTGTATGTGTAAGATTTGAGCCGCTTGTCGATGAGCGATCTTGAGTAAGTACATGACTTGAGCCGTCCGTCGCCGCTCTGAGCGGATCATGAGTCAGAGAGCGCCAGACAGCCGCGTGGAAGCGCTAGTCCGCCGATGGACTCCGTGGTCGGAATCCTTAAGCGCCTCGGATACACTTCCCATACGATTCCATTCATAAACTACTCGTACACTTTATATTTCTATAAAAGTAACGGAAGCTATTTGATCACGACGCGACACGACACGAGCTTTAACTTATTTCCAACCTGTCTTACTTTATTCCTTTTAAAGTAAGACTAAGTTGGCGCGGTGATAGCCCAGTGGCTTAGAATTTGACCTCGAATCGAGGGGTCCGGGTTCGAATCCCAGTGGCACGCCAATGACTTCGTAAAAAAGTCATGTGCGCTTTATAAAATTAAATATCACTCGCTAATACGGTGAAGGAAAACATCGTGAAAAACCACCAACCCGAAGTAGGCGAGCATGGTGGTTAGGCCTACCTACATCCCTCTCATTGTGAGAGGAGACTTGACACTGTAGTGGGTCATTAATGGGTTACTAACATAACGCGTATAAGATATTAGCAAAATTATATTCGTTCGTAGTAACCCATTGATGACCCACTACAGGGTCGCGTCTCCTCTCACAATGAGAGGGATGTAGGCCTTAGTCCACCACGCTGGCCTAATGCGGGTTGGTGGACTTCACATGCCTTTGAGATTTTTTTTTTGAACTTTCAGGCATGCAGGTTTCCTCGCGATGTTTTCCTTCACCGTAACAGCAGGTGATATTTAATTTCTCAAAATTATATTGAGAAATCTTAATTAGAGATGATGTTTAAATAAACTGCATTCTCTAACACAAACAATTTTAATGGACCGTTTGAACATTAAGGCACTCGACAACATAAAAGCAAGCTTAATTGAAGAAGTATTAATACTGATCTCAATTGAAAAAAGCGATCGATATTTTCAAGTTGCATTCGCGTTACAGAAAACGTTTTATCATCAACGAAGGTACCTTTACGATGATATTAGGATTCATTATTACGGTATATAAAATTTGTAGGTGGAAGATACTTTGTAATTTCAATGGAAAGATACTAAGCTAAAACACTAATCTTCTGTCTTATATTTAGTCCCGTAGTTTTGATTCATATAATTAAGGAGACGATTTTTTACACTTTTTAATTTTTTTAGTATGCTTCACACTCGTAGCCCAACACTAGAATACCCTGAGTGCTTTGGAGACATGGGATGAGTGCCTTGGATATTTTGATGTGTGAACAGTAAACTTGTCTTTTAAATCTCTCCACCGCTTGGAATCGAATCCAGGTCCACAGCCCGCAACGCCGTCTTAACCTACAGCAATATATGAGTATGTCAACAATCATTGTTGATCGATTTTGTAAATATTTTGCAATAATCTCAAACCTTGAAACAATAACAGACTCTACCTATATCTAACTCTATAATTGCTCCCTTAGCGGTTGTCAAAAATAAAGCAAGACGTTTTTAATTTAAACTTTAGCAAGCGAACCATCGAAGTGATCACCTTCCGCAGTAATAGTGAAGCCTACCTTTTCGGAGTTTTTTTCCGTTCGCGAGGTAAACTCCGTGCGTCGGCCTGACACGTACGGGACAGCCTTCCCAGAAGCGCCCTTTGTGCCTCCGAGCCCTTAGTAACTACGTGTTGGTTTTGGCTGTATTTTGGATTGGTTAATGGAAAATTATCTTTATTTCGCGTTACCCCAACGCTTTATGGTGTACTCTTACCGATTAATGCGAAAAAATCTCTGTCCAAAGACTTCTAGGTAAAAAGAAGAAAGAAAAAAGAAAAAAAGACTATATGGAATAAAAAGTAAAAGTGTAAGAAAATTACCATAAGCCCTAAGAAAAAAAATGATTTAAAAATAAAAGCCCCCTAATTTTAGGTGCCCTATTTTTGATATCCAGACACTACTTTGTCTGGTATCGGACAGGTATAATTTAGACGATAGATAACAATCAATAGGTGTCATCATCAATTGAAGAAGACAACAATCAAATAAACATCATATTTCAAGGTTGGTAGAAGGAGAAAAAAATCTCCACGCTCAGAATTTTTTTATTAATTATATTTAGGTAGTATTCGGCTTGTCTAATAGTTTTAAGACGTTCAAGTGACGAAGCAGTAGGTGGCCAGCACTTTCACTTGCCACTTTCAATAAAAAACCATCCAACAATGTAAATGAATACTGAACTACGAAGAATTAAGAAACTACTGAATAGTTATAACAAGTTAAGCACAACTAGAATAATGTGACTAAAATCGTGAAAAATTTACAACCTCTAAAAGGTTTTCGTACTTTCCAAGGCTGTGGCTTTGACCTAAATTGTTCCAAATTGTACTAAGTAAGTAGGCTTGAACAAACTGTGATGTACAATAATTTCAATTTCGAAGTCAGAATTAGCGGTTTAACAGGGTTTAACCGGCACGTACGGTCTTTTTTATAATGAGTAGCATAGAAATGAAGTAGGACTGAAATTGAATGTTGATAGACCGCAGAAGAATGCGAAATAATTTGCATACCTGAAAAGGTGAATATGGATTGATCAAAATGCCCTGTAAAACCAATAACTAACCCATATTCGTGCAAATAAATGATTTTTGATTTTTTTTAAAGTCCACCCATCGTCCTGACAATTAGGCGTTCATAGGAACTCCGTGGCTTTTGGATTCCGGCAATACCCTCTGTTACATTTGGTCTGATAGGGGGAATCCTTGGAAGATTACCGCACGTAATCAAGAATCGCTATCGCTACACGTCCTACCCATGAGGACGTATCTTCGGCAACAACGCCGGCAAGGGTGATGCCGGTCTCTTACACTCTTACACAGTTTCCCTTCAAAGCTCATTTGTTGAGAACTGAAAAACTCTTTCGGGCTGCGGTCTTGTCTTGATGGGATGAAGCTGGTATTCCTTCATCCTGTTTCTGGTCGGTGCATGAAAACACCGCTTTTGAGACCTATTTTGAGAGGTTAGCGTTACGGTAAGGATTGGTTTTTCTACCATTTAATAACTACGATATATCTAGTAGACTCGTCTATAGGTGATAATGTACATCTTGTGTTTCCTCCTACTCTCTCGGGTTTTTCGGTTTCATGGCAAAAACAAACATCAATTCGCAATCCCAACATCCAATAACCCAATTAGTTCCAACCCCGAGTTCACCGCCGGTGGTCCACAACGCCCGCGGCTCTCCATCATCACACCTTGTAATTATCTCGCCGAATTGTTTGTCCAATTGTTTGTCTGTTTGTCCAACGCCGGTCTACAATCATCTCGTTTTTGCAACCCTTACCTTGCCAGTTTAGATTTGCGAAATGAGACTTTTTGGTGACTGAGTTAAGGGTTATTTTCGTTTGGGGTTGTTTTGTAGAGATTTAAATGATCGTGATGTTACTCTTAATGGTGGTTTGACCTATTTTGGGAAGTAGTTGTAATGTGAGCGAGTTACGATAAACTGTTTGCGATAGAAATTCGTCAAGAAATTTAAACGAGGTTACTTTTTATTGAGGGTGCAAAGTTGTTTCGGTAAGGAATGTCGATTAGCTTCGTTAATTAAATTAATCGAATTAAAAAATATTTATAGCGGCGTTAAAAACAATGATCCTCGTGCTCATTCACGTAGTTTTGGGTATTTCAAGAATTGGAAATTCTCAAAAATCTTATTCATCATACTTCGCCCTTCGCCGACGTTAGTACATCATACGCCAATACATTTTGATCTTTGTGTGTTCACATACAAAAGTTAGTTAGATACACTACTGATTTACTAATTGTAGAAGTGTTAAATGGTTCATCGTATTCCGCTGCTCGCCGACAGTAGTACACATGCGGATACATTTTTAACTTAGTCCGTCAGTTTTATACTTATACTGTGAAGGATGATTAGTTTGATTCAAGGCGGTGTCTTTCAAGCTCTAATTGTCTTCAAATGGCGTTGGGGCGGAGCCTGCACTGTTTGATTTGAGGTCTTTCGTCAGATTACCGCTGATATGTCAGCTGTATTTAGTTTAATGAGTTTTTTGTGAGATGTTAGCGTTTCGTGCTGACGTGGCGTGTGGTCCAGATAATGAGGACAGGAGTTCGTTGTTCCGCTGCTGAGGTCGTGTTATTTAGTAAATTACGATCCGTTGGAACACTTTGCTACTGACAATGTTGTTAATGGTATTCAAATACATACCAATACCATTACAAATAATAGGTATCAATACTTACCATTAGATCACATTTGCTAATCTGGTACTCCAACGTAACAAATACGTACTTACGAGTAGATGTCTTGAATTGGTTATCTATGATGAACTGGCGTGATCAATTTTTGGACATTTTTTTGGTATTTCGGCTAATGGTGTGAAGGTTGTCAGTAACCCATTAATGACCCATTACAGGGTCGGGTCTCCACTCACAATGAGAGGGATGTAGGCCTTAGTCCACCACGCTGGCCTAGTGCGGTTTGGTGGACGTGAACGTTGGTGGTGTGAAGGTTAGTGAAACAGAAAGACAGACTTATTGACTAATTGCTTCGGTTCCTGTAGGTTCGGTTCTTCAGTCCAATTATATTTATCTATGGGGTGCAGTGCCCATTGATGTCAGCGGATAATCATATTACATTTGATGAAATGTCAAATGGCAAAAAGTGGAATTTTTGCAGTAAGTCTCGTGCGACCACCACCGAAAATCATTAATTACTCAAATCGAAAATCATTAAGTATTGATATGTATGACTATGGACAACTCTAGGGGTGTCTGAACCCCATAAGTGACCCGCCGAAGGCTTCCTCAGTCAGGAATTTCCTCAATGAGGATACAGGTCCACCGTTCGGTTTTTCAATTACTTTTCTTGTCAATTTTCAGAAACTACAACTTCAAAACACGTGTCAGGTGACAGGTCGTCAGTCTATATTGGTTTGCGGCTGGTCTCCCAATTTTTTTGGCCCTTTTCAAATCACGATACTGAGAATTACAAGAATTACAGTAACCGGTGTCACCGTACTGCACGTAGGACCAAGAGCCGGAAGACATTTTTCTAGAAGTGTTTGAGGCATCATAAAATCACGTTGAATGGATTATTTGTAATATCCGAACACATAAAATACAACGAAACCTCAAAAATGTCTTTTGAAATTTTTGTTTGAAGTTCTGCCACATGGCCCGAAAAACAGTTAAAATAACTGTACACTCTCAAATATTCCTCGCAAAAATTTGAACGTGCCTCAAATACTTCGTCTTTTCGATTTTTAATTATCTTTTATAAACCGGGTTGCGCCCTGGCTTATTTTTTTTAATTTCATTTGCTAAATGTAATCCTGTTAAAATTTCAAAACGCCTTAAACACACTTTTTGGTTGCAAAAAAATCGTCCTTTCATCATTTCGTCTATATTTTCGGGTTAGGATATTACAATTCAACATGACTCTATGATGCCTCAAACACTTCTCGAACAATGTCCGCCAGCTCTTGGACTATACAAACGCGCGTATCGGCGTGGAGTCACGAATCGTACATTCCTAGTACCTAGTAATGTTACGAGGAAAGATTGACAAGCCGACAAAAGTGTGACGAATTGACATCAGTACAGTCCAAAAAACACACGGGTCGGACTTGGCCCCCGTGGGTTTCGATCACAAATTGTTTCAGTGTGACAATACAGACACACACGGTAAGCCTAAAACCTATACCAAAACCCTACAACCTCTTGAGTAAGGGTTTAAAAAAAGCGATTTCAATAAGTAAGTGACGTAAAATGCGTTTTTATTCCTTAAATCAATCAAAATTTTATTGCATCGATACTTTTCGAATCTACTCATTTATTCAGCTTAAATTTGACACTATAGCCTACGACTTTCTTACAAATTAAAAAACTTAACCATTAAATTAAAACTAAGTATTTACAAAAAAAAAAAAAAATAATAAAAAAAATCATAATAAAAATAATTCATCCAATGTGCCCATGTGAGGCATCGTGCCCAAGACGCTGGCGACATTTCCACGTTGAATTTTTTTTTTAATTTTTCAATTTCGACTTTCTTTGAACTTAACATTTATAAATATTGGTGGATTTTGAATACTTTATTTTTTATATTATTAACTAACTATTCAGCAAAGTCCTCAATAATGCTTTAGTATTGAATAGTAAAAAGACTAATGAACAAAAAAGAAACTAATAGAAACTATCTATACATATAATAAAATCGTAGAAAAGTAAAATCTGTACATGCAAAATATTTTAAAAAGACTAATTGATTGGGCATAAAGGACGATAACAAAAACCAAAAATCGCGTTTTCAGAATTAATGTCTGTCGGTCTGTCTGTTAATTTGTTACCCGATCACGACAAATCTACTGAACGGATTTTGATGAAATTGGGTATGGACATAGCTTATAGCCTGGACCAACATTTAGGATAGTTTTTATTTGGATGTCGATTACAGAAAAAAAGTAAAAAAGTAACAAACATTCATCAATATCTACTTTGTTATTGCACGAATTAAATACAAAAAATATGATGTGGTTTGATGTTATTTACAATCAGTATTTTTTTATGATACCTACGATATGATTTTATCCAGATATTCCAGAGAAAAAACAATTTTTCCATTTCCATATTCAAAATATTATTTTAACACATGAATGTCGCGACATCTATTAGGTGACTTTGTAAATATCATTAATGTATGTTGTTAAGTACAGGAATAATGTTGTTATACTGAACCAACGCCATCTATTGAGACTTTTGTGAACTTGACGTACTCATATACGAAAAGATGATGGTAGATATATTTAAATACTAGCTGACCCGGCAGGCTTCGCTCTGCTAATTAATTTGACTAATATCAAAAGCTTTTTTAAACACAGTCAACCTTTCACCACCAAGTCCATCGCGAAAAATAAACAACTTCAACACGTTAGTTACAACGAAAAATATTTGGATAAGGATTTAAGCAAAAGTATGAATAACAGAAGTATCTCACAGATAGCTCAGTGGCTTAGAATTCGACCTCGAATCGAGGGATCCTGGTTCGAATCCCAGTGGCATACACCAATGACTTTGTAAAAAAAGTTATGTGCGCTTTATAAAAAATTAAATATCACCTGCTGTTACCGTGAAAGAAAATATCGTGAGGAAACCTGCATGCCTGAGAGTTCACAAAAACAAATGTTCTCAAAGGTATGTCCTACATCCTTCTCATTGTTCATTGATCCGACCCTGTAGTGGGTCATTAATGGGTTATGAATATCATGGTCTAATTTTGGTCGGCATTTCTATTAACTTTTAAACTGTAAAAAGTAGTCATTTTGACTTAATGATAATAATTGGACATAATTATGGTATCGTGGAGTTTTTTGTGAATATTGATATAATTATATTCTTTAAATATTGTACCATATACTTTTGTTCTATCATCAATAGTTTCCGCAACGCTTGCGACGAAAGACATGTTAGGGCACTTTTTTTACACCTTGGAATACGTTACTTAAGTTTAAGTAAGGGTCGCTAATCTTTTCTAGAAATAAATATAGCCTATGTTACTCTGGGTGAATGAAGCTTTCCATGGGGAAGAATTTTTGAAATCGGCACAGTAGCTTTTGAGATTATTCATCACAAACATACACTCACACGAAAATACAACAACAATAAAGTGGCGCCACCGTAGTTCGACGGACACTTTTTCATGTATTAAACATGATCCTCCTTAGCTCTATCCTCCATGCTGCGTAGGGAGCCGACCGCGCGAATGATTTTATTAATTTAATTTTTATTTTCAAGTTTTTAGTTTTGTTGTTAGTTGATACTTCTCATTCTATTGACTTTATTTTTTAATTTTCTCAGAATGAGCTCTATTCTACTAATCAAGCCCTTTCATTTGATACCCATATTGAAGCAGTTGTGGAAAATATGTAATGCGCCACTTTGTTGCCGCGGCCATCTTGAATTTTTTTTTTTCATAGTGAGCTATATTCTACCAATCAAGCCCTTTCATTTGAAACCCATATTGAAGTAGTTGCGGAAAAAAATATGTAATCCGCCATTTTGTGGCGGCGGCCATCTTGGATTTTTATTTTTTATAGTGAGCTCTATTCTACTAATCAAGCCCTTTCATTTGATACCCATATTGAGGTAGTTGTGGATAATATTTAATACGCCATTTTGTGGCGGCGGCCATCTTGGTTCTAGCAAAAAGTGATATACTAATGAGTCCTGTTTTTATCCGCATCAATTTCATAGTCGTATATAAATAAAAGATGTAGATAAAATATTTAAATATATCTACCATCATCTTTTCGTATATGAGTACGTCAAGTTCACAAAAGTCTCAATAGATGGCGTTGGTTCAGTATAACAACATTATTCCTGTACTTAACAACATACATTAATGATATTTACAAAGTCACCTAATAGATGTCGCGACATTCATGTGTTAAAATAATATTTTGAATATGGAAATGGAAAAATTGTTTTTTCTCTGGAATATCTGGATAAAATCATATCGTAGGTATCATAAAAAAATACTGATTGTAAATAACATCAAACCACATCATATTTTTTGTATTTAATTCGTGCAATAACAAAGTAGATATTGATGAATGTTTGTTACTTTTTTACTTTTTTTCTGTAATCGACATCCAAATAAAAACTATCCTAAATGTTGGTCCAGGCTATATCCACCATCGTGAGCTATGTCCATACCCAATTTCATCAAAATCCGTTCAGTAGATTTGTCGTGATCGGGTAACAAATTAACAGACAGACCGACAGACATTAATTCTGAAAACGCGATTTTTGGTTTTTGTTATCGTCCTTTATGCCCAATCAATTAGTCTTTTTAAAATATTTTGCATGTACAGATTTTACTTTTCTACGATTTTATTATATGTATAGATTTTATCTACATCTTTTATTTATATACGACTATGAAATTGATGCGGATAAAAACAGGACTCATTAGTATATCACTTTTTGCTAGAACCAAGATGGCCGCCGCCACAAAATGGCGTATTAAATATTATCCACAACTACCTCAATATGGGTATCAAATGAAAGGGCTTGATTAGTAGAATAGAGCTCACTATAAAAAATAAAAATCCAAGATGGCCGCCGCCACAAAATGGCGGATTACATATTTTTTTCCGCAACTACTTCAATATGGGTTTCAAATGAAAGGGCTTGATTGGTAGAATATAGCTCACTATGAAAAAATTAAAAAATAAAGTCAATAGAATGAGAAGTATCAACTAACAACAAAACTAAAAACTTGAAAATAAAAATTAAATTAATAAAATCATTCGCGCGGTCGGCTCCCTACGCAGCATGGAGGATAGAGCTAAGGAGGATCATGTGTAATACATGAAAAAGTGTCCGTCGAACTACGGTGGCGCCACTTTATTGTTGTTGTATTTTCGTGTGAGTGTATGTTTGTGATGAATAATCTCAAAAGCTACTGTGCCGATTTCAAAAATTCTTCCCCATGGAAAGCTTCATTCACCCAGAGTAACATAGGCTATATTTATTTCTAGAAAAGATTAGCGACCCTTACTTAAACTTAAGTAACGTATTCCAAGGTGTAAAAAAAGTGCCCTAACATGTCTTTCGTCGCAAGCGTTGCGGAAACTATTGATGATAGAACAAAAGTATATGGTACAATATTTAAAGAATATAATTATATCAATATTCACAAAAAACTCCACGATACCATAATTATGTCCAATTATTATCATTAAGTCAAAATGACTACTTTTTACAGTTTAAAAGTTAATAGAAATGCCGACCAAAATTAGACCATGATATTCATAACCCATTAATGACCCACTACAGGGTCGGATCAATGAACAATGAGAAGGATGTAGGACATACCTTTGAGAACATTTGTTTTTGTGAACTCTCAGGCATGCAGGTTTCCTCACGATATTTTCTTTCACGGTAACAGCAGGTGATATTTAATTTTTTATAAAGCGCACATAACTTTTTTTACAAAGTCATTGGTGTATGCCACTGGGATTCGAACCAGGATCCCTCGATTCGAGGTCGAATTCTAAGCCACTGAGCTATCTGTGAGATACTTCTGTTATTCATACTTTTGCTTAAATCCTTATCCAAATATTTTTCGTTGTAACTAACGTGTTGAAGTTGTTTATTTTTCGCGATGGACTTGGTGGTGAAAGGTTGACTGTGTTTAAAAAAGCTTTTGATATTAGTCAAATTAATTAGCAGAGCGAAGCCTGCCGGGTCAGCTAGTTTACAATAAAAACGGTGGATTTTAGTTTTTTGAAATTGGTTTTGATAACCTTTATGGTGTAGGTACGCAATAAAAACATACAGATATTATAATGGAGTAGGGGAGACATACGGCTGGAAATGTCCGACGCTTAGAAAGAGATGGTACCCTATCTGTTTCTCTACTAAGGCGTGCGCATTAATAAATAATTAATGCATTCGCGCGCTTCACGAATGCGCATTAAAAACTTTCAATACCTAAAATTGTTTCTCGCTAATTGCACATGCGCGAGAAGAGACAGATAGAGACCTTCTCTTCTCTCTCTTTCCGCAATCTTCTCTCTCTTTGTAACCGAAGGAGAGTTGGAAGCCTAACTTCCCTGCTCTACTATAATAGCTCTATGAACAAGAAAACACACCTTAGAACAGAACCTAGATTTACCAGTCTACACCTTTTATAGGGGGAGAGGGCATATAAAAATCGCAGCTACGCGTATAAACTCCGAAAGTTGGGAAATCGAGCTCAGACTCCGGACGGTATGACCTACGAGTAGCACACTGGCATGGTACCTATCCAATTCTCTATCGTAATTTTATCTCCCATCCTGATTCAGCCATAACCGAGACCCATAATTAATGAGTGTAATATCTGCACAGTGTCAGACTACATAACTTCTGATCTCGTCTAGACTGCGCCCTGAATCACTTGTTTGTTCAGTGTTAGAGGCTAATCAACGACGTTGTTTACACGCCTGTGGGATGGACGATCATGAATGAAATTAGTCAGGATTTCCTTCAGTGTAGGTTAGGTTAAGTACGGGTAACAAACGTATATTTAGACTGTGACGACCTGCGTATGAAGGCGGTATTGGTTACATTCGCAAGTCCCCTTCTTGCTTGATTGGAATCGTTCTGTGATATTTCCATAAATTCTGAAAGTATGAAGGCGGTAATGATTACATTCGAGTTTTGTTTGAGTTGAATTTTTCCATAATTTACCCATATCTTGTGAAATCTTTGTCATTTCGGTTCCAAATAGCACCTTATCGCTTGTTCTCATTAATTTCTTAACCAAATAAACTTATGATTTACATTAGTCTTTCTCGAAGTGGTAGATAGGCTCTTGATCTTATGGGCTCAGGAGGTTGGTTTGGAGCTCACCAAAAATTGGGAGAAACGAAGTAAAAAATTCACCATAATATAGGTACCACGATATTCTTTTTTGGTGCAGGAATCAATATAATAAAATGACGAGGACAACACTCGTATGACATACTCGTACTTGTACTTTCTTATATCTTAACTAAAGCGAGAGCGCAACAAAATAACGATTTTCGAAGTTCAGTAGACGACAAGCTTGAGATCTGGACAGCACAGTCTCCACAAAAACAGGTCACTGTTTTTCTATTATTTGTAGGCATTTTGGGGTCCAGATAAAGAGGCGTAGATATATCAACAGCTTTTAAAATAGACATCACTTGGACGTGTGGCGTCGAAAAAACTCACGGCCGGCGGTCCCCGTGTGGGAACCTAACGCCATGAAATCACGCCGGGGCTCGAAAAAACCCCGACCAGCCTTGAGGCTTTTAGAGTTCACGAGACGACTACGATACCGGTGCTAATAACTACGGGAAACGTGCCGACGTCAGTGCCGTGAGCATGAAAGTGAAGCGTATCAAAGTATTCCGTACAGTACACGTCAGTCTTCAGTATCAGTTTGACTAACTAACATAACATAACTAAATAACATGACTAAACGAAACTGCGTAAGTTCATAATCGAAGCACTGATTACTAAAGATATTGACTCCGATGACAATACTAAGTAGATAATTATTACTATTAACATGAAAGGTAATACTGTAAATTAAAGATACTGTATCTCGATCAGCACCCATGAAATTTGGTAATCCATAACATTACAGTTCTCAATATCATAGAATTTAGCAAGAAGCTGATGGGTTAAGAAGGCGTTGCTTGGTACCTACATACCTAAGAAGTCCGTACATTACTTACACTAATTAGTATATCCCTAAAATATCATCCCCATACAAGAAGAAAATCCTAACGTAGACCACTGAACGATGATTCCATTTTGTAACCGTTTTTTATAACCGTAAACTTTGCCCACGACTTCGTTAACGAAGAGAGAAATAAAAAGAGAGAAATAAAAAGTATCCTATATGTTAATTCAGGTTTGTAATCTACCTGTGTATCAGATTTCAGCCAAATCAGCTGTTTTTGCCTGAAAGAGTAACATCCGTCCATCCATCAATCTATCGATCCATCCTCACAAACTTTCGCATTTATAATAGTAGTACGAGTTGGCATAAAAATAAACCAGAAAACGTTACAAAATAATCTATTCGTCACTAATAGTAAAAATCCAAAGAATTTCCACTCATATTTATCTTTGAAACGGTCGTGAGTCGTGTCTCGGCGTGAACTCCTCGCGTCCAAATCGCTATCGACTCGAGACAACTTTATATGCGGCCTCCAATATTTTTTATCTACGTTTTTTGGTAAACGATAATTAAAAGTGGACGCGCTGGCCATCATCTCTCCACACCTATTTTTTGTGGCGCTAAAATCTAATCCGATTGGAGTTTACGACGGTTACTAATTGATTGATCTGCTGCTATTGCTTTGTTTTTGGAAAGTTCATTAGGAAATAAATTGGGAATGGGAGTTTGTTGATTGTTTTCTTCTAAAGTAAGACCTCCAGGGATATGTCCCATATTGGTAGTATGGTGATCCAATAGTCATGATATGCTTAGAGACAGAGAAGTTGCAATAGCAATTACGACAGGCTGTAGAAAACTCCGGTTGTCATGGAGAGCAATACAGCTTTCAAAATACGTTCTAAAGCACGCGAGGTTTCTTGTTTTGGTAGAACTAATAATACGATGCCTGACAAATTATTGTTTATTTCTGAGTAGTAATAAATTATGTCTTTTTATTGTATCCAGGTTCTTAGATTTTTTAAGATAAGATGAGTCCATTCTTTACTGTTGATTTAATGCAATAGTGACCCGTCGTGAAAATTGCTTTGAATTCCTTTGCATGCCGAACCAAACCAAAATGCATAAAAAAGGAGTAGCTGCTCTTTATTTTTAATATAAAATAATGAACCTAATTCCTCTGCCGCCTATCGGCGTCTCGATTAACATTTTTTGAATTTTTTGCGGAAGGCTTACTTAAGGGTGCGTTCGGAAGAAGTATTTCAGAATTGGATGGTTTAGGCAGTGAAGTCTTTGTTATCGCTTATCCCTTATAACTTTATCGTCATCCTTATAACCCGCCGTGAAGCACCAGGCTCAAGTCTTAGAGCTCGTTCCCACTTGTCGGGTGTCGGACCCGATTATTAATCGGAGGTTATAGTGGCAGAGCATTTTGTATGAAGCTATTCACACTTATCGGAAACCGATTTTGTGTCGGCGCCGACAAGAAATGTCGGGTGTTTGGCGAGCCCTCTACGGCCGGAAAAAAATCGTGTCGGATCTCGCTCGCCTATGATTAAGAATGGCGTTGTTCACATTTGTCGGCTGTCGGGGCCGATAATCTTCTCCCCGCTACCCTCGTTCCTTCCGTGCGTACGTCATCGCTGCGATCGCACACACATACATCGCTTCGACTTCGAGCTTCGACCGTGGCCGACAACCGATTATTAGTCGTGTGTGTGAACAGAGGCGCCGACACCCGATTATTATACGGCTCCGACAACCGACAAGTGGGAACGAGCTCTTATTAGATGAGGTTTGGTTAATGGAGATTATGAGCAACGATCTTAGTCCTCATGCGTAGCGTCGCATCCACGTTCAACCTCAGATAGGACTTTTATTCCATTTGAGGTTCGACGCTTTAAGCATCATTACGTGTGGTATCCTTTATTCAATGTCTTGGCAACACTCATCTGTAATTCACCAAACAAAAACCAATTATCATTCCAACCATTATCGAAATTATGAATATTAAAATCAAATTACAAAACTAAATCAGCTTCGGCTTAAGGAATTACAATCGGGTCCTAATCCCGGTGGGCGTGGTCGCACAAAAACCATTAAATAAAACATATGGAAACACTGGCTGTTTTTATTTGGGGCCTAAAACGCACTACGTGTTCGTGGCGTTTTGTTTGAAAGGATTCATTCGTTCACAGGCATGCCTGGCATTCCATTGGTAAGTATACTTACTCTTATACTCAGTTGATTTAGGTTCTTTTAATTTACGGTAAGAATGATGGACCAAATTTAGATTCAGCGATAACATAAACGGCTATACGAATTAGTTTAACAATTTCATAGCAATGTAGGTATATTTTTTGTATATATTTTATTCTATTAATTTATTAATTGTCTCTAGAAATGTTACAATTAGTTTTCCATCCGTATGTTTGTTTTAGAGAGTCAACTTCACTAGCTCTAGATTGCTGTCGTCACTAAATTTGCTTTTTTATGATCGTTGTGTACTTTATTATATTTAGTTATTGCTAATTTCAACTATAACAGACTTTCAGAACATTTCTGAGCTATACATTGTATCTTTCAAACCGATTTTAGCGTTTAATCTAAGGACTATACTAACAAAACATAAGATAATTATGTAGTAGTATCTAGAATGGCTTCGGGAAGGTTTAACTAATTTCTCATTGTCATAAGTTATAATTTAAATAAAAAAAGTCTAGAAATGACGTTTATGGGTGTGGATAGAGAAAATTTAGCGATGATAAATACTCTGTCATTGTTTGAAGGAATGCCGTCACTACCGTGGGAGACTCGGAAAAATTCCGTTAAATGTTATCGATAGCTGATAGCTTTGTTTGTCTGTCTCGATAGGTTTTTCCTTTAAATGCCTTATCTTTTTGTGCATTTGTTTTATCGAGATTCTCACTTTGAAATTTGGTTTACTTACTGGCTGTATTTTCTTTGCTAGAATCGTGAGAGAAATTGGAAAATGTGATTGATTCTATAAAATATTTAAACACAAGCAAAAATGCTTACAATGTACCTTCAACGTGCCGATGGAGAGTTGAAGCGCAACAAATACAAAACGTGTATAAAACGCGATTGATACTTGGAATTTATGGAATCTAGCGAAGATTTGGCCAAAAAAGTAACCGCGGAGGCTTGAAGCATTCATTCACGATGGCCAACAATGGGTAACCATGGCAACTGTGAGCGGCTCAGCCGCCGTAATCTCCGAAGCTTCGCATTCCTCACACAAGACGCTGGTGTGAAAAAAACATCGTAAATAGACCTTGCGATCCTTTGATGGGTTCCGTTCTTGAGAATTTTATTGAAAAGGGAAACGCGTAATAGTTAATAAACGCCAATAAAAGAAATTTAGGATAGGTGAACAATGTAAATTTAATGATTGTTGAAACAACTTTGCGTTTGATTATTTTCTAAAATTCAAAGTCATTCAAAGTCAGCAGGGTACTACTAACTTAGGCTTGAATACTTGTTGAAGTAAACCAAGAGATTAAAATTATATAGTTTTTTAAAAATTTAAATAAATTCTTCACATTTACTTAACAAACTGTATTATTCTAGAGGCAAAATGAAATAAAATATGAAAGTATAAATATATAAGATTAGTGGAGAGTCGCAAAGAAATTACAGAATCCGTGATCAAATTACGGATTTTATGATGTCCCTGTATCAGAGACACTTCTGCATTATGGCAGTATGATGGAACCATATTCCATTGCTCAAACAAACTCTATGGTTAACAGGCCTGGACCATTCCAGGCCTGTTAACCATAGAGTTTGTATTCAGCAGCAATGGTGACATTAACTTTGATTCTTGGTAACATTCATTTTGTGGAATCAAAACTAAGTATACGACGCGTCATGAAAGCGCCGAAAAGAAAAACAAAGTGCCTCAAAATGCCAACGTAAGCAAGAACCCTAAATCTCGAAGACGGTACCTAAGAACTGGCCGCGATACAATAATGCTCACCTATGAATAATAAGATCAAATACAAAAAATAAACGTCCACGACTCCGAAGCACAATCGTGTAAGCATGTAGATTGTAGACAAACCATTATGTTGATACAATGCAATAGTTTCGTCCCGTTCATACGACGCGCCTGCACAAAGACATTTTTTATCCTCATCTCATTCACCCGAATTACCTTTTAATTTATAATGTCGAGGGACTAGTTTGAAGGGCTTTACAGAGCCCTACGGATTCTTTCTCCAAGTAGTTCGGTACTTCTTAAGCAATTTGGTTTAAATTAGAAATATACATATTCATAAAGTCTTCAAACACGACATGCATTGTTGCTTGCATACTGTATTGTTAAAAATATTTAACACTTATTTAAATACACATATTTTAAAGAACGCATTTGTGTATCAAACAATATAAGTTTTATCACGCTTACGATTACTCTGCCTAAAAATACAAATTACTGTTTTTCTTTTTACATAGCATTTACCGGCCCGTAGCGGTTATTATTACCTTACATACATACTCTCCTGTCATACAGTATATGAATAATGAGTACGCTTATTACTGTGAATCATGGCGCTTCAATTTTTATTCAATGCGACGGTGATTGGCAATCGATCGGCAAGAGGGAGACTTCTCCATGGCAACGACTCAGCGGATCCGACCTTCACCTTGCCTTAACGGTCTCGTCTGACTACGTACAAATTAATTTCCGATCATATAAAAGCTTTCGATAAACATGATATCGTCGCAACCCGAGCTTACATCGAATATTTTGCTTGTCCTGATACCTACTGTGTACTTTGATATACGGTAATGGTATACAAACTTATCGAGAGTGAATGAGGCGAGAAAAAATAATAAAAAAACTAATAACTGTAAGGGGTACCACAGGGTACTTTCTGGGGCATCTACTCCATAAGGTGACCCTTTGAAGGACAACCTTTTGAGTTGCTTAGAAGAGTTCTTATACGTCGAGTGGGGTAATCGAATCACCATTCAAACACTGTAGAGGGGAAATCGGTTGGCAAGTTATAGCCGTTTTTGTGCTCAAATAAACCGTTATAATTACGGTGTCACCTCGAGTTTGTTTATTAAATTATAATGCGCTGGGATTATTGAATTAAATGCCTAATTTAAAATTCTAATATCTGTATCGTGCATCGCTCTTTGCGTGCTTAATTTTAAATATGAAATATCGTTTAAGTGAATTTAATGGAATCCCTATTCTTAACGAGAGGTTGTTAAACTAATTCACAATCGAGTTAGAACTTAATGTGGTTCATAAGACCATAAAATAGAATTGTTTTCGGTTAGGTGTAGTTATAGTACTCATTGAATATAATGTATTGAGAAACTTTTAAGCTTTATATCTAGAATTATGCCTTCGTTTTGCAAATCAGAAAATTTCACCCTCTTTGTATGTCAAAACAATAAATAGATATTACACTGGAGTTTATTACATTAGTTAATTTGTATTGCAACAATTTTTAAAGGTCTTGTTTAATTTAAAGCAAAATAAAAAGCTATACGATGACAATATACAACAGACTAGGAAGGGTGTTGGGGTGGTTTTTTCCAATGAATATTCTATGGGATGATTAACATAATCGTATGACAACCTGCGAACGAGACACGGGCGAGTCGTCTTATTGAAGAAACTAATAAAAATGCAAACATAACTTTGAAAATTAAATAAAAAAGGGGACAAAAACCCGTGTTGTGACGATGTATTATCTAAATAGGTTGTATAATACCGATGAGTTTGAAATTTTATGAGTGGCGTTTATTTTCTGGTAATTTCGTCGTTGATAACAATCACTTACGTTCTCAGAATTAACTACTTTTATTTTTTTTCACTATTCTATACTGTATTTTATCTATTTCTTATTATTTGAACTTCATTGTAAAATAAACTAAAAAGTACAGAGGTCATTGAATAATTTCATGATTTTTTTTAAAATATTTTGATGAAAATACAACATATTAAAAGCATTTTCAACAAAGATGATGTTCTTACAGCCCAGCTCGGAGGCAGCGGCGCTCAGCGGAGGTCCTTAACTCAGTCTCATTGTGCCCCGCGACCGCATTAGGACCTAAATGTCTTTATTTACATTTTGCTCTCCTCTAAAAAACCAAAATTTATGGCCGACAATGGACCAACTTATCTTAAATGAGCAATGTTTTGATATTATAAAATAAATTACAGAAGGGAACGAGAGTTTGGAATTATAAAAATTTGTAAAATATATTATTTACTTCAAACTTAAATACATAGCTTGTCTTTAGGTCTTTATAGTTTTATGCACAAAATCCATAGATTTACACATTGTTTTTTGAGATGTTTTTGACAAATATGTTTAAATGCGGGTTGAAGTTTTGTGTCAAACTAACATTTCAGTAAAGTAGACTTTAGTGTTTAAAATTATTATTATGGATGATCAGAGGAAATTTAAGTCTGTAAATATTACAAGAGATCACCGAAGCGAAGAAGTACTTAACTGCTATCACAAAGATCCTCTTATTTATAATAAAGTCAAAAACATAGACGTGTCAGTTGTAACAGGATACAAATACGAAAATACCTTGAGTGAACCGAGGAGATATTCTTCATATACACATTTTTCAGGGCAATTAAGGAGAGAAAACAATAATAAGTACCGCGCTCAATATGAAACCGAAGACGTAGGTAAAGTTACTTATAAAGCTCAGTTACATAAAACCCGATCAAACACTAAGTTTTTAGAAGATTTGAATAAAAATTATCGTGAAAAATTCCATGAACGTGTATGTGCTGATAAAACTACGTACTGCCAACCGGTGGTCAATCTTTACAATCAACAGTTCCTATTTAGAACCATTGAAAGAAATGCTAGGTTACAAAGAATTGTAAAGATGTTGATAAACGCACGACAACGAGAAAAAGAAACAGAAAATTGGAAAAGTTATATAAATAATCTTAGAAAAAAACACAAAAATGATCCCAAAAAGCACGACGCGACCCCATTGCAGAATGCTCCTGAAGAATTTAAGAGGCCCAACACTATGGAAAATCATTTTAGCACAAGTTCTATGTGTAATCATTACAATCACTGTCATAATTTACTTCGAGACTTTTACAATGGGTCAGAATTAGTTTACAATAGAATTCCATACGAATATCTACAGACGCCTGCACAAAAATGTAGTCCGTTTGATACAAATCCACTTTGCTATCCCACTTCTTCGTACGGTCGGCGTATTGTATTAGAAAGAGAAAGGCAAAAAAGATTATCAGAGCAAAACTCCCAACGGCATTACAGAACAATTAGTGAAAAATTTAAGCTTTTTAATACGTCGAAAAGCCGCTCCATTTTAAAAGACCGTGGCATAAATACTAACATAGAAACAAGTAATGAGGCTTATTTTACTCCAAGAAAGCTTTTGGACCGAAAGAAAAGTTGTTATATTTTAAATCGTAAGATAAACACTATCACGAAAACACAGACAGAGTCTCAACAATTGCCATCTAAAAGATGTATAAATGATATTAGTGTGAATGATAACTCGAATAAAAACATATATTGTTCAAAACAAGTAGGCACTGAAGACAAAAATAATTTAAATATACTGCACGAAAACATTAATTGCACTGATAAATTAGCGCACAATTCGCTAGCTTCCATTGAAGGGAAACTTGATAGTTTAATTAATTCAATCAATGATATTATACACGAAATAAAGACAAAGAAAAATACACGACAAAAGAAAAATTTTAACCAATCCACTAAATTGCGGAAAGAAGCGTTGAATTTTACAAAAAGTGATATTTGTGGCATAACAACGAAAGAGAGAAGTGTAACTACCGAATTAGTAGATAATAGTTCGAGGACTACCGGAGATACTTCATATATAAATATTAATAAGAAGATTATAACCGACAGTAAATTAAGAGAAATACTTCGTAGAGAATTAAACAAAAACAATTTGATATCCTTAAAAGATTCGTCTGTTGGAGACATATATCACCCCTGTTCAGTTCAAATATCTGTCACTATCCCAACCAAAGAAATAGCTACAGAAATCACAAAGTCGTTTGCGACAGAATATGGAGTTGGAGACAAGAAAATAGTGGTAGAAGAAGTTCCACTTGGGAAAGATGAGAAGTGTATGACAATTGCAGTTAATACGGACCCACTGAGTCTTTTTTCATTGCTGAAAGAATCAACAGAAGAGACAATCCGAAAAATCTTATCATATGTGCCAAATATTGACTATTACTATTTCTTGACACGATTGCAGGCCCTCCAGCCTCGAGCATACGAATCTCACTATACTTGTAACATTTGTGGCGCTGCATTTAATAAACCTTCTCAATTGTCCGACCACATCCAGAAACATGAGTTGGGAAAGGCAAGGTAATTAAATGAATGGTAGTAGTTATGTTTAAATTGGTACAGCTTCAACGCACGTCATAAGGTGACGGAGGGAACTTACTATCACATGAACTGTCTCCTTATTTAAAATAAATGTTCTGTATAAAACTTAGGCTCCAATTATGGATTGTCGAGTATAGTAGACGAACCAGGGTAACGACGCCGGCCGATCTCCGGACTGACGATCTGAAGAAGACAGCGGGAAACCGTTGGATTCAAAAGGCTCAGGACCGGACGAAGTGGCGTCGATTAGGGGAGGCCCATGTCCAGCAGTGGACTACTAAGGGCTAAAATGTTAAATTATGGATTATAATAACGCATTAGTTTCAGAGACTGCTGCGTGTGCCGTCACGTGTTGGAGTTGCCTCGTCGGCGTCCGAGCCTGTGGAAGTGTCATTACTGCGGGCAGCTGTTCACGAGGGCATACTGCTGTGAGCTGCACCAGCAGTCCTGCGCCAGGCGCATGGGGATGCCTCACGATGTCAAGTCCAGCTTAGTGCTACTTAAATAACTGATAACGAGCACCACTACCCTTAAACATGGCCTGTCAATGATCGTTGCAAAATTGGATTGTTTTACAGTAATGTTGTCGTGGTTTTGGTTAATTTATTGGCGTTTGTTTGGTAATTGTGTGAAAATTGAATTTTTAGTAAAGAAGTTACATAATAGTTAATTTGAATTGTTTATTTACCTTTGGTTGAAACTAAAAAATTGTTATAGGTAAAAGGGCCACGGTAGCTTCCCAAACAAAGCGTAAGTTTTATTATAATTTGTTACGGAAGAGTTAAGAGACCAAACGACGATAGATCAGACAGGTAATCTATCTAAATTCCAGTAAGCTGTAAAGAAGTCGTTAAAAAGGGTCCAAATATATGACTATTTTCAAACATCATTATAAAATGCAGCGCCGTGTCCAAATTTTTTGCCCATTGCTTCGTCGATGCGGGTGGACAAAATTTCCTTTGGCCACGTGAAAAGATAATTGGGTATAGAGGTAGGAACATTGTCAATGGTCCTTTTGTGCCGGCCGACGCATCCATCACGCTTGTTTGTCAAGCCGTGGACGGCCATTATGGAGAAATGGGCGTAAAATTCTTGACGATACATTTCAATGGTGGTACGTAATATTATGTGTAATTAGGAACGGTTACGGCGATTCCCAATGGATTTACAGTTGCGGATAATGCGCAGTGAACGTTTGCATAAAAAATGTAATCATATTTGCCAACGGAGATTTAGTTAGTGCATGACGAAATTTTAGATCTGGTTAGGTTAGGATACAGGAATAGTACCTAATTGACGTTAATTTTAATAGTCATTAAAAAGATTGATTTAAAACCAAACTTTTAAAGGTCCAGGTCAAAGGTCCAAGAACGAAATAACATAGGTACGCTATGTTTAGACGCTATGTCTTTCGGTTTTAAGGAGTAAAAAGGTGCAATAATTAATTAAAGTTGGACGTCAGGACCAGACCTTCGTAGCATTCCACAGAAGATTGCGATTAACATCTATGGAAGCTTTTTTGCAACCTCATTTGGTTCAGTTCAGTGGGACAACAAGAAGGTGTAAATTCAATAATAAGGTTCGTACAAAGGCATTCTGTCTCGTTCCGCATTTCTACCCAGCGGGAGCCTACCCTGGGGGTCCGATGCATGATTTATTATATTTGCGAAAGAAATAGCCAGGTATTAGCTGAACGTGTAAAACTTTTATGATTTACAAATTAGTTTCTGCAAAAACAAAATTCATTTTTTCTGTCCTTATTATGAGGTTTACCAAATTAATTTTACTTGATGTTCTGTTTAAAACTACCATTTTGCGAAAATTTTATATTTCAAATCTAAACTACTAGATCATCTAATTTATACCTATCGAGTTTAATACAGAAATTTATTCTTTGTCTGGTCCCAAAGTTTATTTCAGCTCAAATATCTTTCGGTTTTTTATCAAATTGAGAACCTTTCCGAGAACCATTCATTTTAGATTCAGTCGGTACCGGTACGTGTCTGAAGACATGAACGGTTCACTTGGTTACCGTTAAATATTTGCCACTCTGGCGCAAGATCATGCCCGTTCTATTTGTTTAGGTGAAACTGTAAGTATTGTTATAAACGGACGTGGGAAGTTCGAAGATAAAGTAATGCAAAACTTTAAGCCTCCGTCCGAGCTTTTTATAGTTTCTCTTTTATTGCACGGCTATCCGACTTTTAGATCTTTGTTTGTTCTTCATTGATTGTGTTCGTGTTGTACGTCCACTTCAATACAGAGGTGTTTAGGAATATCGTGTGAATTTAGTTGAACAATTAGCAACACGTATAATTTGGATTTTTGCAAATAAATGCTGCATTTAATTTAACGGTAAAATATTGTCTCAATTACTTCTTCCTTTCTTCTGATAAATACCTTCATCTCCTATAATAATGGTATTGTTAATATTTTAAATCCACCTATTAAAAATAATTATTAAAATATTGTAACCCAATTCTTTTTTCCTTTCTTCCGATCCATAGAACTTTCATCTCTCATACTAATGGAATTCTCATTGTTTTGGATCACCCAGGTTTCTGTTAATCGTTTTCCACCGATTTATTTTCGTTCAGATCCTAGGACCTCAATTACCTGACAGACGGCTGTGGTCACGGTGCTCAGACGTGAAATGCAGAGGCGACGGCGCCCCGCTTTATAGGACACTTGCAATTTGACAACATCGCCCACGCCATTAACCGTGAAATTATCAAAAAGTATCGCTCTAATACTATTTAGCACTCCACCGCTGGTTTTATTTGTTCCAATCTATTGTACGAGTAAGTAGCGTCAGTAATTTCGTATTTATTTGTGTTTTAGTCACGTTTAGTGCTTCGATCTAGTGTTACTAGGTATGATAATCTTATTGGGCGCTTTGATTTTATTTAAACTTGATAATCCTTCTATAATATGAACCGAAATTTTCCCACGCTAAGTTTGGTAAGTTTTTTGATAAGCGAATATTGAATAGCGAATATTCATCTTATGCGGCATTTTTGCTTTTTTTCGGTAATAGAGTATTATGAATAGACAAGCTCATTCGTATCGTGTCTAAGCATCATAGACACTGTATCAGCCAATTGGGGAAATATCGTTTACTAATCTGACTCAGCTTATTTGTCACCGATAAAAAGTGACTCCACAGTGTCACTAAGCCGCACCTGCCGTATTTTAACAAATCCCAAAAAAGCGTCTCAAATACAATAAAAACAAGGATAACCTTTACAGCTTTGGAAAACCAATATTTATCATCCTAATCGCCGCATTAATATAGACATGCACCTTGAGGCACGCCGCACGTGTTAGCAAGCTTATCAATTTATTTGTCGAATACTCAGTTTACCTTCCTTTATCAGGGCTCCCAAGCAGGAGTCGAGGTTGTGATAAAATTATCAACACAGAGGCAGACCTCAGATAAGTTTAATCTTAATTCATTTTTGAATCGTTTTTGTTCTTGAGTACCTTTTTATAACATAGGAGAAACAAATGACTGTGTGACTACCTGATAAAGCATTTGTAGAAATGCATGGTCACGCGTACAACTTCAAATCGGATGATAACTGAAGTACTGCCTGATATGGTAAGTGGCATTACTATTTATTAAGGACTGTACTCGCCTAAATTATTTCTCCCTGACAACCACACCACTTATACACTAAAACACTACAATTTCTTTATTAACTGTTTCAATCTGGGTTAAGAGGTTCTCTGTATGAAATACTGTACCACTATCAACTATAAAACCTATTGTTGTAACAGTATTCTTTAGTTAATGTTAACGTTTATCTGCTAGTTTGAATTTGGTTAAAACATTTTAAATGTAATCGTCACATGTTTTTGGAATTCAAAAAGAATTGTTTGGTCGTTTAAGCTCAACTAGTGTTAAAACTTGAAACTGGTCCAATATCAAAAACATTTTACCAATAGCCATAACAGCATTAAACAGATGAAATACAACACAATAAATACATTCTCCTCCAAGAAACCTTAAGAGATTCTCACACTTACATTTATTACGGTTTAGAATAACTTAATTTTATTTTGGGTCGAAGACTGGTTTGTGGTTGTCTCCGAGGACCAAACCTTGTAGATCCTGAGATATATTGTATTCATAATAAGATCAATTTTATTCGAAATTAAGGTATTATGTGAATACTGTGGTTGTCCCTTTGAGATGTTTGTTTTGCTTTAAACGATAAAGTATTTTTATTTTTAATGAAGCGGATGGCAATGGGTCGATATTGACACACACGATAGCTGTCACGTGTGTTCCTTTATTGGACCTAGCCATACTACACTATACTATAGACTAAGTTTTATTTACTTTTAAAAGAGTGCTGGGAGTTTTTTCCGCCCGCTTTTTTCTCCCAGTCTACGTTTTGCCTGAGGGGTGATCAAAGCGGATGAATGTAGAATGTATAATTTATCTGTATGACTTTCATTAAGTGTGCACAAATTGTACCTAATAATGAATAAAAGCTTTTGAGTTTGAGTTTGAACTAGCTTTTGCTTGCGACTTCGTCCACGAGGGCCTGAGTACGTAGTAAGTACTCATAATTATATTTCAGCTCGGTTTGAGACAAAATGTTAACAAACCTTGTATAATATAGGGAAAACATCTTATAAGAATCAGACCAACGCGCAACGGTAATAGAAGCACGGATATAACTTATGAAACCGAATGGTAATATCTTGGCCCGATCCTTTTTCATCTTTATCGACCTCGCATAATATTAAGCACCATTCATATTAACAATATGTGGCTTCCCGTAGTGTAGCCAAGCCAAGAATCCCTTTATAAGCTGGTATCGATTGTTATACCCATCTAAGTATCCATTGTTAAACCAAATTCTATGGTGATTTAATTCTTATAAGAAAAGTTCTGATCGTGAAGCATACAGTTTGTATAGCAAAATCACAATCAATTTCGATTTTTGTTTTACCTAAAATATGCTGCGACTTAAACCTTTCATATTTCAGCCATCAAAATGGATGGAAAATGGAGGTACAGTTAATAAATAGAGAGAAATAGCCAAACTATGATCCGAATAAGATCGAAACAAAGCTCGAAGAAATAGATGTCAGCACTTTTTAGAACTTAACACTTTGATAAATGAACAAAAACAGCAGCCCGACCAATTTGGATAAAATTTGGCACACAGCTAGGTTATTACCCTGGACTAACATCAACTTTTGATCCCTCTCTGGTGGACTAAGGACTGCAGGCCTTATGAGAAGGACGTATCCATCTTAGTGTGAGAAGAGACTTGACCCTGGGATTCATTAACGAGTTAAAGAAATACAAAAGACACAATTTCCACAAAAGTAACAGAAAAGAACGGAACGGTCGGTCGCGTCATCATTAGTCATCAGGCACGCGTCAGACAAATGAGCAAGTCGTCACATCCTCCGGCGAGCATAATGCAGTGTTCCTCGGTTTAACGGAAACCCATGCAAATATCCAGCCGGCCAGATGCCCCCGCCGCGGCGCCTCGTGACGTGCTCACTACGCGAATGATGGCATTTTCTAATAAATTCTATATCTTTACACGCCTTATCTTTTAACGTGAATGTCCTTGTACACACATAGTCCCAGAACCAGGCGCAGTTTATAAATTATTTCCTCCCGGCCGATAACTCGTAGAATCCTTCAGACAGTAGGACTAAGAAGCCTATCGTCAAAACTGATTAAAAACTGATTCGATGTACGAAAATTCGGTTATCTAGTAATTGTAGTTACGGTATAACTTTTTTTCATGTAGGTTTTTTCATCATAGAAACGGACATGCAGGCAAGAAGTCGGGAAACACGAGACATGAAGAACATGCTCTTTTACGATAACTAAGCTCTCTAGGCGGGCTGCTTTGGCTCTATTTATCTAAAATTTTCCATTTATGAAATTCGGATCACTTTGATACAGTAATCCGAATTTCAAAACTGACAAACGAACAGAAAGACCGAAACCAACTGTTAGAAAGTTTTTCGATTTTTTAAAATAAGTATGGAATCATATGGATAGTCATATTATCGTAACTCTACCTAAAGTATAAAAGGTCTTGCAAAGGTTTTTGGGGTTGGAAATTCCCAGCAAGTAACCAGCCACCGGCCGGCGGCGGCGTTACCTATCGGAGAAATTAAAAGTATAATGAAGAGTGGTGACCACCGCGCCCGCTGATAAGGCCCTGGCGCCCCGAGGTATTCGCGCCGATGTAGAGCCGGACTAGAAGTGACTTATATTTATTTGTCGTGACTTATATTTATTTGTCATTGATAAAAGCGGAAAGTGAAAAAGTCAAAAATCGCTAATAGCCCCGTGGCTTAGAATCCGACCTCGCATCGAGGGGTCCGGGTTCGCATCCCAATGGCAATGACTAAAAAAGTAATAAAAGTACCTGACCAAAAAAGTTATGTGCGCTTTATAAAATTAATTGCAACCTGCTGTTACGGTGATGGAAAACGTCGCGAGGAAACCTGCATGCCTGAGAGTTCATAAAAAGAGTGTTCTCAAAGGTATGTAAAGTCTACCAACCCGCAGTGGTGGACTAAGGCCTACATCCCTCTCATTGTGAGTGGAGACTCGACCCTGTAGTGGGTCATTAATATTTATTTAGCGTTTGTATTATCATTCATTTATATTTATTTTTATTATTTATGATAATAAATTATGTAATATTTATGAAAATAAAATAATAACGTTCTTTTTTCGTTTTTTACTTTTCAATATTATTATGTCTCTGTTTTTTATAAGAATATAACAATGTTTAAATTCTTTTACTTGTGTAACAAAACTACAATTGTGTTTCTTTGAAATGTACTAAAGTAACAACATTAATTTGCATCAGCCCCGGATCTTCAATTTTTTTTAGGCGGGGCAAAAACTGAAATATGCCGCCCCCGCCCACATACATTTATTTTTACCTTTATCATCCATATAATTTCAGCTATCAGATGTCCACTAATTGATTGAAATTTGGACATAGCCTACATAGGCCTTCCGGAAATAATGCATTGATTGCTGTTATTTCTGTGTTAAGCCTATTTATTAACCGACTTCAAAAAAAGGAGGAGGTTCTCAATTCGTTTGTATGTTAATTTTTTTTTTAATATTTGTTACCGCCGCAATCCGTTAGTTATTTGTTAACCGATTTGAATTTTTTCTTTTTGGTTTGGAAGGTGTTACTGTGAATTTGGTCCCATATTAAGTTGATGATAATCTGATGAAGATGATTAAAAATAAATCTTATATGGGTGTAAGAAATGTACCCATGAGACAGAAAGATAAAAATCAATTGTATTTACCTAGAATAAAATGTAGAATTTATAAAAAAAACGTAGGTATATATCTGCCATACGCATATACAATCATTTGCCTCCAGAACTAAAAAAACTGAAAATCAATAAATTTAAATGGTCTTTAAAACAGTAGCTGGTCAAAGGTTATTATACCGAAAAGGAATTCTTTAACGATAAAATAAAATAACAATCTCAGGAAGGACAGAGGCTACATTTACAGTCCTGTAAAGCTGCCGACTACAAGTGCTTCCTTGTGTTTATACCAGGGTATAATCAGAGAGAATGCACTATCACACAAAAATGCAAATAACGAACGGAATAATGAATGGATGGTTCGCAATTTCAATCTAAATTATGTTTATAGATAAACAATTACATAAAGGAATGTAGTCACGCGCGTATAAATAACTAAATGATTAAAACTGTGTCGAGAGTTTTTTCCTCCGGATTTTTCTCTCTTTGCCCAGTAATGGGCACATTGCATAGCCGATAAGTTCGAATAGGTAAAATATTAAAATAAACAAATAATTTGGACTGCTGAACAAAATAATAAATAAATAAATATAATCTAGCAATGATTGCCAATGAAATATAAAATTAAGTTTTAGTTATATAAGACATAATTATTGTATGCCCGCATAGGGTAGACTGTTCTTAACTTATAATAAATTTTTGTAACATCTTTCTCATGTAACAGTCAACAATAAACGTATTCTTTCCTTAAAAAAAAAAGAGTTTCGGAGATACACAATGGAACTCCTCAACCGATAAGAGTTAAGGAATTCGGTTAATAAATTGTTGTTGTTGGTCACATTACCTTTGCAGAACTATATAGACTGATGATAGAGAGGAACTCGTTTTTTTTATATTTCTGACCGCCGCATTCCGTCATTTGGTAACCGATTTGAATTGTTTTTTTTTTTTGGTTTGGGAGCTGTTACTTTTAACTTGGTCCCATATTAAGTTGTTGATGATTTGATGAAGGGTTTCGGAGATACAGAGTTGAGGAACTCCTTAACGGATAAGAGTTAAGGAACCAGGTTCCTTCCTTCCATTCAGCCCTTAGTAGTCCACTGCTGGACATGGGCCTCCCCTAATCGACGCCACTCCGCCCGGTCCTGGGCCCTCTGAATCCAACGGTTTCCCGCTAGCTTTTTCAGGTCATCAGTCCACCTGGTCGGAGGGCGGCCTGTGCTCCTTTTGCCTCAACGTGGTCGCCATTCGAGGACCTTTTTTTTCCCATCGGTTGTCAGTCCTGCGAACGCCAGCCCATTGCCACTTTAATTTGCAAACTTTGAGAGCTATGACGGTCACCTTCGTTCTTCTACGGATTTCATCACTTCTGATTCTGTCTCGTAGAGAAATACCAAGCATAGCTCTCTCCATTGCCCTCTGGGCGACTCTAAGCTTGTGGATTAGGCTCACAGTAAAGGACCACGTCTCGGCACCGTAGGTCATCACTGGCAACACACATTGCTCGAAAACTTTCGACTTCAGGCACTGAGGTATATCGGACGTCAAGACGTGTCGTAGATTCCCGAATGCTGCCCAGCCGAGTTGGATTTTTCGAGTGACCTCTCTGTCGAAGTTGGACTTACCCATTCGGATCGTTTGTCCTAGGTAAACGTATTCGTCTACAACTTCGAGAGCAGTGCCGTCAACAACCACCGGTACGGGTGTGACATGGACATTAGACACGATTTACGTCTTGTCCATGTTCATCTTAAGACCCACCCGTTGTGAGGCACTATTGAGGTCGCTGAGCATAATGCTGAGTTCCTCCAGCGACTCCGCCAGGATCACTATGTCATCGGCAAATCGGAGGCGTGAGAGGTGTTCGCCGTTGATGTTAATACCACGTCCTTTCCACTCCATCAGCTTGAACACATCTTCCAGTGCAGCGGTGAAAAGTTTTGGGGAGATGACATCCCCCTGTCGTACGCCGCGCTGCACGTGGATGGGGTTCGTACTGTTGTCGTGTACTCGGACTTTCATGGTGGCGGCATTGTATACACACTTCAACGCCTCGATGTACCGATAGTCGATCTGGCATCGCTGAAGAGACTCAAGCACCGCCCAGGTCTCGATAGAATCGAAGGCACTCATAGGAACCGGGTTAATAAATTATATTTTTGTGGGTCACATTGCTTTTGTAGAACTAAGTATATAAATTGCTTCGAAGTTCCTTCTAATTCCTTCCTAAGTATATAAAATCGATTCCTTTCTGCGGGCGAGCAGGCGCGTATTTTGAACTATGCCTACGCGCGCCTCGCGAATAATAAATGTTCGTGCACTACGTCTCATTCCTCGCTCTGGGTATCGGTCGAGTTGATATGGCTATGAAATTACTGTACTTGTACTATTATTTATTTATTCCGTGGTCAAAGTTAAGTAAATGATGAGATATCCATTCGTCTGTAAAATGTGAATTTGGCCGCCCTCTGAACTTGCCGCCCGGGGCATGGGCCCCGGCTTGCCCCCCCCTAGATCCGGCCCTGATTTGCATCGAACCACTGGTGGTCCGACTGCTATTGTTTAACTATTGTGTCTGTTTACTGGACATTCAATAGGTTAATGCTATGATTTTCTTAACAAGAATATAAATATTGAGTCTCTTCCAGTGGCCCATACTCCATACGCGCCGCGCGGTCCCAGGCGCTAAGCGACAATCACTGTATTGTGTTCCCCGAACTGACCGCCGACGACCCACAAACATCTTCGGATGTGGCATTTTAATATTGGGCGAATTTGGGTGCTGTCAATGGTTAGGCCACGCAATGTATTGTGGTTTGATTTATTTGTTCTTCTGATCGCTTTTTTATTGGAACTGAGTAGCAAAGGGGCGTGCAAGCCACCTGATGTTAGCAATGATGTGTGATAAATGGGCACTTATGTCCAACCTCAAATAAATAAGAAAACTTATATAATTTTGTGTATGGGTGCTTTGTTACATGAGAAGTAAGGTTTTCGCCTCAAGTTAAGTATAGATCTCTCGCAACCATACGAGTCCACCCCCCACCGAAACACAAAACACGAAGAATATCTAAGTATTTGAATAGCTGATGGGGAAACGGGTGGAAATTGAGGACGTGTTCTGAATGAATTACGCTTCAACTTTCACCACCAGACAGTGATTTTTGAGGTATTTGCCTTTCTATACGTTCCTTTTTATAAGTAATAGTAAGAATTTATTATTAAATCTAAAATCTAAAAAAATAATTTTAGTTGGCCTACGCGGTAGTTTATAAAAATATGCCGCATCTGCTTATTCATACTCCCCGGGCAGGATCCCAATGGAATGGAATGGAATGTAACACCATCGAATAAAACAAACAAAAACAAAAATCGCTGCCTTATCAGATGGGGCGATAATGGATTGACCCATTTAGGACCGAATCACTGATTATACCGCCGCGCTCACCCAAGGTGAGAACCCTTTTTTTACTAGCATTTTACTAGAGTAGCGGACGCCTCATGCAAACACATATAGATGGAGCCTCGGGGAGGTGACCACAATCCTTTTAACCCGCCGTGATCTGGCCTGAAAATGGTATGAGGCAAACACACATATACATACATAGATGGTGGAGCCATTAGTACTCGCTCGGTCGGGGAGGTGACCACCACTTTGAATCCGCCCTGATTAAGGGTGAAAAATGTGAGGTCAACAAAAATTTCATCTGCTCTAATATCGATGGAAATACTGTGAGGGAACCTGGATGCCTGAGAGTTACCCGAAACGTTCTTCGTGAAGTGCGTGAAATCCTCACAATTGGCCAGCGTGGTAGTGGCCTGTTAGAGGAGAATAGATCTCCTCTTGGAAGAAGAGGAAACTTTGTTAGACATTTAGGTTAAAACTTCTGCCGGCTAAAACCCCTACCGTCCACTGTAGGACTTCATCTTGGGATGAATCCGGAGTTCCTTCATCCCAACTGCTTTATTGGGTGAACATTAACACCGAAAGAAAAGAAAAGAAAAGAAAAGAATGCGTTACGAGAACGATGTTACAAAAATTATAACAGTCTACCCTATGCGGGCATACAATATAACCTACCTCGCGCCACCTCGAGGTATTTCAAAGTGGAACTCTTATATTGACCTGATGGACGATGGAAGAGGCGCCTAAGCCTCATTCAAGGTACGAGGGTGTGTGTAGACCCTACAAATTATATTATAACAGAAGAGTTCAAAAGTCTAATAAGTATTGTCGAAATTATGCCTAACCGTAATTTACCTAGACGCGGACTAAACGTAAACGGTAAACCCCACAAAGCTATACAAAAGTGAGCTAAAACGCGACTGCGTGACAATTTTTCGTGTACCTACGAGTATAGCGTGTGGGGTATACGCTAGTCATTTCCCCCGACATGGTGCTATTAGATGCGGCTCGTGATAGTACAATCGTGAAATTGTTCGTAACAAAAATAAATATAATCACATTAACTTCACTTGGCTTAGCGTCTCAGATTACTGGGCGATAAATATCCTACCTTAGTCCACCAACCCGCAGTAGGCCAGCGTGGTGGAGGCCTACATCCCTCTCATTGTGAGACTCGACCCTGTAGTGAGTGTAGTGGGTTCTTACTGTCAGTAACCGTTAATGACCCATTACAGGGTCGGGTCTCCTCCCTGGCCTCCTGCGTTTGGTGGACTTCACATGCATCTGAGAACACTTTTTTTGTGAGCGCTCAGGCATGCAGGTTTCCTCACGATGTTTTCCTTCAACGCAACAGCAGGTGATGTTTAATTTTATAGAGCGCACATAACTTTTTACAGTCATTGGTGCATGCCATTGGGATTCGAACCCGGAGCCCTCGATTCGAGGTCGAAGTCCAAGCCACTGGACTATCACCGCTTTTGTTTATTAGACCTGTTCAATGATAAGTAGTACACGAGGTTGTTGACCCGTAGTTTGTTTGTACTCCACCGTCAGATACATAAGCCAGCTACGTATCGTACATAACTCTCGCATTATGTCCTTACCTTATGTCCTACCTCAATCAGCGAACTGTAGGGATAATCAGCCCTTTGAATATTTTCTCGGAAATTATTATTGCTTTTCGTACAAATCATATTCCCCTTACAATGTCTTGTTATGAAATTCCTTTTCTTCAAAACACATCAACAACATCTTGTAGGAATTACTCTCATTTGCCCATTATGTTGTTTCAAGTCATTAATTTTCCGATAAAGTCTTGTTTGGCTTTATGCTACCCTAGTACTTTAACTAATCTTACTCAATGTTTATGCTTATTTTGCGTAGTTTTAGTCTAGGTCAGGATTGGTCCTTTAAGTAGGTATTGGAAAGTAGTCGGGCTAACCCAAAAATGTTCGTGATTTGAACCGTTAAGTATATTAATAATTATACATAACAATATAGGTAATTTAAGTTCAAATGGGTTGTAGGGCCACTGTACCTCTCTCTATCGACTCTCTTACCCTAACACATCCTTCCTTTCAGCTCTTGGTAGTCTACTGCTGGCCTCTAAATCCAACGGTTTCCCGCTGCCTTCTTCAGGTCATCAGTCCACCTGGTAGGAGGGCCTGTGCTCCTTTTGCCTAAACGTGGTCGCCATTCGAGGCCCTTTTTCCCCATCGGTCGAGCGAACGATGTGGCCAGCCCGTTGACACTTTAATTTGCCAACTTTGAGAACTGCCTTCGTTCTTCGACGGACAACCTCAGTCTCCGTAATTTTTAAGTCATCATCAACCCTTGGCCATTTCACAGTCGGTCGGCGCCACCTGCGTCACGCGCGGCGCGTCATTGCGTCATTGCGTCATTACGGAGCGTTTCGTAAGGCTTTCACGGTCGGCTTGCGCTGCAAACCTCAGTGCAGCGCAGTGCATCAACAGGGCCGTGATTTGTGTGTGTGTTTCGTGTGAAAGGTCAAATGTATCGCTGTGAATAGTCGTAAGTTATAGTAGATGTGGCTATTGGTTTGGAATTTATGCCTAAATATTTTTCTGGTGCAGTAGTTTTAATATTCAATCAGAAAAATATATCCTATTAACAGTTTAAAAGTGAAAACTCGTAAGGATGGATAGTCTGGGTGTTTGTGTTCGTGTCTTGTGCGTCCAAGGCACCCGCAACACAAGGGATCCTAGTGTGGCAATGAGATAAACGATGAAGCCGCATTGTTATTTTACCATCCCTTCCTATTCTTTAAATTATGAGTATCTTAGTGCGCCGTAAAGAACGTTTTTAATACGACGATTATTTCTACGAGTTAGAAATAATCTACACGTTCGAATCGAAAAGTCGAAGTTCGAGTTCGAATCGAAGAGTCGAATGACTGCAATTTATTTTCAGCTGCCTCCTTTGAGGATCGCAGGGGACGACAACATTTAATCCAAAGTAAAGCGATCAGAAGCGGTGCATCCCATACTTACGGTAAGCGGGGTCACGTGCACTTACCTGCAACAACAAAAAACACATTAGCGATCGCAACAAAGGGGCCAGATGGCGTACAGATCGATTTATAAGACGAAAGGTGCAGCGATTGCAACGGTATTGATACGGACACCTGAGGCCGTATGTCATCCGATCAACGCACATGTCACTGGTTCGTGGATCTTTTGTATTCGTCTTTCCTTCTTTTAGCCTTCGTTGTCCACTGCTGGACACGGGCCTCCCCTAATCGATGCTACTTCGCCCGGTCGTGAGCCTTACTGCAACGTTATCCCGCCGTCTTCTTCAGGTCTTCTCTACTTTATAGAGATATTATAGTAGAGCAGGGGAGACATACGGCTGTCTGTAAGTGGAAATGTCCGACACTTAGAAAGAGATACGAATAAGATTATGGTACCTTATCTGTATTTCTACTAACGCGTGCGAATTAAAGAACTTAGTGCAATCGCGCGTTTCACGAATGCGCATTTTCAACACCTTCAATACCTAAAATTGTTTCTCGCTAATTGCACATGCGCGAGGAAAGTACGGCAATCTTCTCTCTCTCTTTAACAGAAGGACAGTTGGAAGCCTGGCTTCCCTGCTCTACTATAATATCTCTATGGTCTACTTAGTCGGCCAGCGGCCTGTCGCCATTCGAGGACCTTTCGTCCCCATCAGTTGTCGGTCCTTCGAACGGTATGGCCAGCCCATTGCCACTTTAATTTGCAAACTTTGAGAGCTATGTCGGTCTTTCTACCTTCTATCCCATACGCTAAGAATTGTCTTGCAACTGTTAAATAAGAGAAAAATCAGAAAAAAATCATAACTTCTAAACTACGAAAAATCGCGGAACATACATGGGGGTGATTCGGGTAGCCCAAGGGGTGCTCTACCTCTGGGCCACCGCTTGACAGTCTTTCCTGGGACACCCTGTATAACTGCATTCTTCTACCACAGATAACATTTTAAAGCTACTTGAGATGTAACATCGGTCAAGCAGAGCGAAGTCAAGTTGCTAGCTAGAAATGAATTTAATTAGATTTACCGAGTGCCTATGGATTTTGGTCCGATAGAATCAAAGTCTGGCAAGTAATAAGCCAAAATTATTAGGGGTGACATTATTAACCCTACTCTAATCCTATAAACCGCGTGGAACGACATTGTAGCATGTTTCAGGGACAATATTTTCTAGGTTCATTTCGGGTTAACAGCAGTTTTTCCTGCCCGGTAATCAGTCATAATTTAGGCAAGGAATTGCTTTGCCCTAGCGATAAGCTGGGCTATTCAATCTTCCACCGCGACAGATCCGGCCTTGAGGTCACGGGGAGGTCATGGAATAGCCAAATCAAATTATTGTAAGTTAGTATATGGTGAGGTTGTGATATGGTTATTCGGAGAAAATATTACACACGATGTCTCCGATGTTTAGACAATTTGAGATGAATATTTTTTAATTTATTCAATAATTTTAGAGTTTTTTCTCTTTAACAGCTTGATATTTTGGGTCTTTCAGTTCTGAATTTGATCTATAGATATTTATGATAATTACCACTGATAATATAATTAATTGATAATTGTAATGATAATTAGATACCATTTTGTGGTACCTACATATTTATCATAAGGACCTACAATTTATTGTTTCCAAATGATTTAGAAAAGTGATATATTTAATAGACACCACGAAAATTTGCTGTTCTACAAAAATGTTGACGCAAAAACAAGATCGTAAAACATTGAACATAATATTGAACATAATATCCAGGCGACCTGGTTCTTCGTTTCAGAACTTAATCACCAGAATATGCTGACTAAAACTACTGCAGTAAAGTTATTTGATAGATGCCTTATTAGATTAGTTTTAATGGTGCATGATATTTTTAGATGGAAATGGTTTATTATCTTAATCGGGAGAAATTTGTCAATAACCCATTGATGACCCACTATAGGTTCGGGTCTGCTCTCACAATGAGAGGGATATCGTATAAGTAACACGTTGGCCTAATGCGGGTTGGACTGCACATACCTACCATATTTTTTTGTGAACTACGATGTTTCCTTCACCTAACAGCAGGTTAAATTTAATTTTATAAAGCGTACATAACTTTTTTTACAAAAGTCATTGGTGCGTTCGCTGGTATTCGAACCAAGACCCCTCGATTCGAGATCGAATTTATGATGTTAATCCATCACAATGGGAGAAACTAAAAGGGGAACAAATGTTAAACTTTACCAGGCCTAAATCCATATTGAGGGTAATGTTATACTACTCATTAGGGGTATAATGGTCGTCTGAAATTGTAAACATTCGGCATCCTAAATACACCTCCCCAAGTGAAACACAAGGGTTTTGAGGGTGTATCCATAGACTAGAATGACTCTACCTTCTACTTTATCGTATTTATATCGTTAATTTGACGTTATAGCAATTTCTCGATTAAAATAGGCAAAAAAGTAAGGTTTATGGTGCATTATGAATTTGACGATTTGACATCGTTATGCTGAAATTACAGCGTTTTGGAAGCACGCAAGCACTGAGGTAAAGCGCTGTGGTACTTAGTCGAGATCGTAATCAGTCGCCCGTGATATAAGTCACGGTTAGTCAAGCCTTCAAACTGGCGTCTGGGGAATACCTGGCTGTTGTTGTTTTTAATTTTACGGAAAGTGTGACGTTTTAAGTTCATGGAAAGTGGCTGAAAAATGACTTTGCCTCTGATTATTTTATTTATTTAAACTCTTTATTGTACACACACATAGACAGAAAAAGCTAGAATCAGTAAAAAACTAAAAAATAGGACAATACACAAATGGCGGTCTCATCGCTAAGAGCGATCTCTTCCAGACAACCAAGTGGTTAGGAGTTGAAGAGAACAGAGAATAGTGAGAAAAAGGTAGGGTGTGCAGAATACAATATAGAGCATCGGTACATAAATTTAATACAAAAACATTAGGTATTACTAAAATACAAAAACATTATTATTTATTATAAAGTGAACTGTTCTTCCGAGTTGTAAGTTTTTTTTTAATTTTTGGATAACAATTTAAACGGCCCGTTTTTGATGGTTATTAAATAACTGTAAGGTTGCACATCGAACGAATAAGGATAATTCGGTGATCAGGTTAATGTAAAAGCAAACGCTGAATACGTTTGATACTCTTTTAACAAGTTGGAAAAATACTGAAATAACAATTCAATGTCGATAAAAGAAATATTTAAAGGGTCTTTATGAATTATAAAAGTTTTGTTGAATAATCCTGTTGGTATTAAAACGTATTGCCCATTAGCATTAGGTTTAGTGGAACAAATAAAAAGAATACAGCACCTCATTCCGAAATCGCGTGACGTTAAATATTGCATCGCTGGAACGATGAATGTTCACGAAATATGGTATTTGAAGGCAAATAATTCCCAAAGTTACCAGACGAATCGCACAGAAATGTGAGAAACTGCCCTTATTGCTTGTTTACGATTATCCTTAGTGTATAACATATTAATATAATTGACTAAATATTAAAATATCCAAAGTGATGGCCACTACTTGCCATTTGTATGCAGCGAAAAAAATTCTTCTAAAACGTTAATAGATTTCAAGTTTCAATTTCTAGTCAAGTTTCTTGCGAAGTATAGCAGCAAACATCATTCGCTTCCAATTACATCCAAACTATGACCAAAAGGACCCAGCATTCTCCCCACAACTGCGAAAACATGTTTGACTACACCCTAGACGTCGTATAATTGGCAAAAGACCACTTGAAATCTCTCCTAAATCGGCAATAGAAACTCACAAACCGGAAAAACATTATGGCCATCTAATTCTGTTTATATTTGTGCTATACGGAAGTCGAAAGCTGCGGCAGTTTTTCTGCGGGCACCACCCCAGGCCACGTGTCTCGAGATTGTGAATCAGAAATAAATGCGGCCTTAGAACCGACCCTTGCGGCACACCTGCTCGGTAGACGAGAAAAGTAGTCCGGGATCGAACGAAACTACTCCTTATGCTGTTTCTAATAAGAATATGTGTAAATGAATGCCCAGATTGTAAGTAGTGAGCACATATTTGGCAGGAAGAGGGTGTCTATTGAATTATATTTAGTCGAAAGCTCCCTTTGGGTATGATTAAACAAACGATACGCGACAAGGTGCGTAGGCTCGCTCTCGTGGTGGTAATGTTATTTGAGACGCTGTTTGCTTATTTTATAAGCTCTATGGTATTATTATGTTTATTAATAAGCTAAATTTTAGTTCCTTACTTGATCAATCATTCATTTTTCAAGTATATCACAGAAAAACATTTTAACAATCAGTCATGACAAATTCTTAAAGAATGAACGCGTTACATAACTCTTGGGGTTCCAGAATCAAGTGGCTAAAGCAGAAGCAGAAGATATTATATTGATTATAACATGAAGATGAGAAAGCTGATATGTAATAATGTTTATCTATAACGGAGCTATAGAAAAAAACCATAAGTATTCGTAAACAGCACGTGCTGCGCGGGCGCATGTTATTATCTATCATTTATCTAAATTTAATCTCTAATAAGTGGAATACCATTTTAATTCGGCGCATCCGAAATTAAAGGCTAATCCATAATATGCCTTAAGATAATTAAATTAAGAATAATGAGTTTGTTTTCGTAACGGTAAAATGATAGCGCTCGAAAACAACCCCCCGGAACTTGAAGGAGCCAACAAGGATGTAGCTGAATCTGAAGCTTATTGAGAGGAGATAAGGTTCAAAGTGGTTTTTAGGGTTCCGTACCCAAAGGGAAAAAAAGGGAACCTATTACTCCGCTGTCCGTCTGTCTGTCTGTCCGCCTGTCACCGGGCTGTATCTCATCTAGGACTAGGTTATCCAAGGAGACACCGGGCCAAAATCGGACATAGAACTTTTTCTGGCGCAAAAGTATTTTTAAAATATATATAAGAAAAGCAGACAACTTCTGTGAAGCAAAAAAAGGCACATACTTAAGAGCCCGGAGCAATTAAAGACAGAAAAAAGCCGTGATAACCGAGTTAAACAGTTGAAATTCTCAGAGATGTATTTCTGTTGCCGCTATAACAGCAAATACTAAAAAAAAACAGAAGTTAATAAATATTTTAAGGGTCCCGTATAACAAACTTGATTTTTTGCTTGATATAGATAACAAACAAAAATCATGAAAATGAACAACAGAAATGGTACGGAACCCTTCGTGCAGGAGCGCACTTGGCCGGTTTTTTGACGTTTAGTGTAAGTTTGTTGGTGTTGCTACGGGGTAGGGGGTACAAAAAAGGCTTTTTTCTCCAGTTGGCAGCGGCGCGCGCGCACGCCAGATGCCGCTGGGGGCAATGACTCCTTAAATTTTTTTTCTTCAAATCGCGACCCTAAGTGCGGTTTGGGAGCGGTTAATTTAAGGCAAGTAGCGCCATTGTGGTTGGGTAAAATGTTGGTAAAACTTGTTAAATGCTTGCTATTTTCTAGTAGACGGTAATTTTCTGCTAATGTCCGGCGACATGGCGGAGAGCGAATTTTATTTGAGGGCTTATTGTGACAAAAATCATAGGTTACGGTTATTTGATGGAATTTTATTTAATTTCCAGATAAATCTTTGAATCCTAACGTGATCGCAAAGAATTAATTGTTCTTTAAAATATTCTAATAGATGCCGTATACGCTGTCATAGCTGTAGAAAAGAGGAACGATTAGTAGTAGAACAGCAGTAGTTTATATTCATGTAATTTACTAATAAGCTTGCTGTCTTTTAAGTATTTTAAGACAAGTTTAACTACAAACTGTAAACTTCATAATTAGTAGAGCCGCTTCTGAATAAAACTCTCAATATTACTAAGGTGTGTTTGTGTAGGTAATTATTCTAAAACTGCATCTCACAAGTTATGTTATTATCATCTGCATATCGGTATATGCTGGCCATAACCACACAGTCTGCAAAACATGGCGTCAAAACGAGAAAAAAACAAAAACATTTCGAAAATAGAACAGCGCGTGCGTTCGGATACACGCTTCGGTAATTGTATGTTTCGGAAACAATGCGATCACCTGCACATATACGGACACGCAAAATATCTTTTTGCATGTGAAAAAAAACAAAAATAAAACAAAAAAACAAGAAACACGTTCTCTTATACAATGTTTTGATGGCTAAATTGATGGCAGCAGGGCATCGATGACTCCGGGCCATGTTTAACGATTCACCCGTTAAATGACAGGTACGAGTATCGAGATCACGCGTTTAAAGAAAAATAAGTAGGCTTTACAAAAGGTAGTAAGTGTTATTATTGATTACTACATTACCTTCATTATTTAACTCTTCGGTGGGTTGAAATTTGCACTTGATCTAGTCCAGGTATTTATTGTTAAAATAAAATGCATTAATTAATAGCACCCAAAAACTAATTTTTAAATATTTGAAAAGAATGTGAAGTGCCTTTTAATTCTTGTTTGACTTCTATCAAAAGTTAAATGATACTTTGAGTAGGTACTACTACTCGTAAGGTGGTATATCTACGTACGTATTCAATAAAACAGTTAACATATAACATAAATCAAAGTCTTAGATTTGTAAATTGTATAAAAATCATTTTTGATACGTGTTTATGGAAAACAAAGTACCTACCTATTAGAGAAAAATAACGATAAATCACCATTATGTTATCTTATATAACTTTGAAATTAAAAAAATATGGGCTAAGTGTTTCCGAATAACAACAAATTAGTGTACCTTAATGCCCTGATTCTTGCGGCGTTTAATTTGCCAAATCTCGACACTGGCAGGTTCGTGGTTCCTCCCAATCATATCATTAGATGCATTATGCAGGCGAGGGCATGTTCCAATCAGTCTTAGGGGTTCTGGTATCCATACACTGAGTCAAGGTCTTGGGACAAAGCTATAAGAAGATAAATAGGTCTTAGGTCCATCGATGACATCAAACACCAGGAAGTCGCAAGTGTGCTGCTGGCTTTGACAAATAGCTCGCTTTACATCCTTTTAGAATAACCCCATGTTAAAGTCTCTGACAAAATATCTCGGATGGATGTAAGTACCCATTCTTAGTTTACACGTAAAGTCATTTTGATATTCAGATATTTTCGAATAAAAGCAAAAATTTTGAAATAAATCTATGAGTTCAAAAAGTTCGCCACAATTGGAGTCAACGAACTTTTCCCTCAAATATTCAATAAACGATTAGAAAAGATTCGTTTACCAGAGAGTTCAAATGTAGAATGCCTATAATAGAGGTAAGAGTATAGAGTTTTCTAAGCAATAATGCAGGCAGAATGAACCCATTATGATACGATTATGACTTAATTGTTAAAGTAGAATTATCCCCCCTAATCTCTTGGTAGTATGGGCACCCATGATTGTTGTTTTCGTGAGCTATGCCGAGCACTTATGCAACTGGAGAGCCTCGTCACGCGATCTCCCGACAGACAGGGGAGAGATCGCGAATTATCATAAGTACGAGTACGAATGTTGCGTGAGGCCCGTGACGTCAGCAGTTCTTAACGAGGAGTATGCAAATGCCATTTCACGAAGATTCTGCGCGGTTGTAGCAAGAACTTTGGAAGGTTTTAACTGGAAATTATGGATGTTTTGTTCTCAAACTAAGTCGGCTTCGCTTCAAATTAAAACGCAAAACAAAGCCACACTCCAAACTGCACTGAGCCATGGACTTGTTAGTGGCTTACGAAAATGCGTATCATCCTCTACATTACCAACCTGTGCTTGGCGCACGTGTCTAAGTTAAGCTGGTTTTAAGTTATTTTAGGTGGTAGAGCCATATTATATAATAGCTCATTCGGGATTCGGGACGACCCGAGTGGCGCAGTGGTTAAGACACCGGTGCGCTACGCGGAGGGTCCTGGGTTCGATTCCCAGCAGAGCAGAGGTTCGAATGATGAATTTGAATTTCTGTGTCTGGTCTGGGTGTGTTGTGTTATTGTCCTGTGTGTGTCCATGGCGTCCACGACACAGGGAGTCCTAGTGTGGGGCTATGAGTGTGAAGCGTTATTTATTTATTTATTCATTCGGGAAGGTATCTTAGAGTCAACGTCTAACACGTCGTAAAGCAGCACCACCACAGCAACACCACAGTAACAGCACACACACAGCAACACCACACACACAACAACACCACAGTAACAGCACACACACAGCAACAACGCATGACTTGTGGTCTTGTGGTGTAGGGCAGGCATGGTTGCCGGGGGTACTTTATTTGAGGCGAACATCTCAGTTCTCATGAGTAGCAAAGCACACGCATACAACCTCAGATAGATTTTATTTTATTTGAGGTTGGATACGAGCGCTCATAGGCTGCAGAGACCACATAACATCAGGTGTCCTTGCCCTTTTGCTACTTGTTTGTTTTAACCCATTAATGACCCACTACAGGGTCGGGTCTCCTCTCACAATGAGAGGGATGTAGGCCGCCGTCCACCACGCACCACTACTGCGGGTTGGTGGACGAACATGCCTTTGAGAACTTTTTTTTTGTGAACTCTCACGCATGCAGGTTTCCTCACGATGTTTTCCTTCACCGTAACAGCAGGTGATATTTAATTTCATAAATCGCACATAACTTTTTTACAAAGTCATTGGTGCGTGCCACTGCGATTCGAACCCGGACCCCTCGATTCGAGGTCGAATTCTAAGCCACTGGGCTATCACCGCTGATTTGCTACTTAATTACTATAAAAAGTCTTTCATGAACATTCATTAACACGAACAAAATACCGCAATCCCGATTTGTTCCATGAACTTTACCAATTAATTAGCAAATCCCACTAGGTCATTTTTTGCCACATCGAGTCGTCATCCATCAGCATGCAAATCTTGTCGCACGTGTCGCGGCGGCATCTGCGCGCGCAGCTGCCGACGCCAGATGCTGCGATCTTGCTGGCTTGGTGGTTGGGGTACGAGATAGCAGTAATACTCGCAGTTTTACTTTAGCTTTAGATGCCCTTGGTAATGATGCTGATAAAACAAAAGAGATAGATGAACGAGACGGCAGGAATATTATGAGATGTATGTATGTAGGTGAAATAATTTGCGAGAAAAAAGATAGAATACGAATAGCAGGAATACTCTTAGTTTTAGATGCCCTTGGTAATAATGCTAATAAAAGAAAAGAGAAAGATGAACGAGACAGCAGGAATAGTATGAGATGTTGGTGAAATAATTTGAGAGAAAAGATAGAAGACCCACCTGTTAATCGTGAGTAAGCAGAAGATATCAGAAAAATTGTAGATGTACCTTGTAGTCATGTTGATAAGAGAAAAGAGATAGAAAAAAGACCTTGAATTCGTGGATCAGAACGAGATGGCAGAAAAAGTTTAAGGTGTACTTTAAAATAATGTGAATAACAGAAAACAAGCGCAGTGGGCGAAAAACTTCGGATACATTTGAAAGTATTCGGACTATGAAGAACAATACATGAGTTGAATCGGGGTATTTCGAGGGTGTTAAGTTACTATAGTGATCGATCCTCGTTCGTATCACCGTTTAAGCGCAATGTAACGGTGCGCCGTCGTGGAACATGGAAAGAACTATGACAGTCGAAACAAGGGATCAGAAGATTATTGGAGTGACAATGCCTATTTGAACTTTACTGGAACGATTTTCTAGTCAAAGAAAACTATATAGGTATGAGACGAAGAAGAAGAAGAAGAAGACGAGCACATACAAGACTTAAGTAAATAAGTCTGATATGTTCAGGTTGTTCATAAAACAATCAAAATATTAACATGTTACAATTTGTATGAAATATCTCCTGGATTTAGGCACTAAGTTGGAGGAACACCGATTTGCATTACCTTCTCAGAGCACGCGTACAATAAATAGTACTGCATTGAATCGCTCATTAAACGAAAGGTGAACACAGCTAGCCACCACGTGCCAAGATCGCTTGCAAAATTTGAAAGGACCAAAAACGTAATAACAAAAACAAGAAAAGGGGGTCCATAGTGCCCACTTAAGTACAATCTTAACCCCGCAACAGGCCGGTGCTAGCACGCGCAAGTCAAGCCAACCCTAAAATACCGCGACCAACTGCACTGGAGTCGTGCGCGTGCGCCGAAACGCATCTGCTGCGAAACCTGACCCGCTCCTTGCCATATGAATTATGGTACTTCCGAAAAAAACCTCCACAACCCACAAAGGAAAATCAATTTTATTCACCAACGCATAGAACACATAATCGATAAACGACACCATCAAAATATTGGCAGCAAGTACAAGAGAATTTGAACTGTACTGTTCAGGTAATAAAGTAGAAATTGTGTTGTAAGGTACAGTGGTCTAATACGCAAATCATCTGGAAAAAGACATGTGTATATTTCGCGAAGGCGCGCCGCACCAGATGGCAGGACTAGTTGATTTCGAGATGTCATGTTTGTTTGAAACTGGGTTTTTGTATGATAGCGGGCCGGGTCCTGTTACACGATCTATTGTTGTACTGGTTACTGTATGGTTTCTGGTGGAACGTGCAACGGAACTTGTGAGGCAGGTGGCAGCAGAGTCATAGTTCAGACGTTTATTATTATTAGACGATCGGCAATTTAAAATATTGAGGCTTAGGTCTTTTGGATGAAACCTCATTAATTCACTGTCCCACTCGCTTATTGAGTTTGCGAAGTCAGAACGAAGTCTTAAAAAATTCTAAACTTCTAACATCATTTATGTTAGAAGAAATGGTGTTTTTTTTTTATAATAAGTCAAAGAGAACAGGACATCTGATGGTAAGTGGTCAGGTACTATTAACACGAGTAACCAGTATGTTGCGTTTGAAAACAAGATCTTTTTCACCCTTTTTGAACAACTTCACGAAACGTGGTGTAATTTAATTTATCATCGCCAAAACGATCGAAGTATTTTCTGTCATTGAAAGTGAAATGCAATTTTAAACACAATGCTTTTGAAATGTTTTTACTTCAGATAACTAAGATGATGGTTTTAATTTGTTTCCACCAGCAACCAAAGATACTCAACTGAAATACATCACTCTCCCAGTGACAGTTCTATATTCAATAATTTGGTTGTTTATGAGCTTTGAGATATATTATATGCGATAGATTATAGATAAGATTACTCACCAGTGCGAGTATTACAGGAAATTTCGTGGATTTCAAAACTCGGCCAATAATTACTTACAGCAGATTTTATAGATACTCGTATAAGCCTCTTACTGCCACGGGGCCTTTCATTTCCTGCCGCACTGCACACAATAATAGGGGCCATGAATCCAACAGAAATTTCGTCGACACGGATTTTGATTTGAACCCAAAGCAATGCGTGTAGGACGCTCATAACTGTACCCTCGATCAAGCTCAATTTGTATGCCATAAGCGCTGGCCGCCGCCGCCGATATCCGATGACGTGAAATAACGTATTTTTAAGTAAACGAGGAAGGAACTGTTACGAAGGTGAGTATTACCTTCCTGAGCGACTGCGATCGAACTCAGAAGAATTTCGGTCTTTTGTTGAACGTCGTTTAGAGAATGGAGAAAGTGAATTAAACGTAGCGAAATCATAGCCCAGCGATTTGTGTGGATCGCAAACGACCGAAAAGTTAACGTAGCAGTAAGCAACCCGGGACATACTCAGTACCCTCCGCCCATAGGTCACTTCCAAACGACCGAAAAGTTAAAGTATTATAAAGTAACGCTCGACATGCCTAGCGTCCCCGTAGGCTCACCACTGGCTACTTAAAGGCGCGCGTCATTCCGTGTTTCAGAGAGCACGTTAAGTTTTCATACCCGAGTTGCCAGTAACCCATTAATGTCCCACTACAGGGTCGGGTCTCCTTCTCGTAATGAGAGGGATGTAGGCCTTAGTCCTCAAAGGTATGTGAAGTCCACCAACCCGCAGTAGGCTGGCCTACTGGGGGTTGGTGGACTTCACATACCTTTGAGGACATTTTTTTTTAACTCTCAGGCATGCAGGTTTCCTCACGATGTTTTCCTTCACCGTAATAGCAGGTGATATTTAATTTTATAAAGCACACATAACTTTTTTACAAAGTCATTGGTGCGTGCCACTGGGATTCGAACCCGGACCCCTCGATTCGAGGTCGAATTCTAAGCCACTGGGCTATCACCGCCGTACCCCGATACCCGAGTTATTGTTATCAAAAGACAGCAGTTGTGGATCCACGATCCATCCGTTTCATTCATTCTAGCAGCAAGGTGCGGGTGTGGTTCAGGCTTGTGCCCCCTGATAGTAACTGATCATCGTCGCTATGCAACCAGTTAAGAAGGAGAGCTTTTACACATTCGATGAGCTCAAGGCCTGACACGAGACGAGTCAAATTCCTATTAGCCGTCAAGAGAAGCAACGCTGGATTCTAAGAACCTTAGCCGAAATACATAATATATCTATGTATTTTGGCTTCATCATTTGCAATTGCTCAGTGCTACCGAATAAAGCAATTGCGTTTGATGAAATACTACTCGTACATCAAAACATGGAGTCCAACACATCAGAACCGTGTATTATGTCACAAGCAAGTTGGTTGGAGCCCGTCCAACAGAAGTATTAAGTTGCGACCGCCCGAGACATATGTCTTGCCATTCTATTTCTTCTCTTACTCCATTCCTTCTTTTATTCCTTGCAACACTGTAGCCGCAATTGTCGAGGTTATTTAAAACTATGTTACAGTTTCTTATTGCTGTCAAGCTATTGTCTTATGATAATTGAACTAATGTAAAGTGGTCAGTGCAGCTCATGGACACCCACTCCCAAATCTCAAATAGAGAAGAAATCAAGAAATCATATTTGAGATTGTTTCCTTGGTGAGACACCTGCTGAGACATGAAGAACATCCTGCTTTACGACGGGTTAAGAGGCTGCCGGCATAAGAGGTGATAGCCGAGTGGGTCCGGTTTCGAGTCCCAGCGGCACGCACAATGGACTTTGTAAAAAAGCTGTACTGCGCTTTTTAAAATTACACCTGCTGTTACGGTGAAGGAAAACATCGTGAGGAAACCACCTGAGAGTTAAAAAAAAAATGTTCTCAAAGGCATGTGAAGTCCACAAACCCGCAGTAGGCCAGCGTGGTGGACTAAGGCCTACATCCCTCACATTTTGAGAGGAGAACCGATCCTGTAGTGAGTCATTGGGTTACTGACAAAGAGGCTGCCGATACCTACTATCGTGGGAGCTAATATGGCTCTACCAACTAGCAACCTTTTTCGAGATTCCAAGTTTATTTGTTCCTAAAAATTCTTAAAAAAACATTACTAACATGATTGATTAGTAATAGTCGGTGTCGAGATAACCACCACCCTTTCGCCTATGGCACATATGGCACAAACAGTCAACGGAAGTAAAAGTTCATTGTACTGTATACGAAAATAAAAAATGAAAGTCATCTTTGTAATTGACGACTGAAAGAAATATTGAATAGCTGTGCCTATGGCTTTGCCCGCGTTAATATTTGCAGACTTTCTTGTCTTTCTAAATTCTTTTCAACATTATCTAAGAAAACATTCTATTTCTGTCATTGAATTTACCGTCTATTAGTCGACGTATGTTGTAAAATAGTCACCAAGGAAAGCTTTGGTGACTATTATTCAACAACAAATATAAATACAAATACAGCCAATCTCCATTCTGAAGGTCTACTAGCCATTTCGCTGTTCCATGAGTCACATGTGATACATACAGAACATTAAACATCCCTCTTTCTACCTATTGGACAGGCTGTGTTAATATTGCTTGGAGAATTTTGAATATAGGTATTCGATTCAAATATCACTTTTTAATCCAAGATAATGAAGCTACAAACATACAGATAACTTTTAATAGACTTTGTGTAGACGCAGAAAATAATAAAAATAGTTATAATAATTACCCAGAAAAGCCTATTATGATTGCTTTGTGCTGTCGTGTGAAATAATGGCGACTTATAGCCCCGAGGGCTATTTCCGCACATTCGCAATTTCCTTAAAAACCGGCGCTCACCTTCTTTTGTGCGTCTGTTCGGAAATAACTCCTGGCGAGTGGGTTAAGTGACGAGATGTAGCGGGGAAATAGTAATTTTCATTCTAAGGACTTTTAGGCTAATTGCCATGCTCGTAAGCAGGAGTTGCTCGTACGACGTCATTGCTAACGTTTTGCTGCACTTAAGTGCGAATTTCGATTTGGACAGCTACTAAGCCCTGTATTTAAATTTTATCGTGTTGGTTCACCGGTCTATTATTTCAGCCAATCAGGACATAGTCTCATATAGTCTCTATCAAAATTTTACAAAAGATTCGATAATTTCGAAACCGCACCCCTCGAATTAGAGTTCGAATTCTAATCCACTGAGTGATCATTGTTGTTAAGCAACGAAATACGACCCTAGATAGGATATTTTGTTTTTCTGAGGTTTTTTAAAATCGTCAATGTAAAATTGTATCTCGTCAAGTATCATCGTTTTAAAATCCTCAAGTTGGTAATCGTCGCCACATCTCTTGCCTTGGCTCGTGGTTCCAGTGTCGAGACGTGCGTAGGTGCTGCCATTGTCCTGGCGGCAAAAGAAAGCTGCCGCCAGCCAAATGTCGGAGGTCATGGTGTGAGCTCAATGGGAAGTTAATTTGAGATTACGCGAAGGGTTTTTACACTCTGTAGGAGAACGAGAATCCACGTAAAAATAGTGCCTGAAGTCGAAAACATAGGAAGAAGCTCGCTTTCATAACTTTCTTAAAGGTGGAGTTCCTTTCAGAAATGTTGATGAGAAAGAAACCAAAATCGTCCTCAAAATTTCTAGGTATGGCCGTAAAATCTGCCAGTGTGGGTGGTCGAAAAGCCCTATCTTTAATGGTTAAAGATCATTGGAGAGTGAGATCTCCCTCTCTCAAAGAGCGCTGGAACTGATCCTTGGATCTCCGCAACCAGGTACTTTTTACCACTCGCTAGATCTACGGCAGATGTAACCAGTCCATTTCTTTTCAAGTTGCTACGCTACCTTGCTAGCCTTCAGGGCTATATGCGTTACTCGTAGGTCCTCTCACAAATTTCTTCGTAACGTATAATAAGAAACACACCGAGTACAGCTCGATGGAAAAACTCAGATACTACCCACTGCGAATAGACGTCTGCATAGATAAAATCACTGTTTAAGACGTGTTAAATTAAAAATCCCATCGACCAAAGCGAGCAAAACCAAAAAAGTATCGCGAAAATCTCGGCGTGCTAATCCACGTATGAATTACGCGCATAATTCGATTGAGAGCGGTTTGATTGAGTTAATCTGAGCGCGCGGGCGCCATGCGCCGGCGGGGAGGGGTGAGGGGTGTGCGGGGAGGGGGAGGCGTCGAGACGTCGTCTGCGCATCCCGCCGACACCCGCTTTGATCCTGCAGCCCACGGATGGACAGAAATGGCTAGAACAGGACATAAAACGTAAGTCCGCAACATTTTTATGGCTGCAACTCTTTCTTGGCTCACTGTTGAACACGGTTCTCTCTCTACGACGAGGAGAGGCCTGGAGCAACCACGCTACTTGCGGATTGGAGGAGAAACGGGCTAGTGGTCAGCACTAGTCTAGTGGCCTCCGAAGCACGGAAGAACGCATGTAATTCGCCACTAGTAGTCACCCGTCCAGGTACTGACCGCGCCCGTTTGGCAACGCTAACGTTTTCAATCACTTGCATTTTTCTCAAAATTTCATATGGTGTGAACTATTTGTGTATAAGGTATGAAGAAATCGTGAATTCCCTAGGGATATGACGAAGTCACGAAAGATATGGAATACTCTTCACGCCCGGGGAGGTACCTTATCGCCAGCCTCTTAACCCGTCGTAAAGCTGCACGATCTTCATGCCCAGTGTTTCGTCTACGGTATGGCTGCCGGAGCTACATTGTATCAGGTGAACGTCTTTTCCTTAAAAGAAAAGGCACGAGACAACCTCAGATAGGATTTCTTCTCTATTTGCGGTTGAATTTGGGTGTACAATCTACATAGGCAGTGACCACTCAAGCCATATAGGCTTCTTCATTTGAGGTTAGATTTGGGTGTCCATAGACAGTGCCCATTTGGCTGTTACCTGATGCCCGTTTGCTACTCAATTCCTATCAAAAGAAACATGCCGTGTCTGGTATTTCCGTGTGTCTGTGGCGCAGTCTGTTGGGGGCCAGCGCATATATTTGCAACTGCGTTAAACGCGACGCGTGCCCCGCGTGCGCAACTCACCAGGGATGCACCGGAGTGCTGCAGGTTTTTAAAATAAGGTCATCGGTCTATTTGTGGGACGCTGGACCACGATCCGTCTCAGACGGGAAATGTACATGCCTGTAACACATTAGTGACTCACTGACGGCTCTTCACTCACAATGACATGGTTTTGGAAGTCCTCAGTCCATCACGCTGGTCTAGTGCGGGCGGCTGGTCTACACTTTTACGTGTTTGAGATCATAAAAAAATAACTCTTAGGCATGCAGGTTCAATGGTACAGCAGATGATATTTAATTTTGAAAGTGCACATAACGTTAAGTCATTGGTGCGTGCCACTGGGATACGAACCCGGACCCCTCTATTAAGAGGTCGAATTCTAAGCCAAATATCCACTAAAAGGATTATAGGCTATACTAATAGGATTTAAGATGTTCTTAAACGGTGTAGGTGGTCGAGAAAATGTGCTATCAGTAGTTAAGTGGCATTAAGAAGGGGCAGGAAAGTAACATGGTATGGTAATGACGTAATAAGTACTACGAATAGAATTTAAGATGTTTTAAATATGGAAGGAATAATAGACTTCTTCTTTGCATGATGTCCATATTCCACTATCGAGTATATTTGAGTAAGCTTCAACTTCTAAATGGTATTACTACAATAAAAACGTTACACAGTTGGCTTGTCGGTTGATTATTCACCTGGTAACCCCTTCCCGTTGGAGAACTAATTCCACAAAACTCATTTCAGACATCATTTTCGAAACAATTTTCACAAGAGATCAAAGATTGCGTCAACGATTGTCACCGTTCGTCACAAGTGACGCTAAACCCGCCTTCAAGTGAAATTCTACTTTAACTCCTTCAGTTAAAGCTCACTTTACATTCCAAAATTTATGGCTGCTGTACATACATTAGAAATAAATTTATTTTTTTCATTCCCCGTGTGAAGTGATGATTATCCTTTGAGTATTAAACCAAACCGGAGACGCCGCGCGAGCTACTTTCTATACAAAAAAGTCTGGCACTTTTGGTGCGGGGGGAGGCAACGCTCACTAATGCAATGTTAAATACTAAGGCATTTTTCATCACATCGCAATGCACGCTCACAAACAAAAAATGAACACTAGCTTAAACTATACGCACACTATCACATTCTGTCATGTAGGGACGTCTATCAACACGCACAAAATTGCGACAGATACGTAAACGAGATAGTGACTTGACCCTGTCGACATAACTATCGATGATAATATATTTTTATTAAATAATATGCACCTACAGCATATTAAGAAAATCTTAAAAATAAATCAGAGTCACTTTCTTCGTAAATCTATTTGACGTAAAATGTTTAAATATGGCAAATAAGTTGCGTGAAAAATATAGCTCCATTTTTACTACTTAAAGTTAGGATTGTTGTCAAAATCTGCAAGGTGTCATAAAATAAATGTAAAACACTGAATTATTTAAAAATATTTATTAATAAAAAAAACATCTTCGTCCCCAATTTTATTTTATCCAAATGGCCCGATTCACTGCCTCTTTAGGAAAACTGCAAAATAAATATATAAAAATATCGCTGAGAAATAATCGATATCGACTATTGTAAATGTTAGATATGTCCCATCACTCAATGTGTTGCCAACTTTTTGGAATTCTATCAGCCTATTTTTTCATATACAATATAAAAAATAAAGAACATTAATTGTATGTAAAACATCAAGTCTAATTTAATAATTTCAGTGTTTATTAAAATCCTGATTTTCTTTTTCGAATCACCTAATGATTGCGAAGCCATTAGGTATAACTGGTGTGTCTTTTAAAAAAATTCTAAGGCACTGGGATATCACCGCTTCTTATCATAGAAGTAACAAGAAATAGAAGTAAAGCTAGATAATAGATTCTGCCTCAAAATTTACCCCAAATTAGACCAAGTACAATTTGCTGGCAACACCCTTTGATAATGATATTTATGGGATCTTTTGCTAATTTAGAGCATTATTTAACTAAATTTAGACTCACAGGTGAATAGTAATGTTATCTTTTGGTAGACTGGATGTTTGTGATCGTTTTTACTCCAAAAAACACTGCAATTCGGCATTTTTGACGGAGCTCTTTCCGCACGCTCTGTGACTTAACGAATGAGGCGTGACATGCGGCCAACTAGTTTTATATAACCAGTATGATCGCCGCTCTCGTACCTTTGGCAGAGGGGAACGCCTGTTAGTGGCGCCTCCGGTTTGGTTTAATACTCAAAGCGAGGAATAAATTAAAAATTTAAATCAATTCTTACGTCTGCAAATGACAATGTGATTTCGTCATAATTATAATACTTTTCCGTCATTAAATTTAACGTAATTACTTACAAAAGTAGGTGTAATTATTTGATAATAATAAAAAATAACTAACGATTTTTAGACTGAATAAAAACAATTAGTTAAGTTACTATTTGTTTTTATTACCTATTAATAGGTAGCTCATCTTTAATTACCTCACCACACCGGTAGTATTATTAAGGTAGGTAGTACGTAGTTTTATATGTTATGTTAGCTGTTAGCCTAAACTTTAGTTAATTCTCAAGCAATTACACAGTTTCGTATAGTGATCGCGCTGCCATTAGTATGGGAAGATGTCAAGACAGCTGACATAATAATATGACATACTAATGACTGAGGTTTACTGTACGAAAACTTTGACGATTGACGAAGGAAACGTGTTAAAAAAAACTATTGCTCAAATTAATTTAAATGGCAGTTTCTTTCAAAAAACATGTATGTAAAAATGACGATTCATTTTTGATTAAAAAATTTACAAATAAAAAAAGTTCGCTCACCATGAAACGCCCGAACAGGGACTTGAACCCTGGACCCTTGGATTAAAAGTCCAATGCTCTACCGACTGAGCTATCCGGGCACTTACTAAGGAAGACGAAAAAGTTAATGAAATGAATCCAATGACAAAGTATTGATTCTGTTATAATATTTTTTAGTTATTATTTTTTTCTTGATACAAATCAATACATCATTTTGAATATCTTACGGATGGATGTTTGTTACTCCCACGTAATAACGGCTGAACGGATTTGGATGAAACTTGGTACACACATAGTTTATAAGGTGAATTAACAAATCGGATACTTATTAACCCACTCTGGGCCAAATTCTTCAGTCCACGCAGACTAAGTCGTGGGAGAAAGTTAGTTAGCACACAAACAAAGCTTTTTCGATGTTATTTTATTGCGAAAAAAATATTGAATACCAAAGATTTTTTTTTAAATAATAACGCATACAAAAAACCTTCACATACCTAAATAAAAGATATAATAAAATAATACACCCAGAGCTATGAATAAGATCAACCTCAAAGCAGGCTTTACGTACTCGACGACTCTTTTAAATAAAAAAAATCAGCAGTTTAACCCACCATTGATATTTAAGTATCGAATAAATTGCACGACCTGTTCGACATCGTCCCAATGTTGGGACGAGATATACTCGTAAATTAATTTAATTTAGTCTGGCCATTTTCCCGCGGAGGGATTTATAGGAGGCACCGTGACAACGGAGACGCCAGACGGACGGACGGCCGATGTATTAGTACTTTGTACAGCACCGAAATACGTCGCCTAAGGACCGATTCACTCTTGCTTACCTACATAATTTGGTCCAACGCAAAGATTTTTATGTGTTAAGATGGAGTGTCGCGATATCAAAAATGGGACACCTAAAAATACATCGCCCAAGGACCGCTCCACTCTTGTGTGACACTCTCAAATCTACATCAGTGATTCCAACGCAAAGAATTGAAGTTATAATTCAAAATGGAGTGTCGAGATATCAAAAATGGGAAACCTAAATAAGCGTCTTTTTATTTTTAAGTCGCTTGTATTAGGCACCTGAAATGCTGCATGTCACTAATTATATTTTTTCCAATTTTAGCAGTAGGTACCTACCAAATTTTTTCCTATTTTTATTTACTCAAAATACTTTTTCCCGAGTTTTTTTTTGGTGTTAAAGACACTACAAGTACTAAGTATTTCAATTTGTAGCGATGTGTAACTACTTTTCTTCAACGCCGACATCAAAAAGAATAATATTATGAATAATTTAGAATAAATAGAATATCTATATCATTTTGCTAAAATAGCATAGACAAAATCATTTGATTGATAATTTACATCTTAAAAGATATTGGAGTGCAATTTAATTAAAGTGTTCAGTGTGAGCCCGCCCTTATGCTGCATTTAGCCGTCTGCGTTATATTTAGCGCTGAAAGCGTTTTAATATCGCTTTACTAAAACCAACCCTTTCTGGAATGTCACTTGTTGCGAGCTGTCGACGGAAATCGATGCACTTGCCAATCCATCTTTCAAACCGTGACTTTTCGAAATTTTCAAAATAAAAGCTATCGCTAAAAAAAGTTAACGCAAAATTAACGGTCAGTACCACTAGAGCGAATTAAATGAGTGCTTCCGTCCTTCTGAGGGCTCGTTAAGCCGTCGGTCCCGGTTGTGATTGCTAAGATAGCAGTCGTTAAACCTTGTCGGAGGACCTAGGGGCGGTTTGAAAACAACCGACACGGGACCCGTGCCCATCGGTGGGCCATAAAGGGTTGCAGTTATGTGACGCGGTATGCCCCGCGGTGGGACCTAAAATAGAGTTGCCATGAATACTGTATCTAATGAATATTGTACTAATTTAGTATAATCTATATACTTATTTATACTATTATAAATGCGAAAGTTTGTGAGTGTGGATGGATGTTTGTTACTCTCACGCAACACCGGCTCAACAGATGTGGATGAAGTTTGGTATACAGGTAGTTTACAACCTGGATTGACGTATAGGATTCTTTTTATCCCTCTCTGGACATGGACAGAGTTCCAAAATCTACGCGGACGAATTCGCGGGCAAAGTCTAGTCTGACATAATTTTTCAGGTAAGGCTGGCCGGTGTAGCACCTGAGATTTCTCAATGGACTAGGACTCTAGGCAATTCAGGTCGCGACACAGCTCAATATCAGTCGAGTCAAGCGCAATAATACAAATGTTTCATTCCGTAATACCGCCAATTCCTCGGTAAATCAGCGTAAACTGCGAAGACAATTTAAAATGCCCGTCTCATTCCCATGGTATTGCCATGAAGACATTTTGTCGTCATTTTATGAGCGACTCCAACATCAGAACATTTAAGGCGGGCTAGACTTGTTTGCAAAAGTGTGGATAGTGCCAAGTTCGGCGGCTTTAGTTCGTCTACGGTCGTTTGGGTCCCGTCCAATCACCAAACACTATTCAGTTCCCATAGGGATGAGCTAGGCAAGGTGTCGATAAGTTGGGTGCGAGGATACGATATCGATACAAGCAGTTGTAGATGAGTTGTTTATATTCTTTGGTTGAAATTTTAGGCATAGAATGAGAGCCTGGTCCAGTTGCTAAAATTCGACCTCTTGCTCGAAGGGACGGGATTTGAATATCAGTGGCACGTACCTACTAATGATTTCACTCACCCACTTTCTGTTATGGTAAAGATAAATGAGGAACATATAATAAATGAGTAAAGATAAAAGATGAGGAAACCTGCATGCATAAGATTACTCCATAATATTCTCAAATGCATGTGAAGTTCACTAACCCATATTAGGCCAGCGTGGTGGACTAAGGCTTACATCCTTCTCATTGTAATAGGAGACTCGACCCTGCTGTAAGTCTTTAATGGGTTACAGATATAAAGGCAAATAAACCAGAGTCAAGTGCTGGGGACTGAAGATTTTAATGTCGAAATCGTAGGATTTTCCCGTCATGTAAACTTTTGTCATTCTACTACGCATAGAATGCTTCTACGGCTTGCTCAAGCGGGTCAAGAACGGAACGAAAACTGAGTAGATATATCGAATTATCGATGTTGTTCAGTCCCGTCCCTAGTCCCAAACTTTACGTTTTCTACAAGTCACATAGTATGGGAGTAACATAACGACCAAGAGGAACTTGCCTTGCCAAAATATAGTTATTCCCTTACGCAATTTCCTTCGGGATCGGTCGTTGACCCCATCCAGATGATAAATAGCGTCGCCGCCCTTCACAGCCTTGGTGAATGATATCATATTTTCTCGTTGTGTTCCTATGGTTGTAGCAACACATAAATATTAATTATCGTATCATATTCGTATATTGTTGTTTTCTTTCCTCGGAAGAGATTTGTTCAGCTGTTTTTTTATGCTGACGTAATCTTCAGTATTAGATACTAGTTCATAGGCAGTCGGTGAAAGTTATGACTATGGGTTTTCAATAGCTCGGGCCAAACCGGTCATCACAGAGAGCGGTCAATTTAGTTCATAATCCAATGACGAACTAGTTAGTTCTATTAGTTCATTAGTTCAATTTAGTTCTTGTTCCCTAACCTAACCTAACCGGTCATCACACAGAGCGGTCAATTTAGTTCATAATCCAATGACGAACTAGTTCGTTCTATTAGTTCATTAGTTCAATTTGGTCCTTTTTTTTGAAATAATTTAGTAAGAGCGGATCAGACTTTAGCGCTGGATTAGAATAGATCCTTTTAATATCGCCGAATAGAAAACGGTGTTTTCCAAAGTTTTCTTACATTGAATGTATAATGAATGTATTACATTCTACACTGGGTTAATGGAATTGACAAAGTCTGAGTAGAGTTGTTTGCTAGGTATGACCGTCGATCCTGGCGGTATTTTCTTCTTCTTTGTATTATTATTTAGACCTTTTATTATAGATGAGGTGGGATATTACACCTGGGTCCAGAGAACGATAAATAATATGACCTGAGTGGCGCAGTGGTTAAGACAGCGGTGCGCTGCGCGGAGGGTCCTGGGTTCGATTCCCAGCAGAGCAGAGATTTGAATGATGAATTTAAATTTCTGTTTCGGGTCTGGGTGTGTTGTGTTGTTGTCTTGTGTGTGTCCGTGGCGCCCACGACACAGGGAATAGTGTGGGGCTATGAGTGTGAGGCGTTAATTATTTATTTATAATATCCTATATCTAAGCTGATCCAGGTTAGGTATATATAACGTGGTTACCAAACTTCATCCAAATATGTAGGTATATTCAGCCGTTATTGTATGCACATGTATACATACACAAGTGGTGTAGGTAAGAATAGGATATTAGGATTTATCTGAAAAAATCTGTTTGACAACGGGTAATAAGGTCGGCGAGGTGCCTACAATTACTTGACAACTTATTAGGTCTTTCTATGCCTAAGTGCCACATATAGCTAGTATTCTCCTGTACTTCTAGGCCAAGAGACATGCAGACAGGGTCGACGACCAGGTGGGCGGACTATATAGCGAGATAGCAACTTGCCGCCGACTCCCGTCCTAGTCGACAGTTTGGCCATATCAAATTTACTGATTATAATTTATAGATAAAACCATTCATGTGCGAGTCGTAAAATGAAATGGATTGTAATATCGAATCGTTAAACAAAATAATTTGATCGGTTTAGGAAAAACTACTTTGATGTGTTGGTAGCAATAACACACGCTAGGAAAGATATTGTTATAATATAAAAGGTTGTTAACACCTATTTAGTTTGTACAGATTCTTATTAGTCTGTCTATATAGTACATTAAATTTGGAATTTAGATCGTTTAATATAAGGTGATAGCCCGGTGGCTTAAAATTCGACCTCGATTCCAGGGGTCCGGGTTCGAATCCCAGAGTCACGCACCAATTACTGTAAAAAAGTTATGTGTGCCTTATAAAATTAAATATCACCAGCTGTTACGCTGAAGCAAAACGCCGTGAGGAAACCTGCATGCCTGAGAGTTCACAAAAAAAAAATTCTCAAAGATATGTGAAGTCCACCAACCCACCGCCTAATGTTGTCATTGTAGCCTATGGATGCACGCATCCAACCTCAAATAGTAAATCTGAGGTCGGATGCGGGTGCGCTACTCATGAGGACTAAACTGTTCGCTTCAAATAAAGCTTGGTGTACATGTGTTCAAATAAACCAGTGCCGTGAACATATCAGCCACAGTACGCCTCACATTTTGCCATACAACGCACACGTAGGGTATTACGGCCTATGTCGAAAAGCTTTTTATATGAATTCGTTAGTCATAAAAACCCATAAAAAATTGGAAAAATATTTTTTGCAAAAATCCCCGCACAGTCAAAACACGGTCTCGGCCGTCTCGGCGCTGCCGCCATGCTTGTGACGTCACTCACAGTGTAAAGAATACATCTCAGTAAAGGAAGAAAGTTATTTTTGCAAAAACAAAATGAGTTACACAGTTACAGTCCTTATCGTTGGTGTCTCGTGCCTGAATGCAAGCATTAAAACACCCGGGAAAGTACTTACATAGATGTCTTAACGTTCCTCAATTCAGATGAGCTGAAATCGGGATTGCATGCGAAAAATTTCGCAAACTTGCATGGTGCGAAATACCCTATTTTACAATTTTTTTTTACTTTTACTTTTACAAGCTCGGCGCACAGGCTTCATTTAACCCAGTTGAAATTTAGCACGCTTGACACACTGACACCTGTAGTTTGAGGCAAAAAGCAAGTCTTGACCCACCACGACGACACCAGGAACAAGGCTTCACTACGCCATGTCCATCACGTACCAACTTTTTGTAGGGACCTTTGTAGGGACAGGTGGAGTCGTGATACAAAAAACCGACCCCCAGAATTTGAATATCATACTTTTTTGTAGAACAGTTTTTGTAAGCGACAGTCGCGTGGGCCCATGAATATTATGAAATTGCGTTTATTTAATTTGAAGTATGACGAGAAATAAAAAATAAGTGTCTGTTCATTGAAATTGTTTGCCAGGTGATATAGATATTGGAGAATCCATATGCTGTAGGAGTTGCACGGTAGCGTATGTTGTCATGTCCAATCAAACTAGCCCAATGTGGGTCATAAATGGGTCAGTTCTGTGTATGTTTAGTTTATTAATTAATTTTGTTTTAATCTGTCTATTCTAAAAAAATATTCACAAGATGTGTCCTCACAATTCAGTCATCGATGTAATGTAAGCTCATAACACATGTGTTAGAATTAGAACCTCTTTATTGTAATTTGCTCTGGTAATTAATAATAATTTACCGTCGTCTCGTGACCCACCAAGAAACAATAAATGATCTCAAAAATATAAGATTTTTTAGATTTATACACGTACAGTCTGTTAATTCAGATTTTAAGTGTAGATATGGTACACTTCAGTATATTATACAAAATGAAGACAGCAAACGATCCATTTCTCGAAAGTCCGCCGGCGAGTTGAAAGCGGAAATTAGCCGTAAGTATGCAAAATATTGTAAAGCGTTACGGTTTGATGTAATATGGGCCAATATTGCGGCCTCAAAGGGCCCGCCAATTGAGGGTACAGGGCGGGGGCCTCATTACGCGGGTGCCTCAAAACACGCTACTTGAAGATAAATGTGTTATCTTCACCCGTTTAGAGGTTTTTGCGGTTTAAGGTTGTTTTGACTTTTTTCTTAATAAGAAAAAAAGTTTTTTTTTCTTTTCAAAAGTTTTATTCGTTACGTTTTCTATTTATAGTGAAGTAAAAGATGATTTTGATGGTTTAAGTACACTACGGATTCAATTATAGACACATTTCCATTATTCTTTATTCCATACTTTATTTCAAATTCCGTCAGATACCTAAATATTTCAGCCAAGTAGTGCAGGGTACACTGTAGATACCGTACTGTATCGATGAAGAGTTTAACCTTTGCATGAAGATCGATACCACAAAATTAGTATAATTTTAGGTAAATACTCATGTCACCCTGCAATAATGTAATGTTCTAAAGCACTTTATCTACTTGTACATCTTCCTCATTCACAAATTTCTAATAACTATAATTTATTTTTTAAACCAATTTTAAACTTTTTTCAATAAAAAGTAGTGCCGAGATTGTTTACCAAATAGGACAAGAGAATAAAAACGGACTGTAGGTATCGTATTACTTACATTGCAACTAATTGCAATGTTAATTCCTACCTTACAGGGAAAGTACCTACTTACTTTTAACATTGAATATAAATAATTATTTTTATTAAAAGCGGAACAGTGGCACGTGTAGAGGCGATAAAACGAATAATTTTAGATAAAATCTACCAGAGTGCAATCTAGGCAGCTTTGACGAACTTTCAGACGACAGATGTCATGCGCTCGCGCCTCCAGTAGGGTTGCCACTTGCCGCATAGCAAGAATATTACAGCAACATAATGGCCCAATATTGGACTGTTAGATTGCTACGTTCATTGAGTATTCAAATGAAATCAAGTTTTAATTACAATTATAAAGAGGCAAAATATTTTTTTAATTATATTTAACAAGTAAAATAGTTTTAATTATTAAAATATCTATGAACTTCAACTTGACAGTGACATTTTAGTTAGAACAAGAGTAAGTCAACATTGAAAAATGTCCATAAAACTGAAGACCTTTGTTGAGTCTCCAATAAAACGGTTTTAGAGCTTTTATCGTCATCTTCTATCCTTACCACTACCAACGTTCCTGATGGTCTCGTCGAAACGCTACTTGTAAATATCTATACAGTTCTAAGCACTCGGCTGTGCCAGTACACACTACAACGTACACATGTGTCTAAATACACAAATACTTGCTTCATGTGCCAATAACTCACGCGTGACAGCCCTATACGTGCGCAAGCGCCTCCAAAAACATCTATTTAACCTCAAAATGAGCAGTTTTTGTGTTAAGTTTTTATTTAACTTACCGGCGTCTACTAATATTATGCTTATGTTACCATTTTTTCTGTTCTTATCTCCTATGGGTGTTTGATGAGTGAAAAAATATTTTTTATCTGTGACGGCAGACGTTGGGGAAAAAAGTATTTTTTAACTTAGCATATGGTGTACCTTAGCGCGTGCTGCTTGCACATTGCGTTGAATTTTTTTCGCATCCGATTTAAAATTCGAACATAGCGACGCATATGCGCGGGCGCTGATATTTTTTCTTTTTTTTTTCGATAAAAGACGCCGGCTTCCGCGGGCATGCTGCCTTTGTTTATTATAATACAAAAAGTGATCTCCAAATAAAACGTGCGCCTATTGTTGTGGGTAGGTACGTCTGTCGAGATAGAACTTACTTATAAGGTCGTTATAATGTTTGGATCCATTACTGAAGGACCATAAAATTATTACTTTTTAACGTATTTAGATTTAGAAGATTATTCAGTGTTATATTGCAGGACTTTTTAGTAATTCATGTTATTATTTAAGTCAACATAAGTTTTAAGGTATCAAATTAATGATGTCAGATTAACTTGTTTCATGATAAAAAGACTGACATCAAATTAGCTCTATTTGTAAAGCTATTTTTAAACATTTCCCAAATCGCTTTCTAAACATAAACAATAATTTATTCGCTCGGCTTGAAAGGGTTAACCGCATTTCACGGCGGCTGGGGTGTTGAAAACATATTTAACACTTAGAGGGGTGATTCATTAATTGTTTCGAAGGGATTATAATTATTTCCCACCTGAGACAACCCTTTGGGGTTGTAACGGGGTAGATTAAAACGCCAAGTGTCATGAGTGATCGTTTGTTTGCTTTAATTTTTATTGCCTCTACTTTCGTTGGACTTTTGAGCTTTTAACTTTTAGAACATAGCAAGTAGCAAGATCATAACGTATCGTTCCAAACCCTTTCTAATGAAAAATATAAAGGTTAATAATATATTATTGATTTAAATACTTTGATTTAAATCTTTGGCTGTATTTCGTTTGTTATTTGACCCACTTTTGTTAACTCTATATGTAAAAATAAGTACATTAATCAGATATTTAAAGACATGTGGTATATTTTTATAAAACAGACCGATATTAAAAAACGAAATTCCAACTAAATACCTAAATACCGCCTTTTATATGTATCTACCAGGTACTCTTTACTACTTTTTAGGTATTTTTCTAGATATAAGAGGCCATTTTTCATAGGGAAAAGAAACGAAGGATCGAGTAATATGCTCCCGCTGATAATAAAACGTAGAATCGCCAGGAGAGTTCGTAATAAGCAAAGTACTTAGACACCAAACGGTCCTTCCAAACCCATAAAACCACGGAATAGTGGGAATGAAGCCGCGATTTCTGACTAGTGTGTTTATGAATGCCGTCGGTATATTTAGCGGACATTCCGGGAAACAACCGGACATAAAGGGAGGAATCCCACAACTCTGCCATTCATTCATGATTGAAATGAAGCTCGCATGCTAATCTATCGGCTAGACGGGGACGGCTATAGTTAAACTGACCATTTTTTTCAAACCCTAAAACGGGACAAATTAAAACGTCAAAATCTTAAATTTATTAATTGTCAGTTTATTGGTGAACAGATTTCGCCAGTAGGCTTTGGTATAATTAAAGAGATGTCTTTTAGTAGTTAAGAATTCGTTTAGACTTTTAAGATCAAATTTGTCTATTAGGCATCACTTTTGATAAAATGTGGTCACGTTCGGGTTACTGTACGCTCATTTTTAGCAAAGCGCAAGCGAGGCGCAACTATCATTGCCAGATTTTTGTAGTGATTAACTGATTATTATACTTTTTTTTTCTAAAACGGGACATGTATCCCCAGAATGTTTTTGGGGACACCGGGACAGAGTAGGTCAAAACGGGACTGTCCCGTTCAAAACGAGATGTGTGGTGACGTTAGGTATAGTGCAATGCTAATCGGATAGGCATGCTTCATTCATACGCTTTTGGTCTGTGTTTGAATGAGTAATGTGCGAGCACTCACTATTGTGCCGATATTGCGTTGAGCTTTCAATTTGTTTTTTTAACCGACTCGCACTAGGCCAGCGTGGACTAAGGCCTACACCCTTCTCATTCCGAAAGGGGACCCGACCGACCCTGCGATGGGTCATTAATGGGTAAAAGACATTTTTTTTCGAAATTTAAGACCATTAGTACTTTTTTTATTTTCCCTAAAACAAATAAGATCCACAGAGGGCAAAGTATGGATTGTTATTTAATATTTTAAATCAACAAAACAATAAGAAAGGTTGTAGGTATAATATTTTTTCACTTTTAAAATTATTGATAATTATGCTTTTTTCTCTATTCTATTCTTTATTTCTATCGTTGCATTCCTAACAACTTTTAGTTTCTTCCTAAGTTTCTGTGTAATTTTTGTAATAGTTCTGGTAAGTTAGGTTAGACGAACCTAGATATTAACTAGGAACTTCCTTTAAGAGAAGTACCTATATCAACAGAAGTGGACAAACTACAAAGATAACTTGGAGTTGAAAATAATAAAGAACTTAATTACATTGCTTATAAAGAAGAATAATTATTCCAATTTCTTAATAAGAAAAGGAAGGTACCTAAAACAACTCAATACCTACATAAATGTACTTCCTTGCTCCCAGTACCTATCTAAATCTAGGCATTATGTAATGCAGAAAATTGAAACCAAATAAACACGTTTATTACGCAGTACGCTCTACGCAGCCATGCACCTTACTAGTAAAGTAAAACAAAGATAACTCGCTTAACTTAACTGGACCGCGCTGTTTACTATTGACCCTATCGTAACAAAAGTGTAGTTAATACGAAGACAAAACCTGTATCGGCTACATCCAAAGACGCTACGCATACAGCCCTAGTGGCCAGACGTGATGGGAGCGCAATAAACAACAATAACCAAGTAACTCGCTTTTACGACAAGTAATATAATCTATGAATAAAATTCTACACACTACCTGGCCGATTCCCACGCCCAAACTAGGGAATCGGAGGTAAAAAAGCATTACGGAGAACAAAAATCATTTTCACACCTTAGCGGAAAGGTTTTAAAGATGCTTTTATTACGAATGTAAAATGATAATGAAATGAATGTTTGTTACTTTCTTTGGGTTTTCTTTAAACGTTTCTGGTAGCGACATCTAGTGATCATGTTAAAAAAATTTAGTACTAAACAGCGCCATCTAGTGAAGATTTGGAGAACTACTAGATGGAGTGTTTGCTAGTGACATCTATTGGAACTACAAGAAAGCATTTTCTCTGTTACTCAACCACTGTATTACGTAGTTTTGCTATTGCCCAACAGATGGCAGCATAGTCTGATAGCTAACGTAAGTTTCAAGACACCCCACATAGATGGCAGTATTTCCCATAAAATTCAATACCAAAATTACCTTTAAGAGTTATTGAGAATAATTGTGAGAAATAAAAACGAACGAATAAAATGAAAATAATAAATAACTGAGGAATATAAAAAAGTATTGACCGAATATCCTAGGTGCACAATCTTTTACCGTCTTTGTACAATACTAGTTGACCCGGCAGGCTTCGCTCTGCCAATTAATTTGACTAATATCGCGAAGTTTTTTGTTCTATCATCAATAGTTTCCGCACCGCATGCAACGAAAGACGTTTTAGGGCACTTTTTTTATACTTTTTTTTTACCTTGGGTTACGTTAATTAAGTTTTAGTAAGGATCCCTAATCTTTTCTAGCAATAAATATAGCCTATGTTACTCAGACTGAATGTAGCTTTGTAGATTGAAAGAATTTTTGAAATCGACACATTAGTTTTTGAGTTTTTTCATTACAAACGTACATACACACACACACATACACACACAAATACAAATTTTTCCTGATTATAATATAAGTGTAGATATACAACTAAACTTTCTTTTTCTTTTACGAACTATAAATAAACTACAGAAGTGAAATGAGCAATATGAACCTTTCAGACCTCCCCATCAGTTTTATCCTTATTATAATTATTATTTTAATTTGATTTTCTACAAAACTTATTGTTTTTGCGATCCCTCCTTTAACCTAAGTACAGCAAAAGCTCACCCTCATAAATCGCGCGTTCTAATAAACAGCTCAGTAACGCCATCTGTCGCAGACGCGCTCATAATTCACCGCGATAAATCAAAAGTCTGTCAACAGATGGCGGTAGAAGTTGTGTAATATATCTCGAAAGGAGGGAAAATTGTGTTTACGAGTTGTCGACTTTACGAATGTCGCAGGTGGGATGCTTACTTTCTTCTTTATGTCAGCAGTAAAATATTACGTAGAAGATGAGACGGGGAAATATCACTTAGAAAATTACAAAGAGGTAGGTATCTAGATTATACTACTTAGTTTATTGGAAATGAGTAGATCAGTAGACTATATAGCAATCAGCAATTAATTTAGGTAGAAATGACCAAGAATCTATGAATGTACCTATAAGTTAAGTGAATTTTTCAAGTGTGCGTGGATGGGAAATCCGAAACTATGAGGAATATCGAAAAATGCTGAAAGGAGTTTGGGAACCGATTTGGAAACAATTTAATCAATTACAGTAATTCTACTTCCAAGGAAAGATACCAATGACCAAGGGACATTTTTACCGTATCAATAAACTATGTAGAATGTGGCAATAACCCTAAACCGTCGGTTGTCCACCGCGAGTAACTGGCAATGGGTCGTTTGGACCACACGCTGCGATCGTAATGCTTTCCAACGAGATGTAACCGACTCAACAAGTGTAATATATTGTCACTTGGTTCTAAAAATATAGGTTTAATAAAATACAACTGGCTGTAAACAAATTTTGTAAAAAATGTGTTTTTGATTGTAAATCAATTAAGGTTGTAGAGCCATAATACTCGGGGTACCTTACCGCCAGCCTCTTAACACGTCGTAAAGCAGCATTTTGTTCTTTCATATCTTGTGTTTCGGCTGAGGAGGTTTGGATGCCGAGGATACTTGAGGCGAACATCTTAGTCCTCATGAGTCTAGATATTTCCCGGAAAAAATACAAATAACCTTTAACGCAAAACAACCGTTTTTTATGGAAAATCATTTTCCATAAAACCCACACCTCATAAGGAAGTACTGTATGGAATCTGTTTTGTGTCTGAAATGATTATTTCCCGGCGGCGTCGTAAAGAAGGGTGTCTTAACATATGACATTTGCTTGGTCTACGGTACCCATACATTTTGTAAACCCCATAACAACGAAGATATGATTAAAAAGTATTTGGTTATTTTGTGACAAAATTGTATTGTATTGTAGTCTTAAAAATGTTGAAGCGTAATCATTTTTAACATAGATAAGGCAGTGGGAATTTTATGAGGTGGAAAATACTATAATAATATGTTTGTAAATTGTTCAATATTGATCAAATTTGAAGTTGATCTCAAAAGATAACTCATAATTTTCTTTTTCTTTAAAAATGTGTCAAGTTCCAATAATTTTAATAATTTTAATGAATCTCTGACCAAATTATTATCAAACTTGAATTCGTCGCGCGCGATACGTAGGCACCGGTAAATAACGTGGATGTATGGTGTTACTTACACCCTATAATTTCAACAATAGAAACTTAAAGCGCGAACTTTCGATAACTATACATGAAAATTCCAAATATTAACGAAGATAGGAATAAATGTGTCCTCTTATTCAAATAAACAGAGTTAATAAACCAGTCACAGCTTACACTAATAGAAGGGGATCTTTAAAAAAACCATTTCGTATCTCGGATCGCGTCACCGTGAAATCACCCCCCCTGCCCGCCCTCCCCTCACCAATTAGCGATTAATGTAGTGGAAACCTTGGTTTTGTGGTTCTTTTGAGGCACCGCGATTTTCTTTAGGTTATCTGTTTCCATTGTTGGAAGTAATACGACAAACGCTTTGTCTTCCAAAATGTACCTAATTTAAATCTAAAAAATCTAATACCTGTGTGGCGTAGTGGTTAAGACGCCGGTACGCTGTGCAAAGGGTCCTAGGCGATCCCCAGTGGAGCAGAGGTTTGAACGACGAGTTTAAATTTCTGTTTCTGGTCTGGGTGTGTGTGTTGTTGTCTTGTGTGTGTCCATGGCGCCCACGATACAGGGAATCCTAGTGTGGGGCTATGAGTGTGAAGCGTTATTTTTTTCACAACATTTAAAAATGAAATTTTCACTTTTTTAATCCATTGTAGCTTGCCAGGAATCAAGCAGCATAAGCATTATGTCAAAAAAGTGTGGTTGAGGTAAAGCACCAATCTTTGACCTGTCAGTAACCCATTAATGACCCACTACAGGGTCGGGTCTCCTCTCACAATGAGAGGGATGTATGGAGGGTGCGTTGGACTGTGCGTGTTTTCTATACAAATGGAAATACTTGCATACAACGCTAGATCACGCGTTCCCGCGCTACGCTGCGTGATGCGGGGCGGTGTTTTAATCGCCTTAATTAAAATATTTTTGACACAAACCGATCCTAGTTGAAAACATCATGATAATCGGATACTTCGCAGAAGTCGTGTGAATATTTTTGACACACGCTGAACCAAGCTGAAAGTATGATGATAGTCCGTTACTTCGCAGTAGCCGGAGTGTGCAATGGAAACGATCCCCAAATATTACAGTGCTCTCAACCGTGGTAATGTCTTTTCACCACCGTTACTTACCGCGTTTCAAAATTTACGAGGCTTTTCCAAATTGCATTATAATGCGACTATTTCAACGGCATTTCCCAATTTCACAAAATTGCCACGAATAACGCTTCACAGCTTAATTCACTGTCACACCGTCACACTAGGATTCCCTGTGTCGCGGACGCCATGGACATACTCGTACACTCACAGACCAGAAACAGAAATTCAAATTCATCATTCAAATATCTGCTCTGCTGGGAATGGAACCCAGGATCCTCCGTGTAGCGCACCGGTGTCATAACCACCGCGCCACTTGGGTCGTCTTATCCTTATTTAGAATCCGTAAAAGCTTCCATTAATTTGATAATGTCGCACAACAAGGTACCTATTTTCTACACTCAATATTTTAGCTGTGCTTTTGAGTTTTTTTTTTAAACTTAGTTTACCCCAAAGGCAGCTGAAAAGAGACGCAATCAGTGGGTTACTAAGGGTTGTAAAGGATAATTACAAAATCGTTAATTTACTTGCTGGTGTACACGTTTGTTGACTATTTTAACACAACGACAAGTAATGAAACTACATAGAAATTCAACAATCACGACCACCAAACATTGCAACAGTCAACCAACATATTTTATTCCCGAAATCCGTAACATTCCCTCCAACCTAAAGGGTGCAGACGCGGGCAAATTGAAGAAAGTGGCTCTTTGATTTTATTTGCACTGTCCGCCTGGGCTTGCAAACTGATAGGGATGGGAACGAAACAAGCATATCGATTACTGTAGATAACATTGTCTTTGCATTACTATTACCTATGTAATAAAAAAAAATCGCTGTTCGTTAGTCTCGCTAAAACTCAAGGACGGATGGACTGATGTGGATTGTTTCAGTTCATCATGATAATAATATGATCGTATAAGTCCGAGTCCAATATCTAAACATGTACACACAAAGTTTCGTGGTTATTTAAGTGATAAACAATTTTATCGACAACCCAGGACTAGACAAAGGCACATCACCAGTTATTTAAACATAAAACATGTAGACACAAAGCTGCATGATTATTTAGGTGATAAACAATTTCATCGATAACCCAGAACTGGACAAATAGACATCACTACTTGTTCAAAGGACGGTACTTAACGAAACGGAGGTTGGGTTGAGAATATTGTCTGCGACGTCTGGCTTATCTATACACCTATACAAATAAATAACATCGGAGTGTCTGTTTGTAATATTAAAATAACCGCCTTTTACTAAATCCATATATGTAGGTATGTAGACGCGGTACCTAAACCAAAATAACATTTTTTACATTTTTTGTCTATCTGTCTGTCTGTATGTTTGTTCCAGCTAATCTCCGTAACGGCTGGACCGATTTTGATGGGACTTTCACTGGCAGATAGTTGATGTAATATGGAGTCGCGGCACAGCTAGTTTAAAATAGTAAGTAGGATAACCTTCAGCGCGCTTTGACGGTCGCAGGAAGATACAACATACCTTGCAAAAAATCATAATTAAAAGCAACACTCAAAATTGCCCTCCAGTATAAAAACCTAAGATCGTAAAACATAATAACCAGCGCCATGAAAAAATCAGAGTTTAGCCGATTCAGCAAACTCCAATCAAAACTTGTGCAATTAAAAAACAGTCATTAAACGGAACTGAACAGGGGATTCTAATTGTTACCGTCGAAAATTTAACTACACTTCTTAATGAGAGGCAATCATACTAAGTGCAGTCTTAGACGACTTTCGTTAGATGAGAATAAGAAACAGATAATTTAAAAAAATTAAACCGACATCAAAAAAGTATGAAATAAAATTTGTTACATACTTTAGGCTTCCTATTTTTTGAGGTTGGTATCTACCACAATTTAACTATAGAAATAAAATACTTGATAGTAAAGACACCAACCAACCTCATAGTTGCCTATAGTGAGCCTAAAGTATGTAACAAATTTTATTTCATACTTTTTTGATGTCGGTTTAATTTTTTAAAATTTTTTTTTTAAAGAACCTCAGGCCATGACATAATCACGCAAAAAAACATTTTACTTCAGTCATATAAGCTGATTTTCAAGACTGCTTTTACGCAAATGTAAAAAGTCAATTATTGGTGTAGCCATAGCAAATGAGAATGATTGTTTATGTTGTTCCCGGTATAGCTATAAATAGGTTATTCTTATATTAATTTACACTATACCCTCAAGAGTTCTAGCAAAATTGGTTCTAATTTCTGCGGATTTTGTTCACTCCCAATTTAATTTGGGAAACAAAAAACGGGTGTATCAATTGCTTCAGACAGGAGGGTTCCGTATGATTTATGTGTTGTGGAATTAAAATGTAGCGAGGGCGGGCGGATTGCAGGGCGGGCATGGTGCTGGGCGGGTAGCGAGAAGCGGGTTTGTTGGAAATTATTATTTTACTAAAATTATATAGGGGAAGTTTTTGGAAGGTGTGTTGATGAAGGATGTTTATTATTCGTACACGTAAAAACTGCTTAGTTTATGAATTATGAAATTCAATACATAGCGCGAACCTACAACTAACATACTACTAACATTTGCAATGTACTTGTATACGATCTTACAAAGAACATCCGTTCTACTTGCATTTCAAGATTCGTCACTTCACGCAATGTTATTCCTATTCCTTCCATTTCCATGTAGCAAACAGATCAAACCGGGTTCGAATCCCAGTGGTACGCACAATTAAATTAAAAAAAAGTTATAATATGTGCTTTAAAAAACAAAATATCACTTGCTGTAGATAACGGTGGAGGAAAACATCGTGAAAAAACCTGCAAACTTGTGAGTTCACAAAAATGTTTTTAAGGGCATGTGAAGTCCATTAACCCGGATAAGGCCAGCGTGGTGGACTAAGGTTTCATCTTTATCATTGTGAGAGACCCGACCTTGCTTGCGTCATTAATGGTTATAAACTATTGACTTCGCTAAACGAAACTAACTCAGTGTCATAAATCTAATTATTTCTACAATTGTGTGTGAGAGTAGAGAAGCGGTAGAGAAGCGGCCATACAAGAAGGATTTTGTACTTTAATCTACACAAAACGCTCGCCACATTACTAAGCACTAACAAACGGCGGATAAAGATAAAAGAGTGTTAATACAGCTTCACTAACGAATGAGCGGCTCACTCTCGACGAGATAAGCCCACGGCTTCTTTTTGTTTTATCTCGCCTTGTGCCTCCTGTCGTGTTGATGTAATGCCGTCTTTAATTTAATGGACCGTGGTATTTTGTTTAAGAGTTGATAAATACGTTAAAGTATAGTGAATTGTCAGTCATATCTTACGGTATATTACAGTTATATGTTATTCGTCAATTGTGTCGTCATGTGCAGTTAGCATGTCAATGTGAGGCACAAGCTCATAATTTACTGTATCGCGTTGTATAAGGTATTGCGCCGATCTGCTAATCTTTATGTCCTTCTTCACATTCTTCCAAAACCCAATATGTCCTGTTTTTGTGACGGGGGAAGACTTTCATAGTTACCCAAAAACCTCCTCGGTGGCCTTCCTCTGTGCATGTGGGGGGCTCCGGGATCTCCAGTGGAACGCACCGGTGCCCCCTATATATCCTAATCCCAAATTTTTCTGCCAGATGTTTTTGTTCTGGCGCTTGGACGATCTAGAGAACAGAACATCTCTTCGTTCATAAGTTTCCTTCTTAACATTCTCCCAGAACCATAGGGTTCTGAACCTTAGGTGCACCTGTCCCAGAACCTTAGGGATGTCCTTATCATATTTTTTTCTGCCAGATGTATCTGTTCTGGCGTTTGGCCGATCTAGCGAGTTTCCTTCCATCTCCACATCCTTCCAGAACCCTACAGAACATTCCTCGGAGTACTCACCCTCTCACACGGCGCCGGCGCGTGCAGCTGCCTCGCCTGGCCCCTGCCCAGCGCCTCCCTCTTCCTCTGCGCGCTGAACAGCCGGAGCTCCTTCCTCTCCTCGTCTGATAACGCGTGGCAGTACCGCACCTGGAACGTTCAATAATTGAAATTAATGCATGGTTCCTTACAAACACAAAGTTGGTTTAGTGAAACGTGGATTGGTAACAAATCCGAAAATCTTCAAGCTAAATGCAATCATAAACCTCGTGGTTACAACTTGGTGAATGTACTGTGATTAAGAATGCAAATATTTGCTAACAATGTAGGTAAACATACACACACAAACAAACACACATGCGCACACACACATACCTGGTGTATATATACATTCTTTATTATGGTGCATTAATGCATACACGGAGTATACTCGTAAATTTTGACAAACATTTGGATGCAGAAGACCTCGCCATTGACAAAATCCTAGCCTTCATCAAGAATAGGCATGATGACAGTAATCAAGTATCGCCAAAATGTTAATCTGATCTAATGAAATAGGATTCAAAGATTTTGAAACATGTATTGATTCTCTTATTAATGTCGAGATTAATAATTTATTTGTTAAAATAAATCTACAAAATACATCAATCCGCCATGATAGCTTAAACACCCATCAGATCGAATTACGTCAATTTACGTCACGTCTTAGTAAACGTCATTTTTTTCGTAAGCATATTATACGCGATCTGGCATTTTTTACTGAGTCGTAGCGCAATGACAGACGCCATCACACGGGCGAGCGTTTTGGAATGAATTTGAAATTTAAAATTTAAATGTACTTTTATTGCACAAAAACCTTAATTTTCTACAAAAATATGATATATTTTAGACATAATAGAAACTTCTGAATGTCATAGAAGAGTTTTTGAAAATTAGTCATCATGCCTATTAGATAGTACCCTCTGATTTTAGGATGGGAGCTTCCTCCTTGTAATAGGATGAGCTATTAGCTGTTGAGCCATTGTTTGAGCCATCTTTCTCACACAAAACCACGTTCATCGTGATCCCCACCTCATTGTCCTGCGGCGGCAGTTGCTGCAGCAGCTGCTTGAGGCGGTGGCGCTCGCCGATGCTGTTCACGTACGGCACCTTGTCTTCTGGAATCGTCGAGAAGTACAGGTGCACCTGGAACAAGAAACAGGACAAGTTTAAAAAGTGTTTCCATTGGCAACCTTTAGATTCGGGACCCTAAAATTGGAAAAACTATGCCAACCAGAACAGCAGCAGGTTTGGCGGCTGTAATTTGACTTGACTTTGTAGCGGTGATAGCCCAGTGGCTTAGAATTCGACCTCGAATCGAGGGGTCCAGGTTCGAATCCCAGGGGCACGCACCAATGACTTTGTAAAAAAGTTATGTGCGCTTTATAAAAATTAAATATCACCTGTTGTTACGGTGAAGGAAAACATCGTGAGGAAACCTGCTGCCTGAGAGTTCAGAAAAAAAAATGTTCTCAAAGGCATGGGAAATCCACCAACCAAACGTTAATATGCCTACTGGTACTTCAGTGCCTACCTCTAATGCACGCCACATTCAAGAGCCGACCGAGTAAGCACAGAAACGCGAATCTTTAAAACCTTTATCAACCTTTTCTAAATACAACTCACTTCTCACTCATACGGTTATGAGTTATGGGTTAGGGGAGATGTCATATGGCTAGTCTTTAATCTGACCTATTGCACGGTCGGGTCTCGTCTTACAATAAGAAGGATGTAGGCCTTAGTCCACCACACTGACCTAATGCGGGTTGGTGGACAACGGCTGTCATACGGCTATATAGTATAATATGTAGGCCACATAATAGATAAGTTTTACACGGTAACATACATATCTTACACTCCACACGAGCACATAACTTGTTCATATCGCCACCATATTGAATCGGTATCATGCATTTGAGATCGTGTAGCAATCGTTGCACAATCTCGGTCGTTGCACACGTGTGATATGCGATCATGTTGCAATCATACGGGATATTGTTCTCCATACAACATATTGTATGGGATTTGAATAATTGCTACGCAAATTTGTACGTAATAACCTTGACGGTTAGCGGTGATAGCCCAGTTGCTTAAAATTCGACCTCGAATCGAGGGGTCCGGGTTCGAATCCCAGTGGCACGCACCAATGACTTTGTAAAAAAGTTTTGTGCGCTTTATAAAATTAAATATCACCTGCTGTTACGGTGAAGGAAAACATCGTGAGGAAACCTGCATGCCTGAGAGTTCAGAAAAAAAAAGTTCTCAAAGGCATGTGAAGTCCACCAACCCGCAGTAGGCCAGCGTGGTGGACTAAGGCCTACATCCTTCACATTGTGAGAGGAGACCCGACCCTGTAGTGGGTCATTAATGGGTTACTGACAACCTTGACGGACACTTTTGATAGCATAAATCGTATTTTCCGTAAGATAAGGAGAAAAAAAACAAAAAGAAAAACACGTCGGAAATGAAGATTTCTCCGAATTGCACTGAACATCTATTATTCCGTCTCCAAGTCTAATAAAGTCGTCTACTAATGAAAACGGTACGTGCACAGCATCCGAACATCTCTGGGCTTAGAGGATCATTGAATATAATGCAATATGGCCTTCCCGTAGATTAAATTATATCTCGCAAGATATGAGGCGTGTGGGGTAATTAGACGTGTGGTAATGACGTCATCGTTGGGGTAGTTTGGGGAGGTCATATAATACTGATTAGTTTTCGTGTTAAGTTAACGTTATTTCTTTTATGTTGGGTATAAAGATAAATTAGGGGCAAGTTTCTTAGTTCTTCCTCTACAGTCAGTATTTCATGCACTTTCATGCTTCGTACGTACAAGTTTTGGAATAGTCTTTTGGTTGATGCTTTTTCGCAGGAGGATGATATGGGGTTCTTCCAAAAGGCTTCTCTATAGCTATTAGTAAGTACTAGTACTTTCTGTACCAGTTACAAACTCTTTAACCGTCGACTGAAACAAACAACTCAGACATCGAAAAAGAAATAGTTCTTCAGTTCATTTCCCTGAAACTGTAAATCTTTCAGTTGATGGATGTCTTTATGCACGAAAGACATTGCTTTTTAATTCAAGGTAATACCACTCTTAGCACATGGATATAGAGATGAAATTTGATTGGAAGTAGGAAGTATAGTGTCCAGAATAAGTTCTATACTCGATATTAAAATTTGTCACACGACTCTGCTCTTTATTATCTCTTTAATAGAGGTCTATTTGGGGTATCTATTTGGGGGTCAGGAGACCTGCGATGACATTCTTCATTCTAAGGCAGTCGATATTTCTAGAATACTGCGATGTTTAGGAACCATTGAACCACTTCGCCTTTTGTTTTCGTACGATACAATGCCATTGTTTCGAAAGCTTACTCGGAAATATTTGTTCCGATGAGAACAACTGCATCTTGCTTTACCAGGAAAATCGTAAGTAAGTACTGAAAATAACGCTCATTGGAAACAGTGTGAATGACGAAGACAAGCGTATGATTAAACTATCAATAAATAAAGACAAGCGTCTAAAAATAAGACTGTTTCTAAATTATACGTGTTTATTGGATGAGACGACTTATAGAAAGCTTAACGTTGTAAATTGTCATTGAGGATTGATGTAGCCACTTGGACCTTCCATTAATGTACCTATCTGTAATGAGTAGATTACATCTTTCTGACAAAAAAAATTAAAAAGACAGATTTTTCACCTATAGAAGAATTCTAAAGAATCGAATAATAATTTACCAATCTTTCTTCTATATCTATGATGTACACCGCAGCAGCTGCTCCAGAACCCATCGAGTTACATAGAGGGTCTACAGAGTCAATTGGTTTATCTTAAAAGCATCGCTCAAAAGCAAAATGGTATAGAGGCAGCTCAGTTAACGAGTCTGAAAACGTGAAGGTTTATTTATGGTCCAGGCACATAATATGAAATAATTGAAAAAATCCAGAAGAATCCGGATCTAATGTAGCATTTCGTGCTCAAATTAATAATGACAGCAACCATCATGAAACTCGCGCTATAAAACTCGAACACACAAATGAATACAAACCATCACCATACCCCTAGGCAAAGGGTATGGCCGTCTTGAATACCAAATTAACTGCGGCCCGGTATTTATAATTACAGAAGGCAATACGACGGGCAGCGGAGCAAAAAATTGAAATGTCCCCCTCGGGCGCAGCCTTCCGTGTGCCGACTTCACGAAGTTTTTTGACAGCCAAATAAGTTAGGAAGCGATGGGTAGACGACGCCATTTTCTTGTCGTAATTTGCATTCGCCAGACGAATAGTTGATTATAACGTGTCCCTACTGAGACGATCCTGAAGCCGTAGGTGAAGTCCATTTCCTGAAGGTTATGGATGTTTTTAGCTACAAAGAAGTTGACACCATCATTCATCATGAAAGCTTATCTACTTGGGGCAGCGGGAAGCAACTGGATGAAGAGAGTCGACCCAATGGTGCGACTTGAGAGAGAAGTCTAGAAGTGGACTGGACAAAGGCTGATGATGATGATGGCAGATACCTAGCCCTATTCCGCCTAAGAAACAAATCGGTTCCAGGCAGATCAGAGAACATCGTCTTGTTACCGTGGGCTGAAATAAGTCAAAATCTTATTCTTTCCTGTGTATTGTTGATCGAAGTCTCTATCTGATATTATAAAATAGGGTAAATAGCCTACCTGTTCAGGCCGTAGTCCCGGCGGCACCCACGTGTACTCCTCAAGCGCGCACCCTGAATCATCATCGCTCTGGGAGTGTCTGTGCGGGTCCCCCGGCTTCACCAGCCTCTCCGCGTGCTCCAGCAGCCCCCGGAACTTGCTCTGGGGGACGGGGTGAGGAGACAACGACATCGCCGACTGGGGGGACTGCGGAGACTGGTAACTCTGACCCGGCTGATTCAGTTGGCTCTGGCTGACTCCGAAATCCTGGTACTGACTCCTTCTGTAGTTCGGGTAGGAGTACGGATGGGGGGAGTTCGAGGAGCTCGGTATGGAGGAGCCGCTGTGGCTGGGCTGCGGGGAGGGGAGGTGCGGGGGAGGGGAGGAGGGCGCCGGGGGAGGGGGCGACGACTGCTCGTGGAGGGGCGGCGGTGACGAGCCGGTAGGTGAAATCACGCAATTTCTGCAGACTGGTCTGTAACAAAGAAATTTTGTAGGTTAGTTTTTGTAACACTGAGTAATACTGAATATCCCTACGTCAACATATTAGTTAAGCAATTGATATGTATTTACTACATCTACTACCTACGACGTCAACGATATAGAACTTACTACGTACTCGTATATTGCTTAAGACAGACAGTAATGACTAATGTTTTTAAAGTCTTCCTTCAGGCGTTCGTTTAATGTAAAATCCAGTTAAACAAGCAAACGGACCAAGTGATGGAATCTGGTCACCGTTGCTACTGAACACGGGCAATACCACGGTAGTGACCAATGCGTTGCCGTCTTTGACAAAGTGCTCTTTTTGCGCCTTTATTTAAAGAACCCCATTACAAAGTCGCGTGGAAATCTCGTACGGAAGATTAGTTTTATAGAAACCCGCGGCTGCTTTACACCATCATCGAATGTAGAGCGTTCTTTTAACATGTCTATAACATTAGCGAGAGATGACTTATCAGCGATCGGTCCATTAATAACGTTGCACAAGAAACAACAATGCTGTATCCGTCTTGTTTGCGTGCACCCACAGATTTCACCTCTGCTACAATTAATCATTACCACTTGTCTGTTTGTTCGCCTACGTCTTTTGTATATATTTTTATTATTTATTTATTATAATGTATGTATTTTTTTATAATATAGATAGAAGTAGTTCACGGAGGACTACATCTGACTTCAAACTGACAGAGGCAGTCAGAGTGGTTAACCACTTAAACAACGAAACAACGAAGGATAACGAACACCTCCGGTGGTTTCTGCTGCTGAAATTCGTGTCACTGGGATTCGAAACTGGACCTCTCAAATAAAAGACCACATTAGCCACTGGGCTATCACCGATACCTCTGAATCTTGTCATCTTGCCTTATGTACTACAATGAAATACATTTTCTAGCAGAAAATATACAATACAGATAAAAAAACTTACTTTGGCGCTGATTAGAACAGTTATTTTTATAAGATTTCCTTTTTTTGTATAAAACTAATCTCGAAATATTTATGATTATATTTATAGCTATTTTAAGGTTATTTTATATTGCAGTGTAAATAATGACTTAGATTATTAATTTTTATTGCTTTAGATGTAACAAACCAACATGAAATACTTTGTCGCCATTTGAGTTATCTTAAATTTCGTTTCACCCTCCATCCCTGTCCAATAACCACAATCTGATACTTCCATCTCCCTCTTTCAAGTCAAACCGCACCTCCCGGGTGGTACATACAGCGACAAATTGTAAACGTGACTGTATAATTTGTCGCGGCTGTGTATAGCTACGTAAATATACATAGTGGTGTGTGTAATACAGCTTGAATTGAATTGGTAGAAATTCAGTGATCTTGTGGTTATCCAAATTGATGTATTAGCATGTTGGTGTAATCTAGAATAGTCTGGCTTATTAGCGACCACTGCAGGCTCGGCTCTCTTACAATGAGAATAGGCCTTTGACCATCACAGAGGCATAATGCGTTAGTGGACTTCACATTACCTTGAGAACATTTAGAGAACTTTCAAGCATGCAGGTTCCCTCACGATGATTTACTTCACCTTTATAGCATGATATTTAATTTTCTAAAGCGCACACTACTTTGTAAGAGTCAGCACGTGCCACTGGGATTCAAACCCGGTCGTCTCCAATAGGAGGCCGAAATGTAGCCACCGGGCTATCATCGCTAATACCGGCGCTATTAACACGTATACAAACTCCCTATTTCTCTGTTATATTTCTTTAGTCCACGCGAGCGAAGTCATGAGCAAATGCCAGTTAATCTTAGTTCCTTATTATTGCTGTTTTAACGTGACATATTTACAGACAGACAACTGCGTCCGTCTGTAGACTGTAGACTGTAGACTGTAGACTGTAGCCTGCGAGGCAACGTCTGTCCGTCCATTAAATCGTATGTAGAAAGTCGGTCGGACTGAGCTTCCTGTAATTTAGTCGTGAGATATTTAATACGTGATTGCATCAAATATATTGATACCGACTTAATTGATCCGGTGTTGGAGCATAGTTTACGGATGTGATTAGCAGTTTTGTAGGACGTCTGAGCAAGTCTAAGCAGGTTTAATCTCCTAACTTCCACTTTTATTTCGGTTATAGTCACCTACACGAAAAGCGGTGATAGCCCAGTGGCTTAGAATTCGACCTCGAATCGAGGGGTCCGGGTTCGAGTTCCAGCGGCACGCACCAATGACTTTGTAAAAAAAGTTATGTGCGCTTTATAAAATTAAATAACACGCATTATGTCAGCGTGTTGTTTATTTTGATTATTGAAATTTTGTACATTGATACTAAATGTGAACGAATTTTCAGACATTGATTAGTTTAAACCATAGCGTAGGATTTAATCTTAAGATAGCAGCTATAAAATAACTATAGCAGGTTATATAAACGTGAAGCACTTACGTCAAAACGTATCGAGGAGAGTTTTATTGGTCGGTAATCAGTACCTTAGTAAGTTTCCTCTGGGTGTGAAAGTCGGGCGAAATAATACTCACAGCTTACGATCAATTTTCTCGAGGAAATGATAAGGGTTTAATATTCACTAGCTAGACCTATAATACCACTTTGATTGACAGTCCAGACTCAACCAACATGCAGGTATGTATGTATATGACCTGCGTGGCGCAGTGGTTAAGACGCCGGTTCGATTCTCAGCGGAGCAGAGATTTGAATGGTGACTTTAAATTTCTGTTTTTGTACTGGATGTGGTGTGTGTTCTTGTCTTGTATATGTCCTGGCACCCACGACACAAGGAATCCTAGTGTAGGGCTATGAGTGTGAAGCGCTGAAGCGTTATCTACCACATTGCAAAGACCACAAAAAAGTTTAAAATGTAGTTTTCTGTCTTATGACGAGGAAACTCCTTGACAATTAATAGCACTGTTAAATGTTATGTGTAAGCATTTAATAATTTGTAGGGTCTATGGTTTTGCTTGAGTATAAGAGAAACCATTGAAAAGTTAGTGTGATTTCAAGAAAATTTTAGTAATTGACAAGTTAATGGCAGATATTTTGGTATTTTCTAGAGAGGTTTTTTTCAGATAGACGTTCTGCTTGGTCTTCGTACATAATAATATCTACACGTTATGTGACGAAGAAAGCTTGCGAAAAGACGCTGAAACCTCAATAAGCTTCATGTTGATGGTATTTTGCTAGTTAAAGGCTCTTCCATATCATCTTCTTACATATTATTATTATGTTACTCGTAGCTACTATATGAAAAAGAAATCCTGCGAAAAGACACAGAAGTCTCTCTACTAAGCTTACATAAGTCAGTCGCTACAAATAGCAATTTTACAGTAGGTAGGTACACCAGCGGTGATAGCCCTGTGGCTTAGAAGTCGACCTCGAATCGAGGGTCCGGGTTCGAATCCCAGTGGCACGCACCAATGACATTGTAAAAAAATTATGTGCGATTTATAAAATTAAATATTATCACCTGCTGTTACGGTGAAGGAAAACATCGTGAGGAAACCTGCATGCCTGAGAGTTCACAAAAAAAAAATGTTCTCAAAGGCATGTGAAGTCCACCAACCCGCAGTAGGCCAGCGTGGTGGACTAAGGCCTACATCCCTCTCATTGTGAGAGGAGACCCGACCCTGTAGTGGGTAATTAATGGGTTAAAACAGGTACACCAGGTGGATTCAAATCAAAAGAAAACTTTGGTATAAATATCTTGTTAGCAAGACGTTCTATTAATTAGGCGTAAAATAATTTAACGTATTTCTCAAAGAAAACTTTAATGACATGCGTGAAAGGCGCAAAAAGGCCGCCTGTCACCCACTGACAAACATGTCGTACGCACATTAATCGACGATTAATACACAAATCAACCAATGATGCGGCTGTCGGCTCCAATCGGAACCAATTCAATCGTCCACATACTCGATGTTATCGAGTTTGTATCGATATGTTACGAATGGATAAGGGCTGGCGCCTTTTTAAATATTTTGGAATTGTAATGTTGTAACTTAGTAATGTCAAGTAAATAAATAGTCCGCTCGCCACTTGACTGCTAGTCTGTAGAGCTAAGGATTTTTTTCTAAATTAAGAAAGTAACGTACGTTGATTAACTTTCAAATTATTATTTTACTTTAGTTTCATCAATCAAGTTTTAGTAGTTTAATTACATAATACGGACTCCTTGTTTTTGTATATTTGACATTGAATAATAAGTTCATAACACTATAACACCACAGTGCTAAGCTCTGCAGTCTAGTCGAGCGCGAACTATTACCCTGCTGTAACGATGAAGGAAAACATCGTAAGGAAACATGCATGGCGAAGAGTTTTACATTATGTTCTCAAAGGCATGTGAAGTCCACCAACCCGCAATAGGTTAGGTCAGGTAGACTAACACCTTCTCATTGTGGGAATCGAATCCTGCAGTGGGTTACAGTCAATTGGATTGTCATAATTACTTATCACATCGACATGCCACAAAAATTACCACACAAAAATTTTAACACCAAAACATTATTAAAACTACCATAACGAACGGTCTATGTATGGTCAGGGGACGTGTAAAAACTAAATAATTGACATATTGGTGCCATATTAGGTGCGCATTTCACACTTTCGCCAACTCACCGCCTCATTTAATTCGCTGTTAGTTGTTTAATGAGGTAAAGTCTTCTGGTTTTACTAACCCGTTTTATTAACCAATAATGAGTCAACAGTCATTATTGGTCGATAAAAAGGGCATTTGAGAGCCTTTTTGTGAGAAAATCCTTCAAAATATTAATATTTTAATATTTCAAAGAGCTTCTTTGCCTCTGAATTGTGGGCGCAAGTCACTTATGGCTCACTAATTTATGCGGAACCATTTTTACTTTACTTATTGTCTAAACACTCTTTGAATTATTTTGCCAACTCGAACAGTAGTTCAATCATTTATTTCTTATTTTTAAAACACTGTAATGAAATTTAAACGCGATATTCAAATAGCACGTCCATTAATTTGATACTCTATTTGCAGTATTAAAAAATATTTTTTTTACTTCAAACAACATCATCTCAGCATCACGTCATTTGCAGACATTTTGTCGCATATCAGTCTCATGTTTAATAACGATAACTTATTCATACATGATGTATGATACATCATACATCATACAGTTCAATGATGGAAAGATATGAGGTAATAAGGAATATAAGATCTAAGGTAATAAGGTAATAAGGAATATATGCGCGAAAATCATGCCAAAATTTCCTTGCAGCCGTAAAAAGAAACTTGTGACATAAACCCTATAGGTATTTAATTTTAATCTACATAATCTTTAATTGCCGATATTCTCACCTAAGAAAAATCAACTAGTGGCAACCCTACAGAGTGCCGACAATGAGTCAAAGGCGAGGGAGAAATGCCACCGTGAGATCCGCCGATAACGATCGGTCGCTCGACTCGTGGATGCCGGTCTTCTAGCGATATCGATCCTCGCTCACTAATTATGACTTATTGTAGTGTGCTGTTTCAAATGTTTATGAAGAGATGGCGTTTTTACTAAAACCTCCTCTAGGGCTTTGTGAATAAATTTTTCCCAAATGTCCTTTTTAGGTCCGCCTAAGGGCTCAGCCCGCCTAAGCGGTGATAACCCAGTAAGCGGTGATAGCCCAGTAGGCGGTGATAGCCCAGTGGCTTAGAATTTGACCTCGAATCGAGGGGTCCGGGTTCGAATCCCAGTGGCACGCACCAATGACTTTGTAATAAAAGTTATGTGCGATTTATAAAATTAAATATCACCTGCTGTTACGGTGAAGGAAAACATCGTGAGGAAATGCATGCCTGAGAGTTCACAAAAAATGTTTTCAAAGGGATGTGAAGTCCACCAACCCCCGGTAGGCCAGCGTGATGGACTAAGGCCTATATTGTGAGAGAAGAGCCGACCCTGTAGTGGGTCATTAATGGGTGCTGACATCAAGCCTATCAATAAAATGCAGGCTTACATGGAGAGATCTTTGACTTTGACTGGCCTGTTGGTCTAGTGGTTAGCGACCCTAACTACTACGCCGGAGGTCGTGGGTTTGATTCCCACCCAGAACAAATATTTGTGTGATGAGCACAAGTGTTTGTTCTGTGTCTGGGTGTAAATTATCTATGTATAAGTATGTATTTAAAAATATATATGTATGTTTATCAGCTATCTGGTTACCATAACACAAGCTCACAGCTTACTTTGGGATCAGAAAGCCATGTGTGAGTTGTCCCACAATATTTATTTATTTATTTATCTTTTGATGAGTTTCGACTTCCGCCACTTATCAAAAGGTGAAATTGCTATGCCACAGACAAACGAAAAGACAGACGATACAAAACCCGCGCAAAATATTTGTTCATGCTAGGCACGAGACAAAAAGTTAACTTAAACATCTTGTTTTGATTTTTCTTCAATGTACGAGTCTACGAACGTGTTTTTATAAGTTAACAAAACGGTTAGGCAAGCTTTACGATCGTTTAACATTACTAGTAAGACCATGGTCGGACATTCCCACGTATTGTACGCAGGGTCGCGTGTGACGTGCATACTGACTATCAGATTTTGTATATAGATATACGTGCAATGTAAGTAAGTAAGTACTAACATAAAGTAAGGTTTTTGGGAGTTTGAAAATAAAATATATAATTATGGAAATACTCGGTGCTTTTTGTAGATTTTTTTCGTGTTTTGCGCTGTTTTTGTCATGTTAATACAGTTTTATGTAATGTGGTAAAATACTGTTCAGGTACACTGTTTAAGAATATAAATTGTTTAATTTTCGCAAGTTCGCAGGTTTAAGGCGCCAGAGATATTATTATAATGGTTTTTGTTAGTGGTAATATTATTATTTTGAAAGTTATTGGTGCGTGCCACTGGGATTCGAGCTCGGACCCATCGAGTAGAGACCGAATTTTTAGGCACTGGGCTATCACCGCTTTTAAACAAATTAAATTTTTTTTCACTAAGCAGTTATAATTAAGGAGAGTTATGCTTATATCAATGCTAATTATCGCTTCGCCGACATCCTGTCTATGTTTTTAGTGATACAGGTAAAATTCTTTAGCAGTCGCATAGACACCGTTATGTTTTAATTAGGTGCAAAATGTGGTGTATAGTGAAAACTAGTAACCGGTTATACGTATTCTACTTTTTAGTCCTCTTACGTAGACGGTATTTAAATGATAAATAGGTAATATCCATTCATGGAACTCGCTTGTACAGTGACGCGTTCTTGTTTGAGGTGTTACGATAAGATTTGTGTTCTATTTGAGGGACTGCAACCGTTTTCTGGCCCACTGTTGGTCTCGGGTCTCCCCACAACAGGGGAGCCCTGGAGCATACTCCACCACGCTGCTCCAATACGTATTGGTTGAGAAACGGGCTAGTGGCCAACCCGTGTTGGATGTTTTCAAACTTCTCATAAAGCCTCCGACGAGGTTTGTCGACTGCTATCGTGTCGATAACCGGGACCGACGACTTATCGTGCCCTCCGAAGCACGGAAGCGCGAATTTGATTCGCCACTAGCGGTCACCTATCCAGGTAATCGCGTCCGACGTTTTTTAACTACTTTTTCGATCGCTTGCAATCTACTAAAGGTTCTACTAAAAATCTACTAAACTACACTACACAATCTACTAAAAATTCTTGAAAGTTTTAATATAATAATAGCGCTTCACACTCATAGCTCCATACTAAGATTCCCAGTGTCGTGGGTACCATGGACACACAAAAGGCAAGAACATACACACCCAGACCAGAAACAGAAATTTAAACTCATCATTCAAATTCCTGCTCTGCTGGGAATCGAACGGCGCACCGGCGTTCTAACCACTGCGCCTCTCAGGTCACCGAATATAGGAACTAAGGTTATTAAAATCATAATTATTACCAGCATTAGAAATATTACTTATAACTTAATGTTCGTGATAAAATGTCTGGATGAAATTTTATTCAAAGGTACCCTACTCGTAAATTCAATATAGCACACCCATTGTAAATTGGGTATTATAACTACTGAACTGGGATGTGCTAACGAGGCCGATTTACGATGAGCTTACTGTACTGATCCAGATTAAAATTGACCTGGGTTGTAGAGCGATCGTTCGTCAGAAGAGATCTCGTGAAATGGATATGGTTTTATGATACGAGTATCATTTTATTAGCATTTATTGTAGCTAGAAATTGATGCTTTCTCACTTAAATGAGCAGTAAAGTAGAAAAGGGAAATAGAGATTAGGAAAAGAGTGTCTGTAAAACGCTTTCACATTTTTAATTTTTAAAAATGTTAAATAGTTCTCTGTGTGTCTCTTCTCTCGTGTCTCTTTACTTTTTCTAATATAGCATCACTATGTCTTTAGAAGTCTGGTCCTATCTGTAACAAGAAAACAGATTCAAGTCACTTTACACGCATACTCGTTTACATTCTCTTAAACAAAAAACGTTAATTACAGACAGAATACACTTCTAAATTACAGAATAGTCCAGTAAGTTATACTGGACCTAAGAAGATATAAATGCGTGTTGCTTTAAAATAATCGCTGTCATTCATTACAGGAGTCTTTAAACGGCCTTTTGTTGATAAATCATGGGATTCTACGTTAAGAACCGTACACATGCTGTGAGCTATTTTCTTTTAGAATTTTAATTCACCTATACCACTAATCATGACATGTAGAGCCCTAAAGGTTACTTCACTATTGTTTGTAAATTGATACCTTGTATGAAAAACCAAAATATATCTTTTCAGAATCTACAGAATCTCGGATAGTGTACAAGACCTTTTTGAATTATGTATGAGAGACTTGTGTAGTAGCGAGCAGTTATAATTAAAGTTATTTATGGAGTTAATTACTGCGTAAAGTAATTTGCCTCAAAACTGGAAATGCGTTAAGATCAGCATTCATCTTAACTTGTTCTGTTTATGGATGGGAAGTTGTTATTCGACGTGTACCTACTTTGTTAAGGATTCCGTAAAACGTTGATACTTGACCCACTGTCCGTCTGTTACTAGATTATAATTTTCATCTGTGGATTGTACGGCGGTTACCAGTAACCCATTAATGACCCACTACAGGGTCGGGTCTCCTTCTCGTAATGAGAGGGATGTAGGCCTTAGTCCACCACGCTGGCCTACTGCGGGTTGGTGGACTTCACATACCTTTGAGAATATTTTTTTTTGTGAACTCTCAGGCATGTAGGTTTCCTCACGATGTTTTCCTTCACCGTAACAGCAGGTGATATTTTTTTTTTACGTACGGCGGTTAAAATGTAGTAATAAGCTCATTGGTATCGAATTCGGCCTTTTAATCGAGAGGTCCGGGTTCGAATCTCAACGGCACGCAACAATGACTTCTAAGTTTGAACGACTTCGAAGATGGTTCGTCCTGCTTGTCTAAGAGTTCTCCTTAATTTTCTGAAAGGCATGTGAAGTCCACCAACCCGCAGTAGGACAGCGTGGTGGACGGCGGCCTACATCCCTCTCATTGTGAGAGGAGACCCGACCCTGTAGTGGGTCATTAATGGGTTACTGACAAATGCATAATTGCATACTACCAAGTTAACTTCAAATAGCTACCAGTGGGTGCACCTGTCGACTGCATATTTCTAAGCAATCTCGCGAGGCAGTGAACTTAAATCAAACATTTCTACAACTCCATTACTAACTTTGTATGAGAGCCGCTCCTCATTTTCCGACGTTATTTGTGCTAGACAGGATGTTCAAAACATTCTGAAAGTCTATTAAATTCCAAAACGTATTCCTTTATCGTTATCTAAGAGAAGGCTAACTTTAATAGGCTCTTTTAATTATTATTTTCATTCAGTATTCTTTAAAAAAACGAAACTAGATACTTTGTTTTATTCGAAATTTACATTGATTTTAGCGTAAAGTTGAAAGCTTTAAAATGAGCGTAAACGTGAAGTTATAGAGCTTAAAAATGTTCACAAAATTATTTTACGAAATTCAAGCTGATAAGATGTGAAATGGTGAGGATGAAGGTGGATTTTTATTTAACATTTTTTCGGATTGTTAGCCAATTTGAAAGCTATCAAGAAAAATCAGAAAACTACCAAACTTACGAGATGTGAAATAGAAAAATAAAAAAGACACGAACTTTTGAGTGAAAATTTGTATTTTTTTTCCATTTTACATTTTTGGCTGACGCTTTGTCCTTTGAAGCTTCAAGACACGATTGATTTTATGACTTTTTGCCTGAACTGTGAGGACCGTTCAAATGGGGACACTCCCTGACATATGGGACCCAATCCCACTTGCAATAATGGACATCAACTTACTAATGATATCTGCTCATACTTATGTCATTTTCTCTACACACGATTATTTACGACGATTTCTTCGTAAGTATTTAATGATTACTGTTAGTAGTACGTTGGGTTGCCCGAGGCTTTCTAGAAGAGATTACAAGGGCTAGGTCTTGTCAATTGCTGATGTATATGACTTCCTGTTATGTGCACATGAGATTTTAATGTCATAAATGTGTTACGAGAGTTATGATCACGTCATAAGTACGCCAGTACCTTATTACTAAGCTATTAGTAGCATGAGGCTTCTGTCCACCGACCCGTATTAGGCCAGCGTTGCCGGGGATACTTCATTTGAGGCGAACATTTTAGTCCTCATGGTAGCAAAGCAGCGGTTTGTATGCAGGTGGTTTGACTCATCATGCCTCAAATAGGATTTTTTTCTCTATTTGAGGTTGGATGCGAGCGTCCATCGGCTGCAGGGATACTTAACATCAGGTGGCTTAGATGTAATTCAACCTTTTCAAAATCATATAATAAAAATGATGGTAATTTTATCGGCTGTTTGTTTTCCGCGGAAAGGTAAGAAGACTAGAGTAGTCTAACTATATAACTACTTTACAGTCATTGGTGGGTGCCACTGGGATTCTTATCTATTAGGTAAGGTTACTCTTTTGTCATTGTCAACGAAAGTGTAGTCCAAAGTTGTAGCCAGTTGCTCAATGTTTCACAACACTTGAGTCGGGGATCTAAACGAGTGTTCCGCGTTGTTCCCCCGCACAAAGGCGGTAACTTAGCCGTTTTCACGCTTCACCCCGCTGCCCCCGGCTTGGGTGACGACGCTGGTGCATTCACTAGTCCATTTGAGATGACATCTCCACGGAATATTCTGTTCCTTGCGCTTCCTAGTTTCTTAGTACAACAAAATACACCAGGTATTTTGCAGTCTTAACTTCGATTTTAAGCGGTGATAGCCCAGTGGCTAAGAATTCGAATTTTTGACCTATAATACCGATTGGTAGTGATTTCCTTGTAAATGAATAATAGAAAAATAATACGTAAAGCGAGGCTAGAAACCAGAGGGTAAAGGTGGGCACTGCCTATCTTTTCGCTTATACCATAAGCACGCGCTTGCTTGCCAGTGAACCATGTCGGGCGCGTTTCTCGAACGGACTCTAGCAAACCAAAGCTTGTTTTCTGTACTCTCTGTGTGTAGAGAAGTGCGCAAGAAGTGTCATTAACATACATCGGCGTAAGTGCGCTTTTCCGGCATATCTACCCGCGCTTTCTAACACGACGGTGTTTGACCAGTGACATAATCACATACATTCGGAGCTTCGTTTTTCCGCATTTCATGATTATAGTATTTTATTTACTCGAGATTAACTTATTTAAAAGGCTTAAATTTTCTACGTTTTAAATACTGTTGTGATTTTTGGCTGATTGCTGTCTATCCATTGAAAAGGAGCCAAAATAACTCTATTTTTCGGAGACCGCATCATTTAAACAGAAATTAGTAGAATTTTCACAGAATATTTAATTTTGTAACACACTATGGTCGCTGTATCAGAAAATTGTAAATTCAACAAAGTTCAAAATTTTAAGTTATCGACATAAAGAGGACCTACGTACGTGGTTATTTCGCAAAAAAAGATAAGACATGACGGATTGATGTTTACGACCTAAACATTTTATCATTTCTTACCGAATCAAATTCTTAAGTTCGCAAGCCGTAACAGTATGCAACGAATATGTTTACAGGTGCGCCCAGCAGAATACTAAATGCTAGCTAGTACCTAAGTAATAATCTGGTAATTGGTGGGAGCTTTTAAAACAAGTGCAATTACTACAAATATCGCCCAAGGCACTTAAAGTAAGGGCGCGCGCATATTGCTTACAGCATCTTAGCAAATAAGTCCACCAACAACCCTTTGTCGTCTGTCTGTCTGATTTTCATAAGGCGCGGGCATACGATAGTGCTGAAATAAAAATGTTATTTTTATTGTAATAATTGAATGGCAAACAGGTATGCAGACCACTTCCCCGGACGAGCTCTATGGTTCTACCACCTATAAACCATACCATATCGATCAACGTAGATTGTTATTGCACGTCGAAGCGTGCAGTACTCACGCGAAAGTATTTTCTGCTCTTAAAGGAATCTTTGGCATCAGAACACAGCCTTATTAACAGGACATCTGTTGAGCAGTTGGGACAAAAATAATAAAAAGACCAACAGACTCCCCCGGAGCCTTATCGCGCCGTTTTGTATCTTTATATTCGTAATTGATTGAATCGGTTTCTCGGTCGCATGCGTTCGTGCTAATGCTTGGGAAATATTGTGATTAAATGGAAAAGTTATATTTATTTTGTGATTCGATGTGGCGGCTCCTTTAGATTTTATAAGAGGATTTGTAGGGCTTTTTAAATTTTTGCTCATTTTTTCTGTTGTATTTGTTAAAGGTATTCATACTCATTCAGAGCGGTCATTCGAGGGGTCCGGGTTCGAATCCCAGTGGCACGATCTTTGTATGTATGACTTTGTAAAAAAAAGTTATTTGCGGTTTATAAAAATTAAATATCACCTGCTGTTACAGGTAAGGAAAACATCGCGAGTAAACCTGCATGCCTGAGAGTTCACAAAAAAATTTTTTCAAAGGCGTTTGAAGTCCACCAACCCGCAGTAAACCAGCGTGGTGGACGGCGGCCTACATCCCTCTCATTGTGAAAGGAGACCTGACCCTGTAGTCGGTCATATATGGGTTATAAGTACTAGTAGACAGACACAGTGTGCCTGTCAAATACGTCATAAATTACAAACGACAGAAGTTTCTTCTGACATATGTAGTTTAATGTAAAAGCTCAGCAAACAGAGTGATCTTATCCTCCGTTTAGCAAGGACATTATCTTGCCTTCATAATAAAGCCTCATTATTTTGTCCGCAGAATCTTCGAAATAAAAGCAATTCGCATCTTGATTACGTGCACCAAACCTGATATGTTGCTTTGGATATACGTTTTTGGAGCTTTGTCATCACCACGCCAGAGAGGGACAAGCATATCGAATTTTAAATTATTGTCCTTGAGTGAAAAAGACAGAAATATGACTGCTAATTTACGTTGTAATTTATTTCTGCCTGCGTTGTCAGATCAGATCTTACTCCCTGGGAATAAGGTTCATTTTGGCGTGACAGGGTGAGTTAAAAAAGTTCTGGTTCGCAAATTAAAAGTCTTGTTCACCGAGATTGCGTTTTTAGTCGTGGATATGAAATATTTCGAGTCTCATTTAAAATTCAAAAACGTGTTTTTGGTTAATTTTGGTTTTTAGTTTTTGGGCTTTTAATTTTTGTGTGGGAATCCATTTTCAGATAAAAATTGTTTATGTCTTCCTCTGACATGCTAATTGGAAAAAGTCTGCTCACACAAATAATAATTAAAAAAGTAAAATTTTATTTTATTTTAGTTTATTTTAACATTTTCTGAGACTTTTTCAAAAGTTCTTCTATCAATATTTTAAATTTAAATAGGCTTTAGTCTTGTAATAATTCTTAATTAGACGCTTAGCCTAGCCTATCATAGCACAGTGCAACATATCTTCTTAAGCACACAAAATCTTCATAATTAATATATAATGAGCACCTACATACCTACATACACATTTAAATGTCTTATCTAAAACACTGACGAGATTACGAAAAATTAAAACTTTCATAACATTTGGTTTCATAAGTCTAATCAAAAAACAACACAAGACTCAATTTCAATCCAACCATAGTTACTCGTACCATACACCACTCGACTAAAACACAAAATCCATAAAATTCTATCCGAACAAAGCCGATAAATTAAACTCGTACTGGGTCCTAGACTATCGGCCATCCGTTTCCTAGTTTCTACACAGAAACTCAATTTTAAATTATCTCTGGCGATTATTCGCAGCAGTAAAGGGTTAATCTTTTTTGGTAATAAATTCAGTTTATCGCACTAACTAATAGTCCCGAATAGGCTTAGCGGTTTAGGGTTATCGGGTACTCTATTTAGGTTGACTGGGAGTATTGACCACTGTAGTTTACGGTTATATTTTGCGAAAATTGTAGAGCGCAGTTGAAAATTGCATCAAAATTCGTGAACTTTACAAAGCTATTACAGTTTGGTAAAGGGAAAGGGTTGACAGCGGTGATAGCCCAGTGGCTAAAAATACGACCTCTTAATCGAGGGGAGGTTCGAATCCCAGTGGCACGCACCAATGACTTTCTAAAAAAGTTATGTGCGCTTTATAAAATTAAATATCACCTGCTGTTACGGTGAAGAAAAACATCGTGAGGAAACCTGCATGCCTGAGAGTTCAAAAAAAAATGTTCTCAAAGGCATGTGAAGTCCATCAATCCGCACTAGGCCAGCGTGGTGGACGGCGGCCTACATCCCTCTCATTGTGAGAGGAGACCCGACCCGCCAGTGGGTCATTAATGGGTTACTGACAAAGTTATATCTCTCACCAGGCCTGGGAAGCTGCCGTGCAATAATTGTACGAGTACGATATCTCGGAGATTTCTTTATTACCAGCGATGTAGAAAACTTCGATAGCGTGATTTAGGATATGCCTCTTGACGTGGAGATTTTATATGATGAGTTTAACTTCTGTTGCTGGACATCGGCGGGCACGGCACCGTGGATCCTTGTTGTGATCGATACGATAGCAGTCGTTAAACCTTGTCGGAGGACCTATGGGCGGTTTGAAAACATCCGACACGGGTTGGCCACTAGCCCGTTTCTCCACCAATCCGCATTGGAGCAGCGTGGTGGAGTATGCTCCAGGCATCCTCCCTTGTTGGGAGAGGCCCGTGCCCAGCAGTGGGCAAAAGGGTTGCAGCCACTTTAAGGGTTTTGACAATTTTCGTGAGAATCCCTAAGCCCAAGTGAATGCTAAGTAGTTAGAAGGGTCGTAAACAACCGGGAACAAGTTCCACGTTGTTAGACAAATGGGTGTCGCACCGCGCGCGATCGTACGACTGATAGCCGCCCACGCTTCATGCTTCATGCGACGTGACTGCGACTATTACTGGAGACGTTTTGGATTATAAATTGGAATGGAAGGCATGGAATTTTCATGGAAATGTATACTTTAGGAAAATACATATCAAAGATTGAAGTATTGAAGTTGGAATTGAATTGAAGATGGAAAGAAAACATTTATTTGCAGACATAACTATCACGATATCGTGAATTCAATCCTTTTCATAGAATCGGTCCTTGCTTGCGTCTTTAATAGCCTATATTATCGGTCTGCCTTTGAGGTATCCTAGTCATCCCCAGACCCCTCTTTCCCAGTGGGCACTTCGGGCAAGTGCCCAGTGCCCGCGATCGATAGGTTATCGATAGGGGCCTCCCTCAGATCCAATACAAAGTCCCTAGTTCCTGTCAGATCACCAACCGACCCCATTACCCTATTATGCCCAGGGCCTCTAATAGGTTAAAGACGGCCCTGGTCATCCCACCTGAATTGTACCACCCAGAATTCACCAGACGCAGAATAAATTGTACTCCGAGGTCCATCCACTAAATGACACTGCAAGTTATTTATCCCGATGTGGTCGGATCTCGGATGTAATCGGATACGTGTCATCGGTCCGTGTCTGCTTGTGTAATGGCTTGGAATGAGCCTTTAATACCAGCCTTTCTAGATTATATTTCACTCCGTTATGCCGCGTTTGTATACTGTGAGAGTACCTGTTAGATTGCTGTAGACTGGGGTAGTTCATATCGGTTTAATTTACGCTTTTTCACGTATTTTAGATGCTGCCAACGGCTATATAGCCAGATAGACGCCTCACGCTAGGTGAACGCTTTCAGACAACACATTAGATAAGATGCTCGGATGGTTTAATCGAAAAAAAACTGTTTAAGTTGGACGTTGATGCTAAGAAATTAATTAAAATACTTTTTGTTTAGCCTCTTTTAAAATATAGACATAACACGAGCTGAAGTTCGTTCGTCACTTCGAGTTTTGAAGATGAAGTAATCCTCAAATCTGTTTCAAAATGAGTCAAGAAATTACATCAAGAAATATTCTTCTTCTTATACGTCTCACCCATAGGATAAAGAGCGAACTATGCTAGTACCTACCACTTCCTTGTCCCGTGTACATCTCCTTCGATCGGAACTAATTCGAATATGTCAGTAGGAACATAACTATTATCTAAGTTAAAAGCTCATCTTTCAGTGGTCAGGTCCCTTTCGAAGCGCCGTGGTTGCCGTGAAAACCAAGCATTAATGTGAAACATTTGTCAAGTTGTAGCGCTCGCATATAGAGTTACATTTGTAATTAAATAAATTACTTTGATAAGGTCACTACCGATTATATCAGGTAATCAACGATGTTATTTCTTAAGCTTATCTATTTACTATCTTAGGCTTAGCTTAGCAAGTATTGCTCCCTTTCGGTTTTTATTAACTCTTTATGCGTGCATAAGTCACAACTACCAAATTCTTGAAATCTAACTTAAAATTAAATTTAGTTATTTTTATAAGCTATAACTTGCGACCACGCGGACTTAATAATTTAGTTCTGGGAGATAAATATTTTTCTATACATACAGGGTTAGCGTTAGCTACCTAGTGATGCGAGGTTGCTCATGTTTAACGGGTAACCTGTATAAATCATACCATATATTATGCAAATTTTATGTATCAAGCATTTTATGTGTAAAGAGTGACATACATCTATATTCTATACTAAATCCCTCCATTATCTGTGTCTCGCATTAATAGTATAGTACATAGTCTATACTAATATTATAAAGAGGAATCATTTGTATTTTTGTATGTTTGTAACGAATAAACTCAAAAACTACTGGGTCGATTTCAAAAATTCTTTCACCATTGGAAAGCTACATTCAGCCTGAGTAACATAGGCTATTCATTGGCAGAGTGAAGCCTGCTGGGTCAGCTAGTACCTAATAAAGTAAAAGTAAATACTAACTAGGAAAGTAGATTAGGAATATTTCTTGATGTAATTTCTTGACTCACTTTGAAACAGATTTGAGGATTACCTCATCTTAAAAACTCGAAGTGACCAACGAACTACAGCTCGTGTTATGTCTATATTTTAAAAAGAGGCTAAACAAAAAGTATTTTAATTAATTTCTTAGCATCAACGTCCAACTCAAACAGCTTTTTTTCGATTAAAGCGTCCGAGCATCTTATCTGAAAACGTATTTGTAATCGGCTTGCATCTGTCAACGCGTCTAAATGCAATATCTGTGTGTTCGTGTAATGGTGCATAAGCCCGACTCGCAAGGATTAAGTTTCGCGACATCTGCCTACTTTATCTCGGGCTGACGTTAAGTCACACGTGATGAAGGCGAGGCTTGAGAATGAGGCTTGTTTACGAAGATCAAGTATGGTTTTAAACAAAGAGTTCGATAGCGGTTTGAAACTGACTTAATTAAGACAGAATAGACGTAGAAACTGAAAACACTGCCCTTGAAACTATGTTTTTTCTTATGTTAAAACAAAACAAAGCATTACAACAAAACAATAAGGTAACACTCCATTTGACAGACAGACAGCTTAATCTCATAATGGCTGATAATAATTTGAGATAAACAGTCATGTCTTTTATTCTGACTTACGTGACAGTTACGTGCAGTTGACGGCTTAACTTTAGGCCTTTAATGGAGTCGTGTTATAATGTACTAGGCATTGCTCTGCCTTTGTTTGAATGGAGTATTAAGATCTACTAAAGTTCTTATTCTTGGTTTAGAAACATTCTTCCCGTCTCCAATGGCCTATTCAAGGGAAACTGATGAAATGAAAACTGTTTAAATAAATAAATAAAATAAATAATATTGAAGTTATGTACGCTTTATAAAAATTAAATACCACCTGCTGTGGCGGTGAAGGAAAACATCGTGAGGAAACCTGCATGCCTGACAGACAAAAAAAATGTTCTCAAAGGCATGTGAAGTCTACCAACCCGTAGTAGGCCAGGGTGGTGGACGGCGGCCTACATCCCTCTCATTGTGAGTGGAGACCCGACCCTATAGTGGGTCATTAATGGGTTACTGACTCATAAATTTTACCACAGGAAGCTGTTATGACAGCCAACGTTAGATCCGTTATATATTATTGCATGTTTGCCATTCCGAGTCGGTTTGAGCAAATTTAATTATACCCGCACGTAACCGCGGGCGGTCGGCTTGTGACCATAGAGGTATTATACTAGAGCAATTGTACTTCGGTTAAAAAGAGAGAGAAGATTGCGATACCTTCTATATCTCTCTCATCTCGGGCATATTCAATTAGCGAGAAACAATTTTAGGTATTAAAATTATTTAATGCGCATGCGTGAAGTTCTTTAATACGCATGCGTTAGTAGAGAGACAGATAGGGAGACACAGGTAGGGGGTAAAACCCCCTCGGTGGCCTTCCTCTGCGCATGAGCGGGGCTCCGGGATCTCCGGTGGAACGCACCGGTGCCCCCTTGCGCGGCGCCCATCCCAGGGTCTAGCTGTACCCACGCTAAAAACCATAACGAACAGTACTCAGCTAAATAAAAAAAAACTCTTTTGCAGATGTGAATCTATAATCGTCCTTATAGGACATAAATATCAATTTTTATGCGCACGAATTAAAGAAGCCGCAACATTGAAAACTATGACCACGCGATCGCAATCAGGCCCCGTATTAAAAGTGCCCCCGGCTACCTATCAGATCGACAGCGCCATTTAAAGTACAGAAAAAAAGATAAAAAAATAATCTAGAAGCAAGCATAATCTGTAGCGATAAACCGCAGTCGGTAAGAACAAAACGCTGCGAATAAAAAGAAGAAAAAAAAGGAAAGAAAGGAAAGAATAAAAGTATGCGGGTGTCTCGGCTCCCGTGCTGCTAGGGTTGACCAAAAAATATTACAGTAATAAAAAATCGATTCAAAGGAATCAACACAATTTCTCCAATTTATACATATTTCTTCATTATTTGTATAACGATATGCAAAAAGTGTTCCGCTTGGCGGCGTGTATTGCGTCGAGGTCTATCAGCGTGTTCCGGAAATGTAAGTGTCATTGTCTTGATCGCTTTCACTTGTGATGTAAATATTGTTATGTATTTGTCAACATGGTAGAGAGGGACCGCTCAGAATAGGACGATAGATAAGTTATGAATTCATGAAATAATCATAGTTCTATATTTTGTGACGCAATGCTGGACAACTTCAATGTTATATACGAGTATAATGTATTATTAAAAGCTATCATTAATTTTATTAAAAACTCATGTTTATAATTAATATTTTACTTAGTGATAAACATTAATATGTATTTTATAAATTTAATGAATTTGAAACGATGGAATGGAATTTTTTTGATTATTCTTATCTAATCTATCAAAAAAATATCATTTTATTACGTTTTTTTTTTCAATTCCTCCCATACAAACCTAATTTTTAGAAATGATACTGTTTCTGCAGTTTAAGTAACTAGTTACCTATGTTAACTAACCCAATACCACCCTTACCCAAAAAAAACATTCAAGTCTGTTACTTTTCATTTGGTTGTTACATAATAATATTATGTAAAGTAAAGTAATAGACTTGAGTGATTTTTCGCTCGTGTCATTTATGTTACTTAACATGACTTGAGTGATTTTTTTAAATAAGTGGCAGCCCTAGCTAACATTGGATTGCGATTAAGACCTAGTCCTGTCCGTAATAAGCTCTTAGCGAGATATTACAAGCCACACGCTGCTGAGCTACTGGGGAGCAGCCGTTAGACCATACTTCAAGAAAAAATAATAATTAAGTGATATTATTCGATAGATCGTTGTAATAGACACGTAAAAACCTCTGAATCTATTGAAATAGAACATCCCTTCATTATTTGTTTTCAGACTTTCGTAGTCCACTGCTGGACATGGGCCTCCCCCAATCGACAACACTGCCCGGTCCTGGCCCTCTGATTCTAACGGTTTCCCGCTGCTTTCTTCAGCTTCAGTCCACCTGGTAGGAGGGCGGCCTGTGCTCCTTTTGCCTAAACGTGGTCGCCATTCGAGCACCTTTTTTCTCCATCGGTTTAGGTACGAAGTGTCTTTATTAATTTTAATAAACTCCTTTATTAAACAAAAAATCAATGTGTTAATTAAATTTTGTACTTCCTAAAATATATCGATCAATCAAGCTTTATTACCATACAATAAACGACAGGTCTAATTAATAGGATAATTTCAATCTATGATTATTCATTATTGAATTTAAGAATCCAATTTGACGAAACTAATTAAACTTTCCCCCCAAGCTATTTAAAAAGTAATGAGTTAGTGCAGGATTCAATTTCATATTTTTCGTCTGTGCTTTGATTAGGTTTATGTCCATTGTGTCATATAAGGCGGTAAAAAAGCTCGAGTGAATAGATTTTTTAATAATAAATGTAAAAGACCAATAAAAGTAACCTTTATGCTAATCCAAGTTATTAAATATGTGTGGCATTTTGATTACTAGTAAGTAATCAGTTGAGAGAAAAAAATAACTCATTTTTAACTTTTGAGATTTCCTTCCTTTTAGTGATACTATCAAATAGTGTAATAATACAAACAATACTGCGGGATTTTTTTTCAACGGGTTCGATTCCTGGCCACGCATATTTATTTTTCAAAAATCCAATGATGTAGTTTTAGTTTTCATCAAAGTTGGGCCTCAGTCTTATTTGAGTATTTTTGGGTATTCCGCATAGTTTCGGCATTCGCCATCTACGGACAGTTGAGAAATTAACCCTGTATAACTACTTAAATTAACCCTGTATAACTACTCAAATGGCTTCCTCTCCAAAGAACGTCACTTTGCACCTATCACAAAATAATTGTTTAAATATCATAATTTATCATATAACTTTGGAAAATAATTGAATCGATGAAACTCAAGGCATGTTTCTGACGTACGACAATGGAACCGTACCCAGTACGGCCCCATCAATCAAAGGCAGTGCCGAGACATACCCGCTAAAGATTTTTTTCGAGTTTTCATTATCGTCATAATATTGTTTTACGCTCTCCTACCATGGCGTTTATTTCTTAGCCATTAAAGTCCAAAATTGAATGGCTTGAACGGCGTTGAAATGAAGTTGAACACTCGACTCATTATTTGCATACTCATACTCGATTGTGTATCGATTTAATAATCGCATTTATTCGCATCTATGGGCGGAGTGGCTTTTTTGCTTAACTGAGTGTTTTTGCTAGTTAAGTAGACAAGGTCCAAACAGACAATAAATTAGAAGAAAAAGTTTAAGCTTCAATTGGTTCGCTTATTTTTTTTGTTGCCAATTATTTTTTAATTAATTAACCATTTATTGGTACTTAAATAAAATTGCATTTACTTACAGAATCGCGGACCATTTTTTAATAGTAAATTAGTCGACGTTTATCTAACAGCTTATAGAACTTACCTGAAAAAGAAAATAGAAAATGGTTAAATTTAAACATAACAAGGAAATCATTTTAAATTACTTTGTACAATATTATGCGGTATTTGATGTTAGATGGGCGTTGTCACATGTCAGTAACCCATTAATGACCAACTACAGGGTCGGGTCTCCTCTCACAATGAGAGGGATGTAGGCTGCCGTCCACCACGCACCACTACTGCCTGTTGGTAGACTTCACATGCCTTTGAGAACATTTTTTTTTGTGAACTCTCAGGCATGCAGGTTTCCTCACGATGTTTTCCTTCACCGTAACAGCAGGTGATATTTAATTTTATAAAGCGCACATAACTTTTTTACAAAGTAATTGGTGGTGCCACTGGGATTCGAACCCGGACCCCTCGATTCGAGGTCGAATTCTAAGCCACTGGGCTATCACCGCTTACTTTTACCGTTGTCACTTATTGGTACGAAAACTTCTAAGGATGTACGTACGAATAAGCAGTACGCAGTCTGAGCGCCCTTGTAGTACTTCTAAAGCCGGGACTGTGTGTGTTAAACAGACATTCAACTTTTATTTATTCGTATAGATACTATAGATGTATAGATAAGTAGATACATATGTACGTCGTTGATATAATCACAGCGTTATCAGGCACAAGACGCGGCATCTGGTTGTGTTGGTACCGTTATGTTATTATTATGGTGGTAGGCGAGATAATTTTGTAATTTGACTTTCGAAACGACATTTTGGTGTACTCGTTACTATCAGCTTATGCAGGATTGCAAGCGTGATGTTAATAGTTCAGGGGGTTACTACAAACTCCTAAAACCACCATAAAGCAATGTTTTGTTTTAATTTAAAACATGATGTTTTATTTTAATTTAAAACAAAACAAAATTGCTTTATGGTGGGTTTAGGAGTTTGTAGTAACACCCCAGGTCTAACGGTCTACGCAACATCGGCAACACATGTTTCATGAACATGAAAACAACATTGCTTTATGATGGTTTTAGGAGTTTGTAGTAACCCCCCAGGGCACTATAGCAGTCAAATTCAATCAATAAAATCTAAATTTAAGGTGGTAGAGCCATATCGTACTATTTCGCTCGGGGAGCAGCATGTTCGTCATGCCTTGTGTGTCGGCTGTGAGGTATGGTTGCCGCACTCGCCGGAGATATTTTATTTGAGGCCATATCCCCGTGTCTCAGTCCCCATTAGTAGCAAAGCACCTGCACACAACCTCAGATAGGAATTCAGAAATTCTTCAGAGTTTCTTTCAGAGAAGGATTTCTTCACAGTCTGAAGATGTGGCTGTCCATGGGCTGCAGTGATACTTCACACCAGGTGGCGTATGCCCCTCTGCCAGTCAATCACTAGCTATAAAAATATCTAAAGAAAATGCGTAAATCGCGTGCTTACGTCATTATATTAGGACGCATGCTTGTATTAATATTGATGCCTAGTAGTAAGATAGAAGTATTATTGTAGTTTCTCGTTATGCACGAAGAAATACGTATGAAATATTACTTTAATGAAGATGGTATATGATTCGTTTATGATTAAAGTGCCTCTTATCAGAAACAGCTAACAGAATCAAGTTAACCGGTTCCACGGTTCTACCGCTATGTTATTATTATAAGATAGAGCCTTCATGTACCTGGCAATACATTGTTTGATCAAACAAGTTCTGTATTTGAAACCACACGTTATAATACACAACTTAAGTAATCATGTGTAATATTCACTTGATGATTTTAAACTGTTTGCACTGCCGTTGTTTTGAGATAGATGATCGAATAATTTATGTCGAATAATTTATGTCGAATAATTTATGCAATGCAGAGCGCAGCCAGTGGTCAACTTGCCTGTAACCTACTATTGGTTGGTCTCTTCTTACAACGACAACGATGTAGGCCTTAGCCCGCCACGCTGGCCTAATGCGATTTGGTGGACTTCACATGCCTTTGAGAACATTTTTTGTAAACTCTCCGTTTAGGCATAGGTATGGATTTTCACGATGTTTTCTTTCATCGTTACAGCAAGTGAAATTTAATTCTACAAAGCGCACATTGCTTTTTTATTAAGAAATATATAGGTGCATGCCATTGGGAGTCGAACCCGGACCCCTCGATTCGAGGTCGAATTCTAGCCTATCACTGCTTAAAAGCACCTACTCTTTGAACATGATTTATTTGACACGAATTAATGACACGGAAACATCCAAATCAAAGTAGACCATGGCGTTCGATGTTTCGTCACGGCAATAGTTCTATCAATGAACTCGCATCACTAGTCATAGTCAAGCCCTTACAGGAAGTGCCTGCCCACCCCATAAAACATTTATAACCAAAGCATTTAGTTCACTATACAGAGTGCATCGCGGCGTCACGGAGCGTCGAGCGTGGCGGTCACGGCTCCTGCCTCTCATCGCAAGGTCAGCCATTCGACGCACTGTGATCGCTACCCTATCATAACTGACTTATTAGTTAAATATTAATTTGTAGTAGAATGCTCTGGTGTTAGGTAGAACCCGATTCACGGTTTTATAAGTGGCAGAGCTACTCGCCCGGGGAGGGGTACCTTATCGTCACGTTCTTGTCTTGGCCATTAGAGATCAAAGTCAAAGTCAAAACTTTAATTCATTATTAGGTACAATTTGTGCACACCTAATGAACGTCAGTCCAGACAAGAAGCGGTGATAGCCCAGTGGCTTAGAATTCGACCTCGAATCGAGGGGTCCGGGTTCGAATCCCAGCGGCACGCACCAATCACTTTGTAAAAAAAGTTATGTGCGCTTTATAATAAAAAAAAAAATTAAATATCACCTGCTTTACGGTGAAGGAAAACATCGTGAGGAAACCTGCATGCCTGAGAGTTCAGAAAAAAAAAGTTCTCAAAGGCATGTGAAGTGCACCAACCCGCACTAGGCCAGCGTGGTGGACTAAGGCCTACATCCTTCTCATTGTGAGAGGAGACCCGACCCTGTAGTGGGTCATTAATGGGTTACTGACAATGAACGTCATACATTTATAATTATACATGCATCCGCTTTGATCGCTTCTCGAGCAAAACGTAGATTGGGAGACAAAAGCGGGCGGAAACAAACTCCCAGCTCTCTTTTAAAAGTAAGTATGCAGCAATGAAAAGGATGAAGGCCTAAGTCAGCCACGCTGGCCTTATGCGCGTTGATGGACTTCACGAACGGTGGAAGACTTCACGATGAAAGCAACGTCACCTTCTCTCTTCAGCCGACATTGATCCACTGCTGGACATAGGCCTCTCCCAAGGCGCGCCACTGAGCCCGGTCTTCGGCTCTCCTCATCCAGTTGCTTCCCGCCGCCCGACGCAGATCGTCGCGCCATCGAGCAGGAGGGCGTCCCACACTACGTTTGTCGACCTCACGTCACTTAACTTGCCGTAAAGCAGCTTGTTAGCAGCTCCTTTGAGGTCTGTAGAATTTTGCTGGCTATATCACTCTATTGTGCACTCAGCAAACAGCCATGTTTACAAACATGTCATCCGTTTTAAAAGGCAAAATACATTATAGATACATCTAAGCCTTCGTAAAAGTAAAGTCTAAAGATAGAAGTCCAGAAAAGGTAAATTACGACACGGTATTTTTGCGTTTATCTGGAATCTGCGCAACATTACCTTCGAAGCAGAGACATTAAGATGAAGATAGGAGCGCACACGTTTTTCTACTATTCAAATAAACAGGATTGAAAACAACGGGGTTTTGGAATGGAACTAGTTTGTGCAGAAAAACGTGTAAAATTGTTAAGTCTATTTACATACATGCTGAGGATAATTGGGAGCCTGGATTGTGGTAAGTAAATGAAATGAAATGAAATGAAATGAAATGAAATGAAATGAAATGAAATGAAATGAAATGAAATGAAATGAAATGAAATGAAATGAAATGAAATGAAATGAAATGAAATGAAATGAAATGAAATGAAATGAAATGAAATGAAATGAAATGAAATGAAATGAAAATGAAATGAAATGAAAATGAAATGAAAATGAAAATCATTTATTTGCACGAATATGGGTTAGTTATTGGTTTTACAGGGCATTTTGATCAATCCATATTTACCTTCTCAGGTATGCAAAGTAAGTCTAGGACCGCGCTCATTCTATCATTCATCTGGAGTTCTGATTTGCTATTTCTACGGTAGAATGCGTCCTATCTTCCTACAGCTGGTTCAAATGTAAATCTTTCATCGCAGTTAATAAAGTGTGACAAATGCAATAAAATTAACTAGCAAGAAGTTATTCACTATCAAAGCGCGGCCGTAACCAGTGAAAGTATACTACCGAGTCTACTGACTAGGCCAGTGGTTCCCAAACAATACTTTCGTGGCAACAACAAAAAATACCATACCCCGTGAGATAATCTTTCAGCTTTTTTGTGACATATTCACTATTCAGCATGTTCTGTAGATGATTATTATATTAAAATTGAGCGTCAATGCCTCTTAGTTTCTGAGAAAAAATTTAAAACGAAAAATTTAAAATGGGGTTCAATATAGATTCAAAAATGGCGCTTCCCTCACTTCTATAATAATATGTCACAGCATCAAATCGTAAATAAAGATCGAAGTCTCGGATTAATAATTTTATTTTTATTTTTTTTACTTTTTACTATAAAATCTAGATTTACTTTAAATCCCACCACCCAGCGACCCAACATTTGGGAAGCGCAGCCTCCCCATAATTACATCGATCGAAGGGGCGAGCTATTAAATCAGCAGTATTTATCTGAGGCTGGCTAATTGACGTGCCGTTTGTACGCTTGTACACATTGAACGAACATCGCTATCGGACATCGGCTCACTGGTTTCAATATGAATGTAATGAAAGGAAGAATGCTCTCTACATGAAAAGTAATATTTAGTAGTACCTCCTGCAATTGTGATCGCGACTTGTAGCTTCGTGTAGGTGAACTGGCTTGTTCCATTGCGATTGAAACAGATACTTGTGTGCTGCTACGCTTAAGCTATTTTCTACTAGTCCATAAGATATTTGTGACTACTCCTTTGATAACATCTGCTGTTAATCGTATCGAATTTTAACTTTAAGGTGGTTTGTGCACGCTTTAAAAACTGAAAAAGTCCTGTTGAGCTCATATTTTGACACATTAACCATACAATCCAATGCAATTGATTGGATTATTTTTATCAATCAAGCAAGAATAGGGTGATTTCCGTGTAATTGTGCCCAATTTTGGATAACAGATAATCGCTTAAGATACTCGTACTCTACCCGCAAAGCTATAGGCGCTGTTAATTTTTGACGACCTGAGTGGCGCAGTTGTTAAGACGTTCTACGAATATTTAAAGGATTTTTTATTCATTGTGTTTTAGTATTCAAATGCCCGTCCTGCGTTCACACTGCGACACTGAAGTGCACTTACTGGAGAATGCACTAATTACTTGCACTTGTTCGCCGCCCTACATGGGCGTCCATGCCCACACGTACTAATTCTAAGCGGAGAATTCTCTAATGAGCTTTGAATTCTAAGCTGTATATTTTGCTTAAATTTTTACAGAAGTACCGCCCTTCTAGGATTATATAGTCATGACTCGTGAGTCGGGAGCAAAGATGATTAGTGGTATGGATATTGTACGATTTCGGCCAATGTACAGCAGGCGAAAATCGCTGACAACTTACGCACAAGTCGCGTGAACTTGCAACGCTGTAAATGCCAAACCGACCAATAAAGATTGTGCTCACGATTCGTGCCGACTGCTATACACTCGTGGACTTGGAATTTGGTCCATAGACTCCGAGATGTAATCCCCGCGGATCACCACTAGCGGTCACCCATCCAGGTACTGATCGCGCCCGAGGTTGCTTTATTTTTCGATCGCTTTCGATCTACTCAAGCAACGGGGCTAAGCGCGGATTAATGCATACGCACATGTATCTTACATTATCGCTACACGGAACCAATTATCCAGAACCAACGCAGAACCAGCCTATCTTTAAGCCTGCCGTTAATAAGGGACCGTGTACGGTGCTCTATTAGTTTTAGTTTAGAGCCAATTAATATCATGTTCGGCTTGCTTCATAGCTTGTAACATTTTATTTTTAAGCTCTGAGATATAAGGAGTAGAATTAGTCTTGTAGATGTGGGAATAAGAAAGAGGTAAGGAGTGCTTCATGTGTGCGCTGAACATGTTGTGTAAACGCAAGAAGATGAAGAAATCAAATTTAGGGAGACAATTTCAGCATTTTTTAGGTTTAAATTGTGGCCCTTTTTTCTAATATATTTTGAAATTTTAGCAAAGAGCAACGCACCTTACTCATTTTTAACATCTCCCAAGTTTGGCTGATAGCCACAAATAAAAAAATAAAATAAAATTTTCTATACTATCTGCTAGGATGTCGGCAGTATTTGAAGACAAACTCCAATAACTACCATCTATATCCTCGAAATTTTCCACTTTTTTTCTAACAAAAGCCAACCATACCAGACCATTAGCCATCGATATTATTGAAGCTCAAGGGCAGCTACTCGTAGGTAAACAGCACCTGCTTAACAAATTGGTAAAGCCAACGATACATCGGGACGTCGAGGGCTCGGCAAACATCGCTGGCTACCGTGACATTCTACACGAGTACGTCGCACTCACACTTGGATAAAGAACTCGACAAGTGCGATTGGGCTTACTTCCGAAGAGTCTCGTATGAAAACATTAGTCATTATGATTAGTAACAGCCAAGTTCAACGTCAGATAGAACTTTCATCTTATTAGAAGTTGGATGAATGTGTTCATGGGTTGGCATAGAAAAAAGAAGTAAGCAGAGAAGCACCATCAAGACATACCTAACATAACAACATCAGTCAGTAACCCATTAATGACCCACTACAGGTTCGGGTCTCCCATCACAATGAGAAGGATGTAGGCCTTAGTCCACCACACTGGCCTAGTGCAGGTCGCAATTGAATTACACAGCAGAGACTTTTTACTTCTATAGATTACAGTGATCTCTGAAATGACAGTAGATGACAAGAGTTCCATTGCCCTATTCGTAGACAGAACCCCAAACCCTGAGGGACAGACATAGAGGCCCTGTGAAAAGAAAGCGTACAAGCACATCGTGTACTCAAGAGTCAAGAGCATTGAGCATGTGTGACGCTTGACAAGATTTTTTTATATATCAACAAGGTAAGCAATGATGACTGACTTGTTTCTGACATGGTTTGGTTTAGGCTGAATACTATGCATTTTTGGAATCAGTGTGTGTTTTTGGGTAGTGATATAACTGGTTACTTTGGACAGTGATGTGTCATCTCAGTAACCCATTAATTACCCACTACAGGGACGGGTCTCCTCGCAATGAGAGGGATGTAGGCCGCCGTCCACCACGCTGGCCTCTGCGGGTTGGTGGACTTCACATACCTTTGAGAATATTTTTTTTGTGAACTCTCAGGCATGCAGGTTTCCTCACGATGTTTTCGTTCACCGTAACAGCAGGTGATATTTAATTTTTATAAAACGCACATAACTTTTTAACAAAGTTATTGGTGCGTAACCCTGGGATTCAAACCCGGACCCCTCGATTCGAGGTCGAATTCTAAGCCACTGGGCTATCACCGCTGCTTGTGACAGTGATGTAAGTATACTAAACTAGAAATAAATCAAAAGCCTGATTTGATTTCATACAAACATACATAGTCATTCAGATTAAGCCGCTGATTTTCATTATTGGTATTTAATAAACATACCTAATCCGTAATTATGTTTATACCAATAATTAATGTTTTTACTTTTTTTAAACTAAACACCTGCGTTGAAAAAAATTAGAGCCATAAATAAATCGTACTCAGATTTGAAAGTTTCGGAGATATCTACATACACGACGACATCAGCGGATGTACAGTCTAAAAAACGACTAAAGACAACAACAATTTCTGCATCTAGGCCTACACGCCATAGAAATTCTTAATGAATCATTAAACGCGCATCCGTTTATAATAAAGCCCTAAGATTAATGAAATATTGCTTAATCCCAGCTCCTATAATTACCACACCTAGACTACTTATAGTTACTTAGATAGTTACAAGGCAATTTGGAATCTATCTCAAGGGTATAGAATAGCTTTTTAAATGCAATTAGTGGTGGTAGTTCGATTTAGAATTAATTGTTAACTTCTGCCATTGAGGCCAGTATATAAAGTTTATGGTGATGGGAGAATGTCGATTATTAATGTTTTATGAGCTGTATTTCTTTAAAACCTGGCTACCAGCACGGCGCGATGGATATGAGGATCGGCAGTAAGTATGTAGGATTATTTTTATCTTCTGAATTACATTTTTAATGCCTTAGTGAACTCAAATAAGCGTGCGTGCAATATTACTGAGATTTTAATAATTGTCACGATTCGAAACCTAAATTACTATTCTAAAAACACCTATTCTAATACTAATGGTCATAGACCACCACAATCTTAAGAGGGACAAAAATAATGTCTGATATCTATGGCATGCGGCACTAAAAAAGCTAAGGCTGTCTGTTCTGATGACGGGTTTTCCTTCACCGTAACAGCAGATGATATTTAATTTTATAAAGCGCACATAAGTTTTTTATAAAGTCATGGGTGCGTGCCACTGAGATTCGAACCCGGATCCCTCGGCTCGAGGTGGAATTCTAAGCCACTTGGCTATCACCGCTTTAAAAAAAGTGCTTAACTTTACGAAAAAATATCAAAAAACTCTACACTGAAGTTCCATCCACCCTACGAGCTTAACTCCCTATCTCAGACTAGCCAATAAGTAAGCTACCGCGGAAATTCTATATTTAGTTGCACAATTTCGCGTGCTCGTTACTATAACTTACGGATCTCACAATAATTTGAATTATTGCATTCAGACAGCGAGCTTAGATCGCAAGACAAAGTGGTGCATATTTCAACCGGGCAATAATATCGATAAATCTATCCATACATCACTAGTTGGAGGTATTTCTTATAAGTCGAGTACCACCGATTTATAACCACTGAACACGAAAAGGGTTGGCGAAATTAATTCCCGCGAATGGTTCTTATTGTGGGGTAATAAGGTCTGGTTTGTGAACAATTGATCGGGTTTCGAGATTGGTATGATCGATTTGCGTTGCGTTTCAGCTGTTGGCTCCTTAAAGGGAAGCCGCTTCTCTCGATTCACTTGAACTTAAATAGCTATCTTGAAAACATACTATAACGTACGGGTACCAGTAGACCTAGTCTGTTTTCGACCCCTTAGAGGGCTGTGTAGGGTCGGGTCTCCTCTTACAATCAGAAGGATATAGGCCTTAGTCCACCACGCCGGCTTAATGAACTTTGAGATGGCCTAGTGACCTTTGAGAACATTTTGGAGAACTGTCGCGCATCCAGGTTTATACACGAATTTACACGATCTATTCCACTACCGTTATGGCGACATTACTTTCGTAAAACCCATATGACAGAAAAGTCATTGATGGGTAAAACTTTACTGTTTTATTATTATTAAAAACGTTAGGTATAGGCAATAGATAACCGTCGTACTTTATCCGTTCACTTCTGATCTAATAAGCGGTATCTAGAATATTTAAGAAAAATAAGAGTAATATCTATGTATATACGAATTAATTTACGGAAGATAGGTATGAAAAATGTAAATGATATCGTCTCTGAAAGATTTAATTATCATATTTAATGTAATATGGCCATTAATCATACCTATACCGTGTTTATAATTTTCGAACGAGTTTTTCTGTTTGGAAAAACCAGTTGTGGGTTAATATATTTTAATTTTAGGCATAATATTTAAGTGTGACTTTCGAAACGCTAAAACATAACACACGAGCCCTCGTCCACGAAATTCTCTGGCTATGTCTTAAGAAACGCTAAACGCTAAGAAAATCTTGATTAACAATATCGATTACCTAATTGTTTACTCATCTACTCGATAGCTTATTCACGTGCAATTAATTTTCACGTGTAGACTAAAATAATTGAGTATCTAACGAAAATTTAGCCTCCTAATATCATGTTTAATCAATAACTCACCTAAAAAGCTATGTAAACATAAGTTTAGCGACTTGCGAATAAAATTAAGATAAATCACTTCGAAGCAGACTAGCTTTTGCCTCGAACTCTACCATTGATGAAGAAATATATTTTTTGAAATCTTCATTACTTCATAAGTGGCAAACCCTTTGGAATGCGTCGGAAGACACCTGCCCCCCTTTGAATTTCAGAGTTTAGTAGAACTGAAATAAACAAATTGACCACATGCGGCAAATCGGCGAAAAATCTTTGATTGCTATCTTAAGTAGACCCTTGTAATATTGTTGGAAAATTTTATGCCGTGAATGAAGCGTGCATTATTTTACCAAAATGTCTATATATCATTGCAATCTTCGGTCCAAAAACATTGCAATAGTTTGAGTTACTTTTTTGTTATCTAAACGTATACACAAACACGCGTATGTTTATAATATGTTTGCATTAGTAACATAGTGTACAAATATCATTCAGGATCGCTTAAAGCCCGCTAATGGTCGTCCATTGCTGCATTATTATATTTGCATTTAATAATTTATACGACCTTTGACTTTTAAATGGCGACTGTACGGGCGAGGTATTTGAAGAATTTGTCATCCTTTACAGTTAATAGTGAATGCTCTCTGTCTGTTTGTAATTACGAATTTAATTACTTGTACAATCATTTACTCGTATTATTATCTATTCCGTAATTAACACTTTGCCTGTCCAATAAATAGACACAATAGTTAAACAATGTATCACATGTGACTCACGGGAAAGCGAAGTGGTTAAACAATTTTTAAAGCCGACTACCAATAAGCAGCTATTAAGAAATTTTCATTTTCATTTCATCCTTACCACATTGTATGCCCTCTATATTTTAAATAAGTCCAACCTCCAATAGGATTGAAGGACTGTATATATGTACCTAATATGTAACGTAACCTTCCATTGCCGAGGTCTGGGGTTTCCTACCCCCTGGTATCTACACACAATGCTATAGGTACTCTATACTCTCTACGCCGCTCTATGCTGATGATAAAGAAACTATTTTCACATTGATTCAGCAATATATTACTACTGGTTATTGACTTCTTTAAGAAGACGTCACAATATTCTTGTCAGTGGCCCTAGTGCCGACACTGTCTACAAATATTATGATGAAAGGAAACTACATAAAGAAAGTGTTGATTTAGTACAGGACTTACGTTCTTCCTTTTTGAGCGAGCTCAGGGCTTTACCGCTGTAATAGATTAAAGATTTTAATAAGTTTATTATGATACTATCTTTAAAAGAAAAATGTCAGAACAGCGTGAGACATCATAATTTATATATAAACATAAAATAAATATATTTTATGTCCACCTTTGACTTTTAATCAGTGCGATGTCATCTCACCATCGATTTTAAGAATTTTATCACATATTTTATCACCCACAGTGTCCTACGATGTAAAGATATTCTTGATAGTTTATAACCCGTTTATTTTATGCACGTTTTAAGCTTTTATCTTGTTCGGTTTGTTCGGCCCGACAGTCGTAAACTTAAAAGCCGAATAAAACAAAATGAATAATGGCTAAAATGTACTGAAAACACTTAACAACATTTAAAAGGCTAAAGTTTTGTTATCGTGCGTAATCTTACCAAATCGTTCATTTTTTTCTGTTGAGAACCTTCTCGATAGAAAAATGGATAATCCAATTTTATTTATCGAGATTAAAATACATACAGAACGCACGTAATTTCATTGCATGCATGTTCATTACGCATAAATCCGATACTTAGCTACTACGAGTAGTACCTAAACACCGACTTTACTGGTATGACAGCGTATTGGAGTTGTCCATGAATATTCAACGTTCTATTACGAGTCGCATGTGACCCGCGAGCCAACCGCTTCTGACCTCTGCGCTCCTGGTACCTTCAGTACTTTTACTCTTTGTTTTTAAGAATAAAATGCGCTGATGGCCCAGTCAGTAGCTAAGAATGGTCTTGCTCGAGGGTTCTGGGTTCGAATCCTAGTGGCATGAACCACTCATGTTTTTTTATTTTTAGCAAAAGATTACCTTTTTCTGTTAATAACAAATAGAAACAGGTAACCTGTTAAGTGGTCTCTTCAACCTGTGCTTCAATACAACCCATGGACACATATTGCGGTTAAAAATCGTAAGGTGCCACTTCCCATGCGGGCTAAAACTTCTTTTATAGAAAGTTATCGGAGCGTGCCACTGGGATTCGAACCGGGAACTCGAGAAATAGGCCGGATTCGTAGCCTAGCTATCGCCGCTTCAATTTAATATAAACAAAAGACATTGCAAAATGAATATGATAAAGTTACTTCTCACGATAAAGTGGGAAGCCATGGGGCGAAGGTGCCAACGGAAGGATGGAAACCCTACAATTTCGCAGGTATGTTTTTATAGCAGCTTTGATTATATGAGAAATTGCGTTGGTTATGGATCATTTAAAGTAGGTTCTAGATAGGGTACTAAAGTATGAAATTGCAGGTTATTTGAATACTTTGTAGACACGTTCTGAATAATCTATCGTAACATGTTCTCGTCTTATGTGTGTCCATGGTACCCACGCCACAGGGGATCTACATTAGGCGAACTACGGAAAAAAACGTACTTATTGTATATGAATTGGGATACTACACCGATATTTTTTACATACATACGATTTTCCAAGAAGTTTCCAAGAAATAAGAGAAATTTTAGTCTAGAGACAAGATCTCTGACCTGTTATAAGAAGAGATCCAGCTTGGCCTAGTTCGTGAGTAACAACAAATGTTTTGCTCAACCGGGAATCGAATCCAGGAATTCCCATATTCGTATATAATCCACACAGCAGGCTTGCCACCTAAACAATAGACTCAGTCCAGTTTAAATTAACTTTAATGCTATATGTACATACAATAATATCGAAAATCTACTAGATGTTAATTACTTAAAACAACTGTCACTATCTCACAACAGACAAGGTACGGGGCCATAGACCAGAGTTCTTATCTGAAACAACTGGTATATTTTGTAGTTAAGGACATTCAATTAAAACTGTCCGCTATCTATAAAGATATTTCACAAAATTCTCCAGGATAATTCACAAGCACTTTAGACCTCACGACCGCGATAAGCTGACGGCATAATAAGGGATTATAAATTGTTTGTGGTGCGATCTAAAATTTTTTGTGGTGTGCATGTATTTTAATTTACTTAAAAAATACTTAATCTTTATCCACTAGGATAACATTTTAATTTAAACACTGCTTTTAATTAATGCGCATAAAGAAACAATGCAATGTTTGCGGTTTTCTTTTGTTCACATTCACTCGTTAAATCGTTCACCCGTTCACGTGTTCAATCGTTTCTACGTTCCATCGTCACATATAAAGGTTCTTTTAACTCCGAACCGGTCAGTGATGCAGTTACGATTAGCGACAATTTTCATAATCTTGCAATTAAAAATATGAAAACGGCCGTCGTACAGCAATGCAATCTAGAAGCACCTCGTAAAGTATCCGATGCAATCCTCTTTTACTGCCTGTTACATGTTAATGGAGATGAGGTATTAACATACATTTTTAGTAGAGGTTCGAATATTCGTTTGGTATTCGGTATTCGGTGTATTCGGCATCTTTTTCACAATTTGCATTCGGCCTAGTTATTCGGTTTTGGTGCCGAATATTTTATTTAAATGTAAGTGATATATAAGAACACTTTCTGTAAAGATCTAAAAATTTTATAAAATAAAATAAAATATTATAAAATAATAATATAGTATCAAAAATAACAATAATAGCTATTTGGCAACTCCACGGGCTTTTGATTCATAAAAAATAAATAAAATAAGAGAGAGAGAGAGGCGCATTGCATAAACCATAACATTTATTTATTTTAATCATGTTAACATGCATCTGACGGATTGAAAAAAGAAATTAAGAGAATCAATCAATGTCTTCATTCAGCCGATTGACGTCAATATTAAAGGCTGAATGGAGTTGAAAGCCCAACGCAAATATAAGAAACTGACGAAAAAAAGGTAAAAGACTAAAACATGCGAACATCTCTGAACAATAAGGAAGGAATCGGCGAACGCGGTCATCCATCAAGAGTACAACAAAAGATGATAGGGAGATAGCACACGCGCTATTTTTTGTACCTTTACTACTTTTTGAAAACCTCAAAGGAAAATTAAATGGTGTTGAGCATGATATTTAGGCTTAAATTTAAATGGAACGTTACTGTAATGCAAAAACCAAGTATAATACTAGTAAATAGATATAATCCATTTGTACCTATTTTGAACTGTAATCATTAATTTAAAAAAATATTGAAATATTTTTCTATCAAGCCTTGTCATAGTGAACCTAAAGTGCTTTTAATTCTGTTTAATTGCATTTATTTTCGTTTGGATTTCAATAGAGACAAAAACGCCATTCATTATTTAAATGTGTGCTTTGCTTGAAATTCAACCTAGGACCCTCTGCGCAGCGCACCGTCTTAATTACTGCGCCACTCAGGTCACGGCAAGAATTAAAAATACATAATAATTTAAAAAGATATAAATGTCATTGTATCTGCAGTACAACAAGTGTGCCGTGTGCGTGCACCCGCCGACGCCTGTAAACGGTAGCGACGAGATAGCATCGTCGTGTACTGGCAGCCATCTTGTTTATGCTTTGCTGTTTATTTTTATTTCCGAGGCAACGCCGCGCGACGCTAAATCGCAAGGATTAAACCGAACACTCGTTGTAAATCGATACAATCGTGACATAATTGAGTTTTTGTCCTGTTTTACAGTTTTATCACTATGGCGATCGATCAAGTAGGTAGCGAAATTGTGCTGTTTTTTTTCGCGCGAACTTGACTGGAATCGAGGCTGTTTAGTAAAGTTTGTTTTTATCTGTGTCGATACTTCAACAATTTTTAACCTGCAAACATATTCATAATCTGGATTTTTTTTGTATTTAAAATATAGGTCACGGTCAACTTCCAGTCGACTATGTTTTTGTTATCTTTCCATTTCAAGATGGGTTTCCTATGAAAAAGACTTCAACGCGTGTGTAGGCAGCGGTTGGGAAATCAATTCGAACAATCACTTGAGTTGAAATGACATTTTATTTAAATGAATTTACACTCACGCAGACTCAGATTAGTCAGTAGTAAGAAATCATTAGCTTTAAAATAAAGTGGTATATGACCACGGCAATACTCTTGATATCACTATGTCATATCGATTTCAGAGAAAAATACTTATTTTCATGTTTCATACACTATACATAAAATTTCAACTAGTTGTGTTTTAGCTTTAACTATACATATTTAATTTTACTATATCGTGTACTAGAACACAACTTCCATTACACTTCACGCAACAATAAGCCTATTCATACAACGATGTACTTAACTAACATCATATGAATAGACACAAGCTTCACAGAAAAACTCTGGGAAACCTGCCATTACGCTTTCGCTTTCTCTATACATGCGGCGTCATGAGACGCTTGACAAACTTTAAGTAAATAGAAAGTAAACATATAAGGAAGGTGTTAGAGCCATTGTGGTGATGTGGTTATACGACGTCATATGGATACAGAAATTTAGTCTATAGAAAACTACGAAGAACTAGAACAAAGTATAAATATATATCCTATACTATAGGACCTATAGGATGCAGTCGCTGTGTTGTGTGAGGTGTACTTGACAAACTCTTAGTGGATAGAAAAAAAAACATAATTGGAGGTACTCGTAGGTAATTAAGTTATTAACAGAATTACAAAAATGGTGCGTGAAATGGTTGCTTAAAGAAATATAGCATTTTTAGATGATTAACTGCATAATTTATTTAATAACCATAGTTTTGGCATTGCCTGTTGTAAATAAAGTATAAATTAAATGTAGGCGATAAATTAAAAAAAAAGTTTTAACATCTGGCGAAATAAAAATACGTATTTTTCTTCGAGTTTCTTTTAACGTTCGCCACGAGATATCGATGTTATCGATTTGAGTAAATTGCAGCTAATGGCGACGCCTGCAATAACATAAAAGCATCAATTCCAACAATTTTTCTGATGGAAATATTGCCGCCAGTGTGAGCGGGGAAGATTGAAATATTGCAAAATAGTTAAAGATACCACTCGAAAATTTATTTCTTTTTACATTTATTAATGTTGATGAAAAGAGAAAAAAACACTTGCTAAGTCGATTAGATCGATATTTAATTATTATGAATAAATGGTAATAGCCAAATATGACTCGATCAACATAGGCAATTTTGAAGTGAGAATTTGCCGCCTAACGTTACCGCGATTCTTTTAAACTCATTTCAAGGAACCCATTTTTTGTTTAAGTTTGTTAATTTTTTATATAATATTGAGTCAAACGGGTACGTTATAATATTTGCGACATATTGTACTCTACAACGAATAATTTCTGTAGGGTGTATGTTTATGAACCTATTCTATGTATTTCTGTAGATTGAATGTTTGTAACAATTGAAGGATTTGTAGCGGTGTACCATAGTATAACCTTACATGTAAAGAAATTCAGTCCATTTCAGAACCAGCAGTGATCTGACATGTAGTCTCTTAATAACCTGCAAAATTATTCCCGTTACTTTATTTTCATTTGACCGCTATCACTCGCACCGACACCAAAACCGCAAGCGCATTGTGAAATTCCTCGTAACGTCATTATCGGGAATAGCGGGTTGGAAGCCGTTGGAACAACCACGCCGCTCTATAACCTCGACTCTACATTATGTAGAGACCCGCATAATCGACCGACATTACTTTTCCATTGAAATTCTTGTATGAAACCATGTTATGCCTTATAAAACATATTTGATTGAATAGAATTTCATTTCTGTTTTATTAACAGCTAATGGAGTTTATAGAATTCCTTTAATACCAACGTCTATAATGTTATAATGACTTCATTTATAAAAGTTCTTCATAGAACTGCTAAGAGCATTTCACATGACTAAATAAAATAAGTTTTTCATACAGTTTAATAAAAACATGGACGTGTTAAACTAAACACTGTAATGGTTGCCTCAAATAAATTATTTTCAGCAACCACACTCAAACTTGTAGAGTTACTCCACAAAAAATATTTGTAGCCATCTTCAAAGTCCTCTAGCCCGTATAACAGTTGTACATATAAAACTTTTTCAGAAAAACACAAAAACAAATCAATCCTATTTCTAATATTGCTATAGGTTGACTATTAATGTAATACTCACTCATTACAGCAGGTGACCATCGTCTGCGACACCGTGACAAGCGTCGTGGTGGTGGTGGTCAGCGTGTCACCGATGCATTTCTTCCTTGAATAATTGTCCAACACCTTATCTTCCTTCAGCGGCTGCAACACCTCCTTCACCCTGTTCGGACCACTCTTCACCGTCGATCTTTGGAACCTTAGATTAGCCGTACTTTTCCCATCCGTTGAGATCTCAGTTTCCTCCGTCACCAGCGCGCCTTTCTTAGTCTTGCACACCGTTTTAGACGTTTTCCCATACACGTTACCGTTTTTGTGTATCTGTTCGTTCGAATCTATCACTTGACTGTTATCTTCTAGAGGTAGACCGTTACTGAGCATGCTTTTTATATTATCACTACTGAGATTTGAGCCGAACAGTTCGTTCAGATCGTCGTAACTCTGTATTGGTTGTCTTCTTTGGTCTTTCTGCCATGTTGCGTCGAAACCGTATATGGGTTCCGCTTCGACACCGAACCACTCTTTCCCTTCGTTGGGTCTTTCATCTGGCGCTGGTTCTATTTGGTTAAAGTTACTCGTGTCTTCGAAGAAGTCGTCTGTTAGTTCTGTTATCTGCGCGCCTGGTCGTTTGGTATCATTGTCGAAGTTGAGGAAGGTAGTATTAATGTTATTTGGTTTCTTTTTGCCGTAAAGCTGTCGGTAGTACTTCTCTTGATCGCCGTACATCCAGCACACTTTCCACCATTGTTTACACATCAGTATGTTCGCTGAGTTCGATGACTTCACGTGCCTCGTTGCTGTCGTCGACATTTTTGTGTTTTATTCCAACCAATCTTATTTCAGATCCAACAGGTACGATTCTGTTATGATATTGGAGATTCTATAACTCGTTTGATTTTGTTCACTGTTTGGAAATAAGTAACTTAGAGGAATTGTTTGGTTTAATTCATTCATTCACAGCTGATTGAACTTAGCATGTACTATTGTTTTATTCACCAGCCATATATTTTCTGTTAATATTGTTACCACGACCATTGTTTATTTTAATGAGATCTAGTTCTGGGAAAAAAGAGGATCGTTTATAACTTGTTTTGTCGTCATAAAGCACAAGTAGTCGAGAATGTGGTGATATATGTCGTGGTGATCGCAACACAAATTGGCGCGTGCATTACTGTTTTTTTCACCTGCCTCTGGTATGTGGTCAGCTTTCAACCGTGTCGGCTACAAACCATTGTATGTTAATGTTCATAATTACCGGGGTAATGAGGCAAGAGTATAACAGAAACAATAACTAGCTTTATGTTAATATGGGAATTTAGGTTTTCACGTTGTTTATATCACCCGCAACAATAATACATCTTGTTGGTGCTGTGAAATTGACGAAATGTATCTGCGTAACGATGTTAAATTAATTTTGGTGTAAAATTAATCGGCTATTGTGGAACGGCTTACTTCCACTTAATGGTTTTGAATGATAAAGATACGTTTTGAGTTTCATAGAGAAAGCAATAGCTCATTTTCGAAGCAAAGAATTCTATTAATTCTTGCTACGAAGAAAACAGGAAGCCCTACGCATTTATTTGAGGTATTCCCATCAATAGTCCCTTATACACCACTGCACGATATTCTATCTACTTCTAAATCTGCCTCGCTATTATGATTTTTATCGGTCTTAACTTAAAGACTAACATTGCTTGGTCGTGTTATTTCTTATCAAGTACCTATGTCGTCGACTGTTACGCTATTATTACCGCAGATGTCTGCTGCGGTCGTTTCTTCTTTATTTTCAGCCGCTACGTGATTTACCGGTTAATTGTGTTCTAGAAAACTTCCAACTGAGATATCGTGGAGCAACCTGGCAATTTAGGCGCAAAGTACTTCCGCTATAATAACTCAGTAACCGAGACTTAACAGCAAGTTACTGAGGTAGGCTGAACTAGATTCTGTACGCGTATAACACGTATAGTATGTGAACCAAATGTAACAATTAAGGCTAATCAAGTATTGTAGCGGTTAGTGAAGAAAATAGTTATTTTTTTAATAATTTCTCATTTTAATTGTTCAAAGCTCGTTTACTGTTAACTTAATTTTCTATCTACTAACTTAATTAACTATCAATAAATGTAACAGTTTAAAATAAATATAGTAGATTTTATTATAGAGAAAAGTTAAGAAACTTGGTGTTTACTTCAGTATTTCAAATCTTGTTAGTTATGGTCCTGTTTAATTGGGTTGAAATGAATCTAATGGCTAAAGATACGGTTGGAATTACTTAAGCTTTTCAAAAAGGCATTTTTAAAAGAAGAGCAAGACGAGATGGTTGTAAATGGTTGTAATTTGATCCATGCTGCTGTTGCGATCCGCGGGTGCTAATTACTGTTTTTATGAGCATGTGTAGTTGACATACACTTGTCTCAAGACATGGAAAAGGTTTAATATTTTAAAATGAAACTATATTTTAGTAAAATATGGTCAAATCTTTGTAAATGTAATGATACGCTGTTCGTTAATCTCGCTATAACTCGAGCACGGTTGGACCGATTTGTCTCATTTTGGTTTCGAAATGTAAGAAATTTTAACGGTGAGAAAATCGGAAAAGAATCCGAGGAAAATAATTAAAACTTCGATATCTGGCAGAGCGAAGTGTAACTGCAGATGACATTTAATTTTACAAAGCGAACATAACTTTTTTTACAAAGTCATTTCTAAGCCACTGGGCTATCACCGCTGCCGCTGCTTTCATTATATCAGACTACGAATAATAAAATTCAATTTCACTTTCGTAAAGTTAACGACTACTTTATACAGCGATCCAATCCTATCACAAACCGAATGCAGAGTTGTTTATGTTCTCTACAAAGCTATCTATAGACTAATAAAACGAAAGATATTCAATAAACGTATCTCAAAAGGTATTCAATCCCTTCCTCCCACTTAGTTATTTATCTATTCCTTTGTCTCTTGAAGCGGACAAAAGACAAATATTGCTTTGCTTTGCTCAGCAGTAAATTTTATCGATATCGAATCGCGGCTCGGCTATTATATCGATGTTATCGGCTACAGCCCTAGTCGATGATTTATTGCTGGTATTACGAGCGCGCCAGGCTACCTAGGTAATCTAGGACCTGGGGCTTTCTAATAATAGCCCGAAACAAAGCCGTCGTAGTGCGCGGCTTAGATTGAACAATTTGTCAAAGTCAGTAACTGTTTCTTGAACTATAAAAAGGATGGGTCAGCATTTTTGCTTTTCCAGCGTCTTGGATTGTCTAAGTCGTCAGTAACCCATTAATGAACCACTACAGGGTCGGGTCTCCTCTCACAATGAGAGGGATGTAGGCCGCCGTCCACCACGCTGGCCTACTGCGGGTTGGTGGACTTCACATGCCTTTGAGAACATTTTTTTGTGAACTCTCAGGCATGCAGGTTTCCTCACGATGTTTTCCTTCACCGTAACAGCAGGTGATATTTAATTTTATTAATCGCACATAACTTTTTACAGAGTCATTGGTGCGTGCCACTGGGATTCGAACCCGGACCCCTCGATTCGAGGTCGAATTGTAAGCCACTGGGCTATCACCGCTATTGTCTGAGTAACTGTCTTTAAATCCACTAATTATAAAGTTATACAGTAAGTTAATGTGGTGATAAACATACAGTTATCAAAAGCTGATCTTTTAAGAAGAAGATCTTTTAAGATTTTTGAGTTTCTCTATAATTTTTAGTAATAGCTATTAGGGTAAATGTTAAGTAGGCGGGCATATCAATCTTGGGACCATCATATTTCGCCTAATTCACTGATATTACAAGTATAAATGAAATTTACTGAGTTTACTATTACTCTTTAAAGTTATAAAAGGACTACGCGAATTTGGATGAAATTTGTCATCTTCCAATACATATAAAGAGACATGAGCGGCGCAACGGCTCATACACAGGTGCGCTGGATTCGATTTAAATTTCTGTTTGTGGTCTGGGTGTGTTGTGTGTGTCCCTGGTACCTACGACAAAGGGAATTGTAGTGTAAGGTATGAGTTTGAAGCGTCGTTTACAAAAAAGAGTATTACTTGTGTTACTATCTATTACAGACGTTTGCCAATCTCGCTCTTGATCAAATTTGAAATACCACACGGATGAAGTCATGTCCTCTAGTAAGTAGGTACTTTGCTACATTGAGTTATCCAAAATAGCACAGTGTGAACCAATTTACATAATATATTTAACGTCAAAATTTTAAGCCAATTCTTGATTAGTTAAATTTATGGTTTTACGAACGTAGAGAACAGTTAACATACCGTTACAACGTTTATAAATCGCTTTATTACTCACCGCTGTTACGCATAAAATAAACAATCAGCAAACAGCACGCTATCTTCGATCTTAGCACACACATAATAAGGAATATATTTGCATATCACTGAAATATTTTAATAAGACATAGTATATCAGATTAAGTATGCTTTTTAGGTTACGAGGCAGTATACCCATCTCTTTCACATGTGACTACTAGGTACGAATGAAAGAGACAGGATGTTTCAAAAGTTCAATTCGGTAATAAAATTTTTGATTATCCCTTTAGAATTTTCGGGTTTCCGAGAATTCGCTAATTGCTTGAATTTCGTTGTCTTGGTTGAATTTCGAATGAAATCGCTGTCAATTTTCAGATATTATTATAGTCTGAGTTGAATAAGCTTTGATTATGGTACCAAATGTGCCGAGAGGTATCTTATAAGGCGTCAATGTTTTAAAAATTACCCTCACAGTTTCATCATAATTGTAGAGTCTGATGTATGGTACTTTAATTGACAGTATGGATATGTATTATTTTTTTAATTGAAGGCTTTAAGACCACCTGATGTGGCAGACATAAACAGGATTCGATAATAAAATACAAGAGTTATATGGAAAACAGACAGTTACCTAATTCAATGAAAAATGTACACATAAACCTTTTAAAACCTTATTTAGAATGAGAAATGGAATTTGAATATTAATTCAAGGAATAAAATCAAATAGATCAGTATTACAGAAGTATTTTTTTCGTGATGTTTTCGATAAAAAAATTCAATATTTCGATTCCAAATATGTGAGCTTTTTTATGCCTACAATAAAAAACCTTTTTTTTATAAAAAATATTACTTAATTAAAAAAAACCTTTTGTTTTAATTTTATTCAATATAATAAAAAAGCTTTTATTATATTGAATACAAGCCTATTATTTAGTTCATTTGTTTCCCGCTAGAGGCGCTATAACCAATTCCATTCCTACATACGAGCGGGTGTGATTCAATTCAATGGGCGCCACTGTCCCTGGGAACACTCGGTACACTGGGATTGATGGACAATAGAGCGGAATAATGAGTAAAGGTTAGGCAATCCGATGCTGAATAACGATCTTATAATGCGATCGATTTTATACCGACTCACGACAAGCGTCGTGAAATGCTTCGAGCTAGACAGCTTGGATAGTCTGAGGATAGATTATCCTCTATTATAAATGCGAAAGTTTGTTAGGATTGATGGATGAATGGAATGTATGTTTGGATGTCATGTCATGTCAGTAACCCATTAATGACCCACTACAGGGTCGGGTCTCCACTCACAATGAGAGGGATGTAGGCCGCCGTCCACCACGCTGGCCTACTGCGGGTTGGTGGACTTCACATGCCTTTATTTTTTGTGAACTCTCAGGCATGCAGGTTTCCTCACGATGTTTTCCTTCACCGTAACAGCAGGTGATATTTAATTTTATAAAGCGCACAAAACTTGTTTACAAAGTCATCGGTGCATGCCACTGGGATTCGAACCCGGACCCCTCGATTCGAGGTCGAATTCTAAGCCACTGATCTATCACCGCTCTTATGTTATGTATGTTTGGATTTTCACGCTAAAACGTTTGAAACGATTTGGATGAAATTTGGTGCACAGGTAGATTATAGCTCCGATTAACAGGAAACGATAAAAAGTATTCTATAGAAAAGTATCTATAGAATACATTTTATTCTTCTCTTTACAGTGTTAAAAAGTATTCTATACATTTATACTGTACTTATCCTTCTTTGGGTAAAGTTCTTAAGTCAACTTGGATGAAGTCACGGGCGGATACTAGTATAGAATAAACAATCTATCCTCTTAGGAGAACTGAATCATATACAGTCCAACTCATATAGAACGGGTCGACAAAAAAGTCGAGTTGAAAAATAAGAAAGATGGACGAGAAAGAAAACCAATCGAACGGATCCATTTTGTTATCCGTTTTGTAATGGTTTAATTAAGGAGATTGATCTAAAGAAAACGATCATGGAATATCTATTCCTAGTTTCTGATCTTTAAAATATAATAGATTTAGGGAGTTATATAAGAACAATGACCCTTGAAAAACAGATAGGTCCGTATGTTTGTTTTAATGGCATTACAATGAAAACTAATTAACTAACAACGATTGAAACTGATCATACTTGCGAATTATGAAACATAATCTGTGTTTTAGATAGACAGAAAAAAGTTACAGCACATTTTTTGGTCAAAGGTTAAAGAAACATTACATAAGAGTTACGAGTATTTAAAGCCCTTCCAGCTAACGTAGAAGGCGCTAACAAATTAACTGTGATTAACGAAAATTCTCTTACGAAATAATAATAAGATTCCTAAAAAAACAACGGTTTACTTGTCTTTCTTTATGCGATTGAAAAAAAAAATTGCAGATAAGACATAAAAAAACAAGAATCAAATGAAAACAAAACAGCGAATTAATTACCCAAGACTTCAAATGAAAAAGAAATACAGCGACAGATTGTAAAACTCACAACCCATTTTGGTCAATGGTTCAAAAAGGCTTACATCACAGTCATAACTCGCTAGAAAAAGCGCCCCTTCCAGCTAAAATAGACAGCGCTAACAAAATTAGCTGCGTTTAACGACAATTCCTGGCATCTAAGTTTTATCCCGCGCGAATGGATGCATTATTCAGCGGAGGCTCGCGAATAAATACCAGCGTCGTACGCACTTGACTTGCATACGAAGTAAGAGTAGGGCTGCCTAGAAGAAATATCTAGGAGTTGTGTATTTATATGAGCGCAGCGGTGATAGCCCAGTGGCTTAGAATTCGACCTCGAATCGAGGGATCCGGGTTCGAATCCCAGTGGCACGCACCAATGACTTTGTAATAAAAGTTATGTGCGATTTATGAAATTAAATATCACCTGCTGTTACGGCGAAGGAAAACATCGTGAGGAAACCTGCATGCCTGAGAGTTCACAAAAAAAATGTTCTCAAAGGCATGCGAAGTCCACCAACCCGCAGTAGGCCAGCGTGGTGGACTAAGGCCTACATCCTTCCCATTGTGAGAGGAGACCCGACTCTGTAGTGGGTCATTAATGGATATTGCCATGACATGTATTTATCTCTTTGCGAAAGAAACAGCTCTCAGTAACGTTATAAAGTTGTGTATACATGCCGCGATGGATGTTGGGGGGGGGGAGGTGGATGGCTACAGTAAAAGATGGTCCAGGTTTCAAGTAGTGTACTGTTTTTAAGGAAATCCAAGCCTTGTTAGAGATTTCTCTAAATCTACAAGTCAAGATTTTAAACTTGAATGATGACAAGACTCAGAATTGAATGGATTGGCATTAACTAATTATCAATTACTGCACAGGGCTAGAACGGAAAGATGAAACAATAAAAGCAAATGGAAAAGAGAATATAGAAACAAATAAAAAATTGTGATGAAAATCATGAACGGTATCAGTACAAGCTCCTGCTGCAGTAATATCTCTAAAGAAGTCAAAGAGTTCAATTTCAGAGGTGCCCAAATCTCTCGGATTTCTCAGTTATCATGTGACAACCCTAACGAGGAGGCAAGTGGTAGCCACTTGACTACCGAGCGTGGTCGTACCGTCCTCACGGTGGTTTGTATGAAAATTAGTACTACGCCAGTGCGGGTGGCGGCCTCTATTGACACATACTTCTGGAAGTCTTATTACTAATGACGTCGATTACTCCCAAGACCTACGACGACATATGACGACGACTACTTACGACTGTATGTGACGTCGATTACTCCCAAGACCTACGACGACATATGACGACAACTAGACGACTACTTCCGACTGTATGTGACGTCGATTACTCCCAAGGCCTACGACGACTTATGACGACAACTAGACGACTACTTCCGACTGTATGTGACGTCGATTACTCCCAAGGCCTACGACGACTTATGACGACAACTAGACGACTACTTCCGACTGTATGTGACGTCGATTACTCCCAAGGCCTACAACGACTTATGACGACGACTACTTACGACTATATGCGAAGTCGATTAGTAACAGAATTGGATTAAGTCGGTCAAAATTGAAGTAGAAAGATGCTGATGACAGCGACCATAGGAGAAGCAGGTCTTCTCATTTGTTTCTCATCGTTTTAACAATTGAAGGAAATATACAAAAACTTTTTTAATAAGTACCATACCTACATAATTACAAACTGAATCACGATTGTTATTGATGATGCCTATGTTTTTCCAAAGATCAGAAATGCCTACAATTGTATTTAACAACATTATATCCAGTCATGATCCAGTCATTGCGGAAATAAGGAGTTACTTTGATGTTTGAATTAAATTAAAAAATAGGTAATACATAATTTAAAAATATCTTTTCAAAGTTAAACGGAGGCCGTTCGATTTTATTTCTGTAACATGGTAGATCCGTTGTAAAAAAAACATTCAACCATGTTTACGAAGAAATAAGTCCATGGTCACTACTTTGACCAATGTCTATAATTCAAAGATTCATAACTCGAACGCGGCGTCACGTGGGGCGAGTTCTTGAGGCCCATTAAAAATCAATTATCGGAAAAAAATAAAAGTTTCAAAGTAGTAGTTGCAGGTGGCCGTAGGCGGTTACGTTCGGAGTACAGCATATCAGCGGGAGTGTGATGGTGGCATTATATCTCGTATTTCAATATTCCAATTTCGAATTTGTTCAGTTCTTTGTTTGAATATTGAATAGAGTATGTACCAGCGGGTGTGTTAAAAGGAGGCGTTATGGGTCGAATTTCAATATTCTAATTTTGAACGGTATAATGCTCTTGATTTGATTACGTTCCACTATCCGCCTACTAATAAATGCGAATGTTTGTGACTATGGATGGATGTTTGTTATCTTTCACGCAAAAACGGCTGAACAGATTTGGATGAAATTTGGTACACAGATAGATCATAACCTGGATTAACATATAGGATACTTTTTATCCTTCTCTGCACCGAGTTCTAAAATCCACGCGGGCGAAGCCGCGGGCACAGTCTAGTAAGAAATAGAAAATATGCTTCGTCATATAAAACCTTTACAAAATTTTAGAGCTGTTCGAATGTCTTTCGTAACGTAATACCCTTCAAGAATCCCACTTAGGAGTACTTACTTGCTTCAAGAATCTCACTTACTTGCCCATTTACTCAAGATTTAAACGAGTATCGCGGCAGTGCTCGTATCAGATTGCCCATCCTTGCCAATTTGCTGGCAATTTGCGCTTGAATGGAGACGAGAATGTCCTTTCAAAATCCCGTGATCATAACACGCGTATCAAAAGATCAGCGCGCTTATTTTGTTGGGGTTTTCATGACTTGCAAACTATGGGTCGAGTGAAGTTTGCTTATCGAAATAAATTATTTTCGCATGTTGAGTCTCTCGATTTCGGTCTGTCATTCGGTTTATGATTGGACTTTGTGTAGGGGCTTAAAAATGTAGGTTATTTCTATTAGGGTTAGGGTTACATCATATTTTTGATGCACAGAGGAAACATTCTCCCGATTAGACAACATATTTACGGGAAATTTACCGCGGTGGGTTTTGTTTTTGAGAACTCGATTTTTCGGTGCAGTTACATGCACCATGTACGTGAAAAGTCCAGCGGTTGCGGATTGATGGTAAACTGGGTAAACAATGACCCGCAAATATGTTACCTAATGTAGCAGATAACCGCGAAACGTTAAGGCCGTGTTTTATTCTCCAGTCGCTTCTCTGTTGCCAAATTTCATGATTTTTCCTTTTTGGGCGAGATATATTAAGTAGGTAACTTACTGATAATAATTGATTTTGTCAATGTAAAGTTCCTGATAGATACGAAAATAGTTAAAAAACAGAGCCTGATTTAGAAATTCAAATGCACTCTTTATAAAAATACATCTAAGATACTCTAATAGCCAGCTTTAAAAATATCAATATAACAGACATCTGCACCGAAAAACCCGAGTCAAATAAATTTAAACTTTATTTCAAAGTGGTAAGGCTGGATTTTAAACACAAAATGAGGGTAGCCAAATAATGTAGTTAATGGGACCCTGAGGTAAGGTTCTGAAATTGCCGGTTTGGTCCACTACTGGGCAAAAAACAGGAAATATTACTAAAGTTTTGATAACAACGCCGGAGCACGCGATGTTCAAAGTTAAACTCGACACGACACACTTTACACGAGATGACGTTTAGAAAAGTTACTAAGTAGTCCACCAACCCGCAGTGGGCCAGCGTGGTGGACGGCGGCCTACATCCTTCTCATTGTGAGAGGAGACCCGACCCGCCAGTGGGTCATTAATGGGTTACAGAGATTGCAGATGTTATTGTGGTTGCATATTCACATTTTTATTTTATTCATTTTTTTATTTTAGAGCTACATTATTTATTTAATAAAATTAATAATAATAATGGTTGCATTAAAAGGTACCGCTAATTTTTTTACGTGTGGAAAATCTATTAATATCCAACACATTAATAACACTGAATCGTAATATAAATAGTGAGTCGAGTTTATATCAATAAAATATTTATGGCCTGTAAATTTTATAGAATTTTATAGTGATAGATTTACTTAATTAATAAATTCTTTTTATAACGCTGCCTTTCCGTTACTACAGAATTCTTAAGAGCAAGAAGATTCTTAAAGAAAAATTTAATTTGAGTCTTGAAATAAGCTTAATTTTTTTTGTCCCTATGTAACTGTCTACTAGACTATAAATGTATGTGTCGTATTATCAGCTTCGATTAATGTAAAAAAAAAACTTATTTCTACCGACCAATATCTACATTTTTTTCGCAGAAAATATTAATAACAAAAAAATAACTGACAAACAACTTTCCATTTCTGATCAAGTACTAATTAGTTACTGGCTCACCGGCGAGTCCAGTAATCTAATTACACGCGTGTTACCACATTAAAATATATCTTTTAGAGATGGACTGAGTAAGTTGTAACGAGTACCGAGTAATCGAGTAGCTAGTATTATTCGGATTGATCCTATGTAAACAGAGTTAGTGTTGTAGCAAATTTACATGTTCTTCTTTTTTTCTTACGTAAAAATTCAAATGAGTTTGTAGCCCATCCAGATTGCATAGGTACCTATAATTTGGTCCTGCAAAGATTTGAATTTGAATTTCAAAGAAATAAATTTCTGTTTCTGGTCTGGGTGTGTGTGTTCTGTTCTTGTGTGTGCCCATGGCATCTACGACACACTACCCTAGTTTGGGGCTATGAGTGTAAAGCATTATTATTAGATATTATAGGTACTCGTACATGAAATGAAGTAGCGTAACCATTCCTTTTACATTTTATTTCAAATTTATTTCAGTACATACGAACCAACTTATTCCATCGAGTTTTGGGCATACCGAGCACCGAGTAATCGAGAACACAGCCCATCTCTACTCCATCAAAGGCGAACCGCGCTTTCGAATCTTAGCGTATCCTTTGCCTAATGGGTACGCAATGCCGATGGAAATTAATATTCCCAGAAGGTAATGGAATGTAAAACAGGGTGATTAAACCGCTACCACGATGTTTTCACGTTATAGAGCAAGCGAGAAGCAGGCTAGCTAATGATGCCTTCAGAGATCACCCGACTTGAAGTTTACTGAAGGCTTATAGTGGTTAAGATATGTTATATCATATCGTTTCATGTTGTATGATAACTGTCTTCTGATATTTTTTTCTCAAGCGAAAGAAACACAGCCGAATTTTATAAAGTTTTGTAGATACAAGAACCTAGTGAAAATGTTGGACCGTTCTACAGAGGAACAGTTGCTTAGTTTTCTGAAAGAAGAAATATGTAAAATAAAAAAATAATTATTTTTATTTTATCTTCTGTTCCTGGAATAATTATTTAATTTTTTGTTGTTATTCCTTGTCTGTCAGTAAATTTGTATAAGTGTTTATGGGATATTTACTGCGATACATGATGCGGAAAGACTTTAGTAAACATTTCAACTAATCGATGATTTAATTAAAATGATTAGAATGAGACAAATTAAACATAAATCATAATTCATGGACTTCACGTTAAACTCTTCTTTTTCCCACTAAACGAGCCTGCTAACTCATATTATATTTAAGAGATACATAACATTTACCAGATATTAATAATTTCGCGTCCACAAAGAATTTACGATATATTTATTACCTGTTTACGTCGATCGCGTAAAATCAGAAACCAGTGACCGTATAGGGGACAAACATCGATTTGAAATTTATATCGCTCCCGAGAAGCCTATGATCGGAATGATAAGATCGGCACTTTGCAAATACTCGTATATCTCTAGACATAACGCTTGTAAAACCTAACTATTTGTAATAGGCCTAGCTATACGAGCTGATTTTGCCCGGGTCTGAGCTCTCAGCCAAACGACCATGCCAATTTAGCATAACGTGCCTTTTAAAAAGCGAAAAGAATTGAATCATGCTATGAGTGTGAATTGTTAATATAAATATAATCAGCAATCACTCAAATATAAAGTCGACAAACATACTTCGTTAGAACAGTACCTTTTAAACAAATAAAATTGAAAAAATATTAAGATCTTGAAATACCAATCGAAATATAAAATTTATAGGTTATACACGTATATTTCTTATTTTAATAGCTGATTCCGCTCCCGTATTTCTGACAAAAAAATACTAGATACAAATAGAAATCCTACAGGGGCATTGGATCCCAATAAGGTACCAGCGAACTTGATTTATAAACCACATAAATCATATTCCATCCGCCGTTTTGAGAGGATTCCTGCGGGAATTTAATAAAACATCAGTTTGGATTTATGACTGCCTGGTACCAAATTGACAAAAACTACGAATTGGGTATTGACAATTAATTTTTTTTGTGATAAATGAAAAGATCATATATAAGTTTTATAACAAAACTATTTTTATTTTATTTTTTTCACAATAATTCAAAAGTTATTTCAAAATGAAAATTACAGTACCGAAGACACGCCGACAACTCCCGAACAAACGTGACGTCATAATGTTAGTTTTCACTCATTGCAGTCGATAGAAAAATGTTCCCCAAGATGACAAACTATGTAATGTCTAATGTCTAGTCACGTGTAATAGCCGTAAACGCTGTACTGTTATTAATTATGACGTCACAACTATGGTGAATAATCATGGCGCGGTTATAGTTACGCGATCTTTATTTAAATTTCACCAATTTTTAATTGTTTATAATTATTTTAAAAAAATGTTTTTTTAAGTTTTTTGCATTAAATATCAATATTATTAATAATAAAGTTTTAAAATACCTACATAAAAAATCAATATTTTTTTAATACCCAATTCAGGTTTTGCTTACATACCTCAATCTATAGCAAGCTGCAAATTTTGAATAGGTAAGTTTAAAAGAAAAAAGCACTAGACTCCAAAAGATTAAGCTCAGGTTAACCGACAACACGTTACTCTGGTTATGTCATTGTCACATAAGTGAAAAAAAGATAGTATTCGTGAACGATAGTGTGTAATGAAAAATGTCATTTATTTTTTCACCCGTTTTATGTTTTAGCTTTTACCGTATACATTATACCTACGTCTTTAACGTTTTTGTCGAGTATATATAAAGACTAGCTTATGCCCGCGATTTGGTCTTCGTAAAATTAATTTACCTAATTAGTATTAGGTAGTTGTTTCTTATAAATAAGCAGCGCTTTATCCTGAATAATATATAATGAGTTTATTCTAGGAGATTTAAAGGCTATTTCAGAAGGAATCTTTTACAGGTTTGAAATTCATACAAATCCTTTATTATATTCATACTCACCCGTAAGGAATTTCACTAAAACAACATGAAGTCAAATGTAAATTCACTTAATAAAACATAATTATCGCTTCTTTCAAGTGTCTTGAAGCCTCGTAATAAAATAATTTCACAATTAACATTTATGATGTTTTTATCAAGCGATATATTTTATCTTTCAAAATCCAGCCTGAGGCTCTTATTGCTAAAGAAACGATAGTTATTAATAAAACGAACGGAGAATAGGGATGCGACGATCCGATCCAACCTTTCGAGGGCATACGATCCAGTCGATATTTGGATCGCATCGAAACCATACGATCCGAATGCGGATCGATATAAAACTACAAGTATCGGATCGACGATCCAAACTTTGTGGTTTTCACATAGTACAATGATGCCGGCATGATGTTAAGGGGCGGTCGGTCCAACTTACCAAAGTAACTTAAGATTGTATTATGATATTAATAATTATTTAAAAAAAACTTAAGGCGATTTTTTGGATCGATCTTTAGGGTATCGGATCGAGACGTTACGATCCGTATCGATCCACGGTATCGGATCGAGCCCAAAAAAGTCGCATCCCTAACGGAGAATAAAGTTAAATGGGTAAACTGAGGCCGTTAATATGAGAAAGACGAGCGGTTAATGGTTGTCGTAATTGTTAAAGATGTCCATATGTTAGGGATCCTTTACTAAACTAAGTTAATGAAAGAATGTTTGTAATCGGCACAGTAGTTTTTGAGTATATTCATTACAAACATACATACATACACACACACATATAAAAATACAAATATTACATCTTTATAATAATATTAGTGTAGAAAAAATCGCGAGGAACGCCAGCACCAGCATGTCTAAGAGGATTGTATTGTTTTACTTACATCCTTTTCGTTGCAGAAATTAAATACATGTAATTGTTAATTAAGTACATACTACCTACATTAATTAAGTACATGAAATTTTACTATACGATCCTAACGGTTCAAACTTGGAACTTATATCTCGTTTATTCATGCATACATATTTTCATATTATCATTTCATACTAATTAATCACGAAGAAAGCGGTGATAGCCCAGTGGCTTAGAATTCGACCTCGAATCGATTGATCCGGGTTCGAATCCCAGTGGCACGCACCAATGACTTTGTAATAAAAGTTATGTGCGATTTATGAAATTAAATATCACCTGCTGTTATGGTGAAGGAAAACATCGTGAGGAAACCTGCATGCCTGAGAGTTCACAAAAAAAATATTCTCAAAGGCATGCGAAGTCCACCAACCCGCAATAGGCCAGCGTGGTGGACTAAGGCCTACATCCTTCTCATTGTGAGAGGAGATGTAGTGGGTCATTAATGGGTACTGACATGACATGACAATCACGAAGAAAATAACTATAACTTACAAACGGATATCTTAAGATGAAGTTCCGTTAGGGATGCAAAAAATGCACCACATATTAATATAGCAACCTTCTAAAGAAACTCAAGGATGTCGTCACTGACACAATTAAAATCTTCATCAAGAACATAACGTATGATCCACATTTATGTGATGACAGAAAAACACGGCGGCTCACAAATATTATATTTTTTCCTTTAAGCCGTCAAGATTTATGAGATCAAAACGCGGATATTTTCATCCAACGACACGACAACGACAAAATTTTGATCAGTTTATTACATTGGAACGTCGAAATGCTGGCTACGACTAGATGGTAAGATCACTGACAGGACGAGTTAAAATCCTATAGGTGTCCAAGAGTTCTCAGGCTTCTCACAGAAATAGAAAAATCATAAAATTAACATAACAAAAATTACAGTATTAACTAATGGTAACACTACATAATTATCTACGAGCTGCTGGTTCGAACAAACCGGTGATTTTCATTGAATTGCAAAATTCTTTCAAAGTTGTAAAGTGTATTAATATTTATAAATGAGATGAGCCATGATTAATAATAGATAATAATAATTATAAATGTACGATTTTTACGAAATATTCAAATTGAAATGGTTAGTTCCATACCATCGTATGGAATTCGTAGTAGGTATGTGTCGTACGATTGGTCGATCCACAAATCGTGTCGTATCGTGTAACGCAGGCTCTTCCTTACACATCGTAAAGGGATGACGGCGACCAGTTCTGGAGGCTGCCAGATGTTATCCTCTAATTATTCCATTAACAGATCTAGAAATAATGTATCATGCCTCGTTTCTGATTGCCTTTTATGTTGGATGTATCACGATTTATCAACGTTACTGTATCTGTTAGAGAGCTTGCGATAAGCGATAGATTTATGTTAAACATGTTATTTCGATTAATTTGTCCTTCATCTCTCATTGAAAACACTCAGAACGCTATTTGGAATATTTATCAACGTTATAAAAATAAGTAGAGAAGTCTTTAATAGCAATTTATTTGAATATTTAGTATCTATGGTATACTTGTGAATCAGCGCATTATTTTAGTCATGAACGCATTAAGCGTTGTTTTTAGTTATATTTCAATTTTGAAAATTGTCATGTAAAAATTGTAAACTGCACCATGGTGCATGGTACACACATTGTGTGTATAGACAGAATAAACATTTTTCTATTCTATTCAATACTCAATAGAACATTGTTAAATACATTCAAAAATACATTAAAATATTTTTATGTAAATGATAACGTAACTCGTGTGTAATTGATACATACGTACCGATTTAACAATATGTAATAATAATTTGGTAAATTTTCACCTATCGCTTGCTCGTGCTCGGTGAACCAAGTGGGTTAAAAAAGGATGATATTTTACGCCGCAAGACAATTTCATCGCTTTTATTTAAAGAGCGATCAAAATTATCACTATCATTAAATGATATAGCTCTTGAAACATTTTCATCAAATGATAGAGCTTTTGGAATATTGTCGTTAAAAAGTCATTGAAGTGACGGAATGACATCCATCTCATGCAATTAAGACTGGATTTAAAGACAATAGTAGATTTTTAGGTGCATAATAAACGTTTAAAAAAGTTTTTCTTTATAAAGTCTGCACCAGACCTCTTATTATGAAATGCTCATAAAGTTAATATGTCAAATCATCTTAGGTATTTGAGTTTATTCGTTTTTACTGCGAATAAAATGCAACGAATCACAACTTTTTCTGCTTGGGTTCTGATGTGTCGTCCAATGCAATTTCTTAAATTGTAAGATCGAAGTTATGGTTTCTTAGTAAAAAAAATCGAAAATGTTCTAAATACTATCTCAGCCAGGACTATAGACTAGGCAATAAGAAATATTCGACTTTACAATCATCTAACACAAACACATCATGAGATGTATCTATATATGACAATATATGTATGTAGAGTTCAAATTTTTGCACAGTAAAAGTAGAAGCTAGCGAAAAATATATGTCGTAAGTATAGTGTAAAAATTTTCGACGTCCCGCCCCGGTGTCAAAGAAACTTAAAAAAATATCTTTTGTATTCGAATCAATTTAAATCCCTCCTTATATGTCTTTTCCTTCACTAAATATCAAATGAACTTAGAAACACCCTTTTCTTTCTTTCATATCTGAATCTATTTTTATATCTTTTAATATCTTTTCCTAAACCAATCATCAAGTGAATCACTGTACGAATACCTTTTTAAGCCGTAAAGAATGTCCTATTTCTATGAGTGTACATACTTATTTAAATTCATGATCGCAAGATCGCAGTCATGCTTGTGATGAACTTGAGGCTTCGAAGGATTTCAACGAATTTTGCACGCGTGCTGAATATTATATTTAGTTTACATATTCCAACAATATAGGAATGTTTTTTTAAAGTCTGTTGGTACAATATATGTATGTAGCTACTTTCAATTTTATTAAATAACGCACGACTTATCGAGAAATAATTGGTACAATCTATTTTAATAATAGAATATTCTTGTTTTTGCAATTTCAGTTTCTCACATTTTTTTAGTAATTTATTTGACATTACGTATTTATTGATATTAAAAGTTTTACTTTCGTTTTTTATACAATTAAATACTCTGTTAATCTGTGTTTAACACAAATATACTTATAAGATTTTGAGATAGAATTAAATTAAAATAGCACTAATAAGAACTTCCGGGATGTTTCTTCGCGATGATTTTGAAACTCCGGAAATTTTATTGAAGTAGAAGATACAGATCAATCGCAATAAAAACATCGTCTTATTTTACCCTTAAACTGTAGACCAAATCTAGTAGGACTTTTATCTAGTAGTCTTTCTCAAAAATTTCTACCAGAAATTGCCAGAATGTTCCATACCTACAATATGCATAACAATCTCATAATAATCACACTAAATATATCCCGTCTTTGCCTACTACAGAATCAGGGTAATATTCAACTCTAAAACCTTCCAACACCAATAACATCATAGAAAATACGCAGCGCGAAGACTCTATGTAGAGTTTAAGCTTTTGGTACGTTTACGCAAAGTCCAGTTGGGAAAATTTTCTTTTTTACCTTTACTTCTTTGTGTAAGTTATTGACTAATCCGGATCAGCCTGTATGATTCATATAAATGAACTTCAAACAGGACGCGCAAAAATTTGACGTAGAGTCAAATGTAGAGTCGTTTCTTCCGAATGGGAAGAATAAATTGTTCTGAAATCATATTTCAGTGCAAGAGAATGTTGCTACAAATATGTTGACAACATTTGGTTTGAAAATATTTCAGTTTAGCAAATTGTAAAAACATCTAAACTTTTTAATAGTGTTTAGTTTTTGCTATTGTCCAAACTCCATCCTATTGTACGTAACCTGCAATTAACGTGGAGGTTGCCACCATTACCCACTACTCGGGGCCACCACGCCCACACATCTACACAACAACACACAATAATTACTCTAACTGGAATAATAAATTACAATTAGACGTCAACTCATCCCTCTCATTACACAACCGTTGTGACCGTTCCAGAAGCAGGTGTATTTCACCTTATTACATATGTTATGTACTATTTATTTACTCCACGTTATATATATCGCCACTTTCCTCGTACCGGCGGTTCCCACGTGTTCCAACAAAGCACTGAAATCCTTTGTTTCGATCACTTTCTAAACACAATAATCACTGCACACCACCGTTTCCTGCATCCAACAATGACCTATAGACCTGTCACATCACAAAACGCTTCCAAAAAAAGGTTACGCGCGAAATTTTAAACAAAGAACAACACAACCAGCGTGTCCGACTGCGTGTGCGCAACTGACAGCCATAACATTAAACTACCGCATCTGCGCAATTTGCACGAAACAAAAAATACAAGATTCTCAAGCTAGAAAGGGACGGACGAACCAACCCTTGACAGTAGCGATTCGAACGCGTTTTATTTACGATCTTAATTGAAACAGGTATGGACTCTATCACGCCGCATATAGTATGGGCGTCATAAATTACTGGCAGGTTTCATTCGGCTTTGATGGATAGAAAGTCGAAGTAATGGATGTGTTGCTTCGATAGTGTCGTGGATGATTGGGATTGAGCGATTGGATGCAGAACTGGTGCAGTCGACTTGCTATCGTCGTAATTATCTTTAATTAAAATTTTCCAATTTTCTTTTGATTGCTCTAATTTGCAGCCTTGAAAAAGCCAATGTCGAGTGATCAAAATAAACGTGGAAATAAACGTTTTTCATTCCACCTTTGACGTCAACCATTGACACCTAAACTAACCCATATTCGTGCAAATAAATGATTTTCATTTTTAATTTTTTTTATTATCCAATAATATGAAATTTGGTTTTTTGTTTGAATTTCTAAACAATATTTTGGTTTCAAGTTAAGATACTTTTATAGAACTGTCCGTGTTACCTTACCGGAGATAATAAATTAATTATAACCCGCACGTTTTGTGTTTACTTCGAAGATATTTGGAGGCTAAAGAGCTTACATATGTGCGAAATCCTGCTTTAGAAGAATTGCATAAATTGGCACTATTAATTAAACTTTTGACTGCGTTTTCCATACTGGCTACATCCATGAAATATTTCTCACAAGTTCTACATTTTTACCCCTCTTTAGAATGGTAGATTTTAAAAGGCGTTATTTGGATAACTAGCTTCTGATTTTCAACCATCACTGAAAGTAATTTTCCCTACTTATTTGTCTTAAAGGAGACGTTTACTCTGTCTAAGGAAGACATTATCGCGCTTTTTCAAATCTATTGCTTACTCTCTCGAGAAAGTAGAAGGATGTTCGACTCTATGATGCAAGCTTTATCTACTGCCGCCGGCAATGCTTTGACTTGCGTAAAAGGAGTTTCTGCACTTCGGATTTATTGAGTTTGCCGACGTTTACCGAGTAATTTTCTTTCATGCCTACGCTACGTATAGTATGTAGAGCAAATTTGTAGTTTTTTTAATTGACTTTGCTCGTGTGTAGAAAAAATTTGTAGATTTTTGTATTACTTGATAGAGTTGAAAACTGTGTTGAAACATGTGAAAACTCCACATAGCGACATTTTGTTAGTTTCGAGAAAATGTAGAGTCGTTCTCAAGGAAAGATATCGGGATATTATTTTATCGTAGTATTATTTTGAAATTAAGTTAATTACTCATGAAAAAATCTTTAAGTAAACATATGTATATAGCTCATTTTCGCGCTGCAAGCTATATCTATGGCCGGAAAGAATTTGACTCGCGTAAAAGGCTTTACACTGTGGATTTATTGAGTTTGCCGCCATTTAACGAGTAATTTCTTTCCTGCCTACTCTATGTGTAGAATGTGTAGAGGCAATTTGTTGTTATTGAAGTGAGTTTGTGTTTAGGTACGTTTACCAAGTTATTTGCTTTTCTAGTGCGTGTACACGCGTGCAAACTCTACATAGAGACAATTTTGTTATTTTCAGAACCATGTAGAGTTGTTCGGTAAGAAAATGTAAAAAGAAGAGATGACCATATTTTTTAAATGCTTATTAATATTTTTTACTAATTATTCCTTGCGAAGGTAATTTTAGACTCAAAAAACATATCGCCTATCTCTGTCGGTAGTACTCTCCAACGAGATAGGCTTTTAAATATAAACAAACACAGTTGTATTTAGCATACATCTATAATAAACTATTCCCTTGATGATCTTTAACGACGTCGTCAAAATCCAGCATTCGTTTTCCATTCCAATTCCAATTATACGGTCGTTGATTGGAATTACGGTTCCACTGTTTTATCACTGTTTATGTACTAGATATTACTCCAACTTTGTCCGAGTTTATGAGAAATTTGAAACAAATTAATAATTTAAAAGCTTTTAGCAATAAGCAAATCAATAAATAAGATAACGCCGACTATAAATGCACTTAAAAGCTGAGCTGAATTCGATGATACTCGTAGATATTTTACGAGTATTATTGTATATGATGGTGTTTGAAATTAATCTATTTAAAGTAAGTACTTAGAGCAAAAAATATTGTACAGTTATATTTAAATAACATTAACAGCTATCGATCAGTATAAACAACACCAAAATTAGATTATTATTCGTTTAAATTTTGTGATTGTAAGTCGGTAGTAGGTCTAGTAGAGTGCGTACCTACTAACAGAACAACAGACGAGAGTATGACAGATCTCTATTACCGGACTCTATGTGAGAGATTGCTATCAATAACTGCATTTTACGACATCCTGCAGTTTCAGTCACGTAAATATGCGGTTATTATGGAAAGCCAGTCGCGCGGTAATTAATCGGTGAGGGGCAGAGGTTCTCAAACTTTGGTTCATCTAGTCTAGGGTCCTGGGTTTGATTTAATCGGAGCAGAAAGGTTTAAATTTCTGTTTCTGATCTGGGTCTATGTGTCTATTTTTCTTTATCTTAATTAATAACTTTATGTTTTCTAAATGGTCTTAAATTTTAAATTTTTATAAAATTATTTATTAAAAAGAAATTGTTTTAAATTTTGTTTAAAACTTTTTTATATTTTTTTAAACTTTATTTTAAGTTGGTAATATTCTTTTAATTTCTTATTTTTTATTAGTACCTACTGTCTTTCAAAATGCCATCAAAATTAACATTTTACGATGGATAGCAAACATTGGGCACCGCTGTCCAGGTGGTTATGATTGATCAAGCGGTTGCCAGATTGATCGTGCAGTTCCAATCTATCTAGGATCGTGTAATCAGACAGTGGCCTATTTACAAATCGCATCTAGTTAGACCGCTTCCGCTGGTGAAGATGGCTGGTCTCAAATTGACGGCTCATTAGATTAGATAGATTCATATCGGGGTATGCGAGGGAAATCTACAAGTAATATGAAGATGTTTTTAACCCATTCGTGATCGACAGGGTCGGGTCTCCTTTCAAAATGAGAGGGATGTATGCCGTTTGTTTGTTTGAACGCGCTAATCTCAGGAACTACTGGATCGATTTCAAAAATTCTTTCGCCAATGGATAGCTAAAATGTCCCTGAGTGCTATAGGCACGAAGCCGGGGTGGACCACTATTTAAATTATAATGATGATAAAACTAGTACACCGGTAGATTCCATTCCCCACATGACGTGTATATCCCTTGATTACAAAATACCTTCGTCCAAGCAACATTTTATCAATACGAACCAACCAGGCTCACCAGTTAACAATTTCCTAGTCGACGCGCAACACTATCCTATCATCAGATTCAATAAACGTCTTCGATATAATTTTTCAGCCAATTACCGGAACGTGACTCGATTTCGAATCGAATATTTTTCAAATTCCACAGTAGGGCCGTAGCATAAAGATTATACCACAGTATAAAGATTGTACAGTGTGTCTTCATACCGGTCGGAACGCGTTCGGCGCGTAATGGCGAACGAATTTAATTAAACTTTAGGTATCTCCGAATCTTAGGTATATCCGAATGCAGATTTTTATCCTAATAAATTTAACAGTGAAGCTGTTCGTACCTGTTCGAAATTTCTAGATGTTTATTTTAATTAAAATTAATAATTAAAATATTCAACAAGTACTTTTATTGAACACTCCTTATTTCATATACAACGAATTTCAATATAAAAGCAATTTATACGAAGAAAAATGGCTGATTTGAGATTTCATGAGTGCAGACAAATCAGAGTGTTTACAAATCCCACTACTAGAAACCTACTCCTTTAGGTAATGAGTAATGAGGTAGATGAACATAATAATACTGTAAAGGGGCATCCCCGCCGCATTTTAACGAACCGCGCGGCTGTAACTATTTTTAAGGATAGAACCGGGTCACACTACTGTATAATCTTTATACTGTGATATGATGAGCGCGCGGATCCATTATCCTACAGTTACAACTGCGTTTAGATTTTCAATCTTAGTGCTTGGCATTAAAGTTGAAATTCGATTGGTGTACTAAGGAATTAATTTAATCTCCTAGCTACCATAAGTGCCTATGTATGCCAATCTAACATGATCTTTAGAGGTAGGTGATAGGGTAGAGATTGCATTGCGGTGTTCCAGAGTTGGACGGTTAGTCGTCAGGTATTGTATGACCGATAGCAATGCGAGATAGGTTGATTTTATATTCATTTCGTGTTTGGCGAGTGGCGTTGCATTAGGGAGGCTAGGAGTTTCTAGTTCGGAACTACTTAGTATCTATGGATGAACTTTGCAATAACCGCGTAGCGTTGAGTACCTGGTCTACATCCATCGATGCGATCGAAAAAGTTAAAAAAAGTCGGGCGCGACGCTCTCAGTACCTGGATGGGTGATCTCTATGGCGAATTACATGCGCACTTCCGTGCTTCGGAGGGCACGTTGACCGTCGGCCTCGGTTGTTGTCGAGATTATAACAGTCGTTAATCCTTGTCGTTGTTGTTAGAAACGTGATCACCAGCCCGTTTCTCCCCCAGTCCGCATTGGAGCGGCGCGGTGGAGTGTGCTTCAGGCCTACTTTTGGGGAAAGACCTACATAAAATTTTGACTCTCAAGGGATCGTTTATTTCTTACGAAACATCAGATCAGATAACTACAAAACCTTTTCTATGGATGACTTCGCTGTTCACCAGTCCCTTTACTTTTTAAAACAGTAATTATACTTTCCAACATAAGAACGATTTATGGGCAAGTTTACGACCTTATTTTAAACTTAAAGCCTTATAATTATCGATTAAACCGGCTAAACGTATGTATTATAATAAAGTGTATTTAATGACGGAATTGTTATTGTAAATAACTAAATACCAAGGTAAGGTATAAAAACCTTAAACCAAAATTTATTAGGATTAAATTTAGAGCCGTATAATAATATTTTTAAAGTGGATTGGGCTTACTCATTGTAAATTATTTATTAAAGATTTAATTTTGTTTTAGTTGTCTTGAATTTTTTCTTTTCTTTAAGGATAGGGCTGGAACATACTACACCATGGTGCTTCAACACAGTGCCAGTGGGCAAATGTGCCAAATATACAGTCTAGTGCCAATCATAAGTTTATTTTGCGTCCAACTTTGCATGCACTGTTAGAAACAGGTTTTATTTTTATTAGGCTAATTAATTTCAATAAAAAATATATTGACGTATACAAAATCTATGTGCCAATTAGGTACTCTACAAACTCAAACCAAAATCCATTCAATACAATATTTATATATACAAAAATTTTAGGTGTACTTATGTCTTGTCACAAATCATAAAAATTCTTTCTTTACTTCACACACACTTTTTCGAAACTTTGAAATGTAAATGAGCCATAGAGTTTTAGCATATAACTGTAATTATTTTTTATTTATGGCTCCCCGTGAGAGAACAGAATCGGAACATTGGGCCCATAAATTTCGATAGCTTGTATTTTGACCGCCAAAATGCCGGAATCCAGTTCATACCATAGATAAGTGTAATTTTTCTGGTGAAAGCGATACGCAATAAATTCTGCCTATTTTGTAGGGAGGTCAGTTCGGTTTTATTTATTTTGAGCTAATTAGACACTTTGGTAGTAAATTTTAATTAAAATAAAAAAAATATTATTTATTTTAATTAACCTCAAAATGTCTGTAAAAAATCATAGTTTTTGTCATATGGTATTTTGTTTTAAACGAGGCCTATATGGAAATTATAATTGTGTTCTATACTCAAACCTAGCGTATATTTGTTATTAAATTTTAACTAAAATACTACGAACTTATTAATCTTAAAAATATTTTACATTCTTCACTGCTGGGGACCTATATTCAAAGTGTAACAAAAGAATTGAATCGAAAATAAGAGATAATCATTTCAACAACATTTTAATCTTCCTCAAAGGTTACAATTCCATTATAAAGACAATTCAGACTAATAGCTTGTGTCTTCTGTTGTCGGTAACAGCTTATACATATACAGAATAAAATTAGGTAGTATTGCTATAAAGTTTAAATTTAAATTACGTCCAAGAAAATATTTAATTTAAATTCCAATATTTATGTTAACATTAAAATTTTTAATTTAACATTTTAAATTAATCATTAAAAAATAGAAATTTTCATAATTTTATCACAAATACTTTAGAAATAATTTAAATAAAGTTATTTTAATAATAATTTTAATAGTTTTACTTTGAATAGTTATTAAAAATTATTTTATAAAACGTAGCGTCAAACGACTCCCGTCTAAAACACCATAACACTATCAGTGATCTTAAAAAACGATTGAATCATTTGAATTGGCTGTAATTTAAAAAGAGAACACTCCGAAATTGCGCCTAATTCCCTAATCATAGACAACCATTGATGTTTTTGACTATGAACATGGTCGATGTACGTGCTATTCGAATTTAAAATTTATTCGTTAAACTGTAAGGTGCAAGTTTGGTTGCATCCACTTAAAGGTCACTTTGAACAAGTTTATGGGAATTTGTTCAGCCCATCTTGAAAGTTAGAGAAGGAAAATTATAGTGCTGCGTACCACATTAGAATGAGTTTATTGTTTAAAGTCCTTAACATTTATTAATAAGCTGTTGACGTAAACTCAAAAAAGCAACAGCTAATTCCGTAATTAGTTTCGATAAATTTATATTTTGAGACTAATGAAAAAAGTTTCATTGTCATAGTTTCTCACTTTTCTAAATCGTGGAAATAAGGTAAAAAAATGCAATCTCCAATCCCTCATTCTTTCGTTCGATAGCTCCATAGGTCACTCACCGTCTTAACAGTCCAAGTAGGTATAAAGAAGTCAGGCCTGTGTTCTTGTGTATTATGGGAAATTGTATTTTACCTGAAACAGAGAAAAATAATCATTAATATTTATGAAGCGACGAAATTTTTATATCAGATATAATATTTTAACATCTATAATTAATTAATCAATAGAAAGTTCTCATTTAGTTTGTTAGAAAAGTTCTAAATAAGTACCTCAAAAATAATTTAAATATGGCTGTCTTTCTATCTGGCGAGGGACTTATTACATTTATTCGACCACAATCGTTTTGTACTGAACCATTTCGGTTACTCGACTGACATTCGTTCAGTACTTCATAGCAATGCTGAATACGCTAACAGTGATAACAATAGAAACACTACTTCATTTGTGTGTTATTTTAAGTAGAGTGAATCGAATACATGAATTATTAGAAATATAATTTATGTTTTATGTTATAAATATGTGTAAGTATAAGTATTTAGTTCAAGTATCTATATTATTTTTTCTTTTAATTGTTTTTATTTAATTTTATTATTTGTATTGCTGAGAATAAATTGTTTTTCTTCTTCAAATAAAATACATAGTAGATGATATCTCTGGGTCGAGCTCGAAATTACCAGTAGCTTACTAAAAGAACCTCAAATAGGCGCGAAACTTGTCACATTGGTTGACCCGAACAATTGTAAAATGTAAAAAAAAACTCCGATTATAAAATGTAGTGTATCCCTAAAAAATAAAATATTCAACGTTTTTAAATTACCTATGAACAATCTATCATCGTGCATTCTTCGTGCCATCGCTTAAATCCCTTTTGACAAATACATTAGTATTCCATAAATTATTATCTGTGCTCAGAGCTACAACTTGTTTCTATTAAATTCCATTCCGTTCGTAATAATTATCGTAATGGATTCCATAATCCAATCTTCGGAACACTTCCCATAAATAAGCATTTTCTCTACGGCAATGTTTATATTTGAATGATTTACCATTTATTTTACACCTTATATGCAATAGAATCACACAAATTTTATAAAATGTTGTGTTTAATTGTACCTAAACGTGCAATCTGATTAACATAAAAGTACATGCAAGTTATAATAAATGACATTACGTTGTTTATTTTTAGTATCCAAGCTTTTCGATAATGGCCGGTTTCAATAGTCAATCGTTGGATAGATCTCTGGATTTTCATGTTTATTTGCCAGTCAGTATCTATCATTTCAAAATGATTTGCCCTACAAATATTTTGACCATTATATTCATGTTCACGGCACTGATTGCTTAGTACGTCAAAGTATTCGTGCGGTAAACGTTAATGATTAGTATGTAATGTGTCAGTTTTCATACTAATAGAACACGTTAACTATGGGTGCTAATACTTTGACGATAGTCGATAGTCTTCATGCGAGTGGCAAATAACTAAACTAATTTATTAAACCTATAATTTACACTATTTTTGACGACAGTTTTAGTATATCACCTATTAGTAGTAGTATTAGTATTAGAAGTAGTGGTATAGTATTTGACATCAATTCAAATTTGTGTTTCATTTGCAAGAGTGTAAACAACAAGAAGCGTTGCATGTCCGAACAGCACTAGCGATTGCATCTGGCGCCGTCTAATTAATGCACCTTGAATGCATCAGTGCACCGCGTTGAGACTTCAGGAATTTGTGAAATTGGTGTTAAGAATAGTAACAATTTTAGTTGAATTAGGCATCAGAGAAAATCGACGCTTAGAGTATCTATACTAATCTATACTAATATTATAAAGAGGAAACATTTGTATTTTTGTATGTTTGTAACGAATAAACTCAAAAACTACTGGGCCGATTTCAAAAATTCTTTCACCATTGGAAAGCTACATTCAGCCTGAGTAACATAGGCTATAAATAAAAAATAAAATAAAAAAAATCATTGGCAGAGCGAAGCCCGCTGGGTCAGCTAGTATTTAATATGGGTAATGGGTATGTTTATAAATACTTCTGAAAACAGGTGGCTGCGATCATTTTATGTCCCACTACTGGGCACTCCACATAAGAGGGGGAGCACTAAGATCCCAGTGTTGTATTTGTCTAGTGATTCACGCAATACCAACCAAATACAACTGTTTCATTCTGTCAATGCCCAACGTTGAATTATATCTGTAGTTATTGGCTTCTTTTTATAGCCCACCTTTTATAGCCCACGGGTGGGCACAGGTCTCTCCTCACAACAGCTGAGACCTGGAGCGTACTCCAGCACGCTGCTCCAATGCGGTGCGGTGGAGAAACGGGCTAGTGACCAACCCGTGTGGTTTCAAATAGTCTTTCGACAAGGTTTAACGACTGCTATCGTATCGATAACGATCGGAACGGCTTAAAGTATCCTCCGAAGCACGGAAGCGCGCTTTTGATTAGCACTAGCGGTCACCTAACCAGGTACCGCGCTCGACGTTGCTTCACTTCGATCGCTTGCGATCTACTCTAGCAGCGGGGCTATGAACGCTCCGCTGTATTTATTATGCCTCTTTATTCGTGAACTCTTTGTAGTATATAATGCAATGTTTCGAAGGACAAAACGACAGTCCATCATCCGGACAGTATTACAAGCGACCAACATAATGACCGCAATAAAAAGACTAGTCAACACGTAATTATACGCACCATAACCACGATGTCCCATTATTCTCATATAGTCGGAGAACTTGTAAGGCACAAAACACAGTCAAGTGCGAAAAGGGCTCGCGGCCAGGGTTCGGTACAAAATTGTAATACAATTACGAGATATGAGTTCGAAATTTTACAGTGCATTACGGCCAATTCACGGTTATTATGTTTTATTATATTCATGCCTGAGAGTTCACAAAAAAAAATGTTCTCAAAGGCATGCGAAGTCCACCAACCCGCAGTAGGCCAGCGTGGTGGACGTGAAACTCAGAAGGATACGTCCTTTTTCCTATTGGGTTGCGGAACTCTGAACATAAGAACCATGAATAGATATTCATAAAGTAACTGTATTGTTGTTTGGGACCGTAACGAATACGTAACTAATCACATTACCCCTCGAGTTTTGAATGTCAGAGGTCGTATTCTGGATTTGGGAAGCGATTACGAGGCGAGATCGATTATGGTTTGCTTAAGTTTCCTTATTCGTGCGAATTGGGCTTAATCGCGATAGAATTATATGCCGAAATCAGGCAATTGTTAATTTAATAAGGAACAAATATTTTTGAATACATCTTTATTTTTGTAATCAATTTTTCGCGACCAAAGATATTTATAATTAAGACCGTTGATGAGTCCAAATACATACGACTCGAATTCTTTCAAAAATTCTTTCGAATTGGTTTCGATCGAATGAAATCAATCGTATTTTCCTTTTTGTTTTCTTTATTTGTTCGAACGCTGATCTAACCAGAGCTATCTAAGGTATCCAGAAGAGTTTGTTTGTATGTTTATTCTTCTTTCACTTCATACACTTGACTTAATGGGTAAAACAAACTTACATTACATTTAAGATTTTCACTATCCTATTATTACTACTTAATACTTATTATAAATGTATTCAACTAACCTATTATTACTCATTATAAATGTAAAAGTCTGTGAGGATGTATGTTCGTATGTATGTATGTATGTATGTATGTATGTATGTATGTATGTATGTATGTATGTATGTATGTTAGGGTGTCCCTTAAATTTTAAGTTTGATATTTTTTTACGCATACCTTCTTAAAAGTTTCGTAATGACCTTATATTGTCTAGAAAAAAATATTAGTTCGATTTATAAATGATAACCCGTGCCGACTTGCGATTTAACTTTGTCCATACAAGTTGCGTAAGTACTGCGCTGTGACTTGTAATTGCATGTTTATTTGTCATTTCATGTGTGATTTTTGAGATAATAAGGGCGCCATTGTTTAGTGCGTAAACATGTCGGTGGAATTAAGGAGTGATAACCAAATTTTTTCCCTATCGGAATGCCTAACTATCCAATAAATGGTGCAAAATTACCATCTAATCGACAAGTTCTCTCATTCCTATTCTACAATATTCGTGAAGTTAAACTGACTGTTAATGATAGTGAAAGTGCAAATCTTGTCATTAGGGAGTGTAATATTAATATATATAGGGATCATAATATTAATATATTGGGAAAAAGCATTTCCTAACTGCGGGAAGAGACTTGTTGATTTGTAGATATCACGTTCGGAGAGAGTTGCAATTTTTTTTAAGAAAACCCAGGTTACGTTCAAGAGCCGTGAGGATAAATTGTTTGATATTGTTTGACATGCTTTTGAGAGAATGAAAATAGAGGAAGATCAATTACTTATTTTTAATGAAACAGAGAGAGCCAGGGCGAACGGGATGCTTAGGTGGTGTAGATAAAAAATTGGCGGAAAAAGAAGAGGGATCTAGACAATGACGATTGGAAGGAAGAGGAAGGGAGAGGAAAGGATTGTAAGACAAAGAGAATCACTAGCTGTTGCATATACTTTCACTACAAATTACTTCGAAAGTCTAGAAGATTCAGACGAAGCACAGATCTTGAATTCTGAAAAAATTAAAACTAAGGCCACCCGGAGCTATGCATCAGGCACACTGGGTGATGGATTGATGATTGATGGTGGATGGAGAGCGATGGAGAGCGATCTATTCTATAAAAAATGTTTACTTCAGTCACAATGCAGAATGAGTGCGAAGGGATAAGGCTCTACAAGATGGTTGCTTATTTGTCGTGATGTTGTATGTATGTTAAACCTAGGCTCTAATGCATAGTGGCAACCAAAGCACCTAACCAAGATTTGTGCTTCTTGAAGATGTTAAAAGAGTACGAAAAAGTTGACTCAACAATTTCAAAACCTTCTATAAGCAAGTTTAGCCATCACTTGTGGTGTTTATGTGAAGAGACAGTCATTCTATCACTGTTTGATGACGAAGTTATTAACCAACCTAAGAAGAAAATGATTAACAATTTCAACAGGGACAGAACCTTAGATTTTAGCAAACATTAACCCGTCGAAGGAAAAACTGAAGAAGAACAAAAACAGTTCTTGCTGCACTGTGTCCAGGAACATAGAAAATTGTATCCGGACTCTAAAAAAACTACTCTAAAAAGAAATTACCCTGACTGATTGTTATTAATTTATATTTTTAACTAAAGATAAATGTACATCTTATTTATTTTTAACTTTTATTCACTTAATTTATTGCATTTGGACTGATTTTATAGCAGACCGAAATGTCAGGACAAAACACATTTTTTTCTAAACTTTGAAGCTCGGTCGGCACTGGTTGCGATTATGCTATAAAGATAAAATTTTACATTTGAGTATCTTATAGCATTAGTAAAAAAATTAGAGGGTATGCATTTCCAAATTCGAAAAAAAAATTTTTTTTGTCATATAAGGGACACCCTAATGTATGTATGTATGTATGTATGTATGTATGTATGTATGTATGTATGTATGTATGTATGTATGTATGTATGTATGTATGTATGTATGTATGTATGTATGTATGTATGGCTTGATGGAGGTTTGTTATTGTTTCACGCTGAACCGGCTGAACAGATTTGGATAAAATTTCGTACGTATCGACGTAGTTTATTACTTCGATTAACATACACTTTTTATCCCTCTCCGGACTCGATATCGACGGACAAACCCTAGTTTATACAAAGTCTAGGTTCTACAATGATAAAATTTTGGTAACGTTTAGAAACTACATAAAACGTTACCAAAATCCGAGATCAAAGCCATCTCGCGCCGTCCCTGAGCGATGCCGAGCGAGTGTCAAACGGCGATGTCATCCATCACGATTGTGCGCGGCCGTCAGGCAGCAGTGGCCAGAGTTATGGGGACTTAATTTGTTTTTAATTTTGGGACCTCGACCTTTGATGTTGAGGAACCGTTGTTATGCCATGCTGCTTATTATGGTAATCAAAGTTAGAAATTACTATTTCTAACCGACTTCAAAGAAGGACGTTATCAATTCGACACGTAAGAATGAACTGGTGTAGCATGCTGCATGGGATACAATGTGATACCAATATATCACATATGATTACTTTTAATAGAGTTAGTGTTGCGTGCTACTGGGAATTGAACCTGGACCGAGTGAATAAGAGACCAAATTCTTAGCGACTGGTTTTTTACCGCTATAAGAAATAAGAACAGTTTCTTAGTGCACGTAATGTCAAGATTTGGTGGAAATTCGGTTTCCAGAAATCTGTTTGAAATCTTTATTTTTTTATTATTATCAAGTTTCTTAGCCCGCGGGAAGTAAGAATGTATCGGCAGGGAGCTCCAATCTAGATTACAGGCAATATCTTACTTATATCAAGTGCAACTAAGTGTCAGTAACATAATAAATATTCTATTACATCTATACAAATAAAAAAATTGGAGTGTCTGTTTGTAATATAAAAATTACCACTCTTTATTCAATATATAGGTACGCGATACATATACCGAAATAACACTTTTTACACTTTTTGTCTGTCTGTCTGTCTGTTTGTTCCGGCTAATCTCTGGGACGGCTTGATCGATTTCGACGAGACATCCACTGGCAGATAGCTGATATAACAAGGAGTAACATAGGCTACTTTTATTTTAGAATTCCACGCGGATGAAGTCGCGGGCACAGCTTGTATTGTTACATCTGGAGTGTATCTCGCAAAAGTTGCAGAGGTCCCGTTATGATGTAATGACACTCGCGCAACGATGTCACCTGACACGGTTCGATGATCGCCGACGTTGGAGATATTGATAGTCACCTGATTACCCTTCGGGTGACCTGCGCATCAGTTACTCATTTATTCTGACGTGCATCAGGAAATAATATTTCTTAATTCTAACTAAATCAATAATTTTATAGGTAAGTAGAAACTCTTCATTGTCTGGCCACGATAAAAACCTAGGCACGTTTTGATATTTTAAATCTATTTAAGTAGATACCGATGTGTCTTTGTACATAACAAAGCAACGTGTGTTTGTGTGTGTGTGTGTTGTATTTGTGTTACTGTTAATAACCTATCAGACCTACAAAAAAAAAACATCATAAACAGTATATTCTATCGCTTGTATGAACCTATTCTGAAGACCCGAGTGGCGCAGTGGTTAAGACACCGGTATGCTGCGCGGAAGGTCCTGGGTTCGATTCCCAGCAGAGCAGAGGTTCGAATGAAGAATATGAATTTCTGTTTCTGGTCTGGGTGGGTGTGTTGTTGTCTTGTGTGTGTCCATGGCACCCACGACACAAGGAATCCGGGCTATGAGTGTGAAGCGTTATTTATTTATTTGTAAAGAAATAGATGAAAGTTTTCAAAAGAAAATTAAGAGTTAAAAATGACGATTGCAATTTATTCAAGCTTTGGCCTGCTTATCGGCTTGATATTAACAAATAACAAAATACCAAGATAAAAGAAATGGACATTAAATAAAGCAGCACAATTGTTAAACTTCAAAAAATACCGTTTATTTCTTTTGCTCAAACATTTTTCTCTTTAATGAAGTGACTATTATCTAGTTTGAGTAGTAGATCAATTAATAAACACCCACTCGTCCAATTATTGTATAAACGGACACATACGCTGGACGCTGGTTTTGGAGATATTACGTCATAGTCTTGCATGACAGGTTTTGATTGACATTAACTTGAATGGATGTAGCTTCAGGATAAACGCATATTAGCTAGTTATATTACGCATAGTGGTTGCGACCTAACTAACACGCGTCGTGGAAAAATGCAGAAAGAGTAACTCGTAAAAGAAATACCCGTTTGGAGTACAAACTTTCAACGAAGAAACCTAAGACTGTAATCACTAAAGTACTTTGTAGCAACCAACCGTTGTAGAGTCCACATCACCTGATGATGCTCCGTTTTGGGGCGAAACACGTGTCGTGTACTATTGGAATAAGTCGTTATGGTATATACCTACTCAGAGAGATAAGGGAGGGTGGTGGGTCCATACCAAAACAAGTTCCACGTGTGCGGATTGTTGCAAAGAAATATAAATACAACTTAAAGTACTTTGTAGCACATAAAAGGGCCCGGGTTATCCCCCATAGTATAGTACGTCAGAGCGACGATGCAGGGAATAAAAGTCAATCCATAGACATAACAGAATTCCAAAAAATACAACATTTGACTAAGACAGAGTCAATTTGTCTTCAAACCTAAAATCAGCCCGAAAGGAAGCATCATAACCGGTGTGATTAACATACCGGGGCCACTGGCGGCCGAATTCCCCCTAGTCGTGGGGCATAATGGGCCATAATTGCCAGGCTCAGCCCCGGGCCAGCGGGCAGGTAGAACCAGTTAACTTTCGACACTCTAAGTTTCGGTTAGCGGTTCACGGTAGTTTTTTAAGTAAAATATTTTGTAAGTAAATATTAGAAGGTCAAAAACTTTATTCACAGGCATAGTTGGTAGTTAGAAAACGATGTACCTACCTAAGGTGACACTTAACAAAATTCTGGATTTGGGTTACTTGAAGGAACGTGTACAAATTAATAATATTTATACACGTTCCTTCGAGTAACCCAGAAACTAACGGCCTCAAGAAATGTAATCGAATGTAACAAGAAGTACGGCTGGGTCCCAGTAAATCTTATATTGATATGAATAGATTCAATTACCAGCCCAGTGGGCGGTGGGTATTCTATAGACAAAAAGTTATTACTTACAATATTTTTAAAAAGTTTTCATCATGCTCATACTTTATTCCACTCACTAACTAGTCGACCTGGCAGGCGACATCCTTTTTATTTTGACTGTCAATCCTAAGTAGGTACTTCTAATAAATGTGTTCTACGAAAGTGTAGTACATCATTTTGTTACATCTCAGTAGTTCTCGCTTACGCGATCTATGGAATTTTAAGGGTAATTTTTCTTTACCTTGGTTACATTATAATTATTGAAGCTTTTGTATTAACTTTTAAGCATTCGATAGTCTAGTGTAACTCCGGCTCATACCTACCTTTCCTTAATCAAGTATTCGCATGTCTTGAGCCGTTTAAAAATGTTTTGCTGTAACTGGTGCGAATTAATTAATATCTTGCCGCGTCCCGGTGATTAATTACTGCTGTCAACGACTCAAGTTCGACTCTCTCGTAGAGCGTTAGATAAAGAGTAGAGACACGCCCGAGAAAAAGCCGGTTCGAAATACTTTGTATGCACACGTGGCGAGACATTTATTTGTGTACGAGTAGCACATTTAACCTATTGTCCTAATTGCCAAGTCGTTGGACGACAAAATAGGTCGTTAGCGTCAAAACTGTCGCACGACAACGTCTTTGCGTTCGTTTGTCGCTTGTCAGTGTGTAGTATCAGTTACGATAGCTGAACACAAAAAGCTAGTGTACGTTCCATTCAATGAGCTACGATGATTCTACTAATAAAATACTAGAAGCATTGCTAGCACCTAGGTCTATTTGAGGGTGCCGTGGGTAGCAGTGACCACTCAATACCAGACGACCTGTTCCCTAATCATTTACTTTAAAAATCCTGCAAGAAATTACTTAGTTTTAAAATTTATATCTCCGGTATAATTCAGCTGAGCTTTCACACAAAGCCTGATTCTCCGGAAGCGTCCAATTATTCCTTCCTCATTATTCGGCGATGGTCACAGCCGAGTGACGACCAGCGGCGACGCGTGACGGTCGCTAATCGATTCTGATCCACCAGTTAACGGGTATCATCGGTCGTCGCTTTTTCGTTTATTTGTTACCGTTTCAGGCCTACGGCCACGATCAGTTTGGACGCGATTTCTTACGAATTAAACTCGTAAATACATAATTACAAGTAGTTTAGGTTACCCACGAACAATCGCGACCTTTGAAAAGGTACTATGGGAGCGCTCACACTGCGTGCGACTAAGATCACATGCGACGGACTCTGAGGCAGTGTGTGCGCGGCCTAATAGAAGGTTCAAATAAAATTATTCAAATTCAATATAATTTTACTACTTGAAATCATGTCTACGCTTAGCACTATAGTCAAAGTTTTCTTAATGATGTTTTTACGAATTAAGTACCTAATAAATAAAATTAATATTTTGTCTTTGATTTACCAGTTTATGTGTAACCGATACACGCTTAAAAACGCACTGATTTTAGTAATTCTACACAATTATTTCCTTTTCTTAGTATTTCTAGTATTACTATGGTGTACTTATCTCAAGTTTTTTAAATGTTATTAATTTTAAAAAATCATGAAATTCACAAAACCAAACTTTACTAAGAATTTATAAATGGTTAATCGGTAATCAGAAAATGGCGAACCGTTTTGACTAGCTTACTACATTGGATAAGCAAAGGGAAATAAGCGACTGTTGAAGCCTGAAGCACTCCAAAACCCGATACGGGAGCAACGAACGCTTCGTTTCGACTTTATGAACGAAATCGGCAATTCGGTGCAATAATTTAAAATCAATACCAATCTACAAAATGCATTTGCAACGCTTTAAGCCCGGCCATAACTTTTTACGACACTCGCGCCGCAGCGGGCGATAGCGTAACTAAACTGCGAATAAAGTTCCGCTCGCTGTTCCTAGATGGCGCTGAACTAAGCCGCCTAACCCGTTCGAATTAAAACGAATTGTTGCAATACAATTTCGGTCGTATTTTCATTTGGAAGCCGTTTTATTCGCCCGGGGGTGTTTCGGTTATACCATAACGAAGTAATATTGGATGATATTGTACGGAATTGGTCCGCAATAACAATTATGGTTCATTGTTACGTATTATTGCTCATTTAATAGAGGGAGTTTGCGTGTTCGGACGAGTACGCCAGTAGCCCACGGCTTCGGTTAATTTCTCAATTAAAATAATGTTCTTGTTTCGTTTTATTACACTCATATTTTGGCAAGCGAAGCGCTCGTTTCCTTCCTGAGAATAAATAGTATAAATACAAACGGCCGTTGTAAGTATAAGTACGTTACATTACCTACAATAGGTTAAATTGACTGTTAATAACTACGAGTATTAGTATTGGTATTATGTGTAAGCTAATGGTCAGTTTTAGGCCAACAATGGCTATTTAAGGGTTTTAATTTATTGGAATAAGCAGTGCTTTGTAAAGAACGTTTTTTTATCCTCGTGTGAATTATAATTTGCATTGGGATAAAAAAACGTTTCTTTACATAGAGTTAAGTTCGCTCTCTACAACCCATCTCTGTAAAAACTGTTCTCTCTTTATACGAGTAAGTACTTATGCATAAAACAATTTTTATGTAATTTTACGCAATCAATGACCGCGTCCAACCCAAGTTGATAACTATTTTTTTCTACCACAATCAGTCAACAGTCTAAATAACAGAAAATCTTTCTTTAATTTGCCTTTCCAGAGGCAGCCGTCATCACAAATTTCATTCTTACGTCCCAAACATAAAGTGTATTATTATAGAAAAAATTAAATTGACACAAAAGACAAAAACCGTAGATAATAATAAATGGCGTAAAATAAAGCAATTATCTTTCGACACGAAGTAATCAGTGACCCCCGTTATTATATAAAACGTTGCTAAATTGTAGGTTTGTTCGGATGAAAAAGAGTATCACTGAGAAGCAGGAAGTACCTACGTAGGCATCTAGATTAGGAAATTACGGTTTTTGTTACACAATGTGAGGTCACGCGCACGACTGATCTCACTTTTTAATAACATGGGAGCAAAGAAGCCTGCTGAGTGCCGGCCACCAAATAAGTGGTAATTGTAACCCTAATTTTATGAAAAGAGCAAGAAAACAGGCAAGCAAGGACCAAAAACATGCGTGAAAACCGACTTTAAAGGACCGCCACAGATCCAGATGATAAACTTTAATCTCTAGCCAAAGTAAAGTCGGAAGAACGCACTGAGAGTGCCAATGCTACGGCGAAGCCTCAGAAGTTTTAACTTTTCGATCAAAAACGTCGTATCGACACGGGAGTTCACAGTATAAACCCCTTCGAGTTATTTCAATAATTATGATAAAATCTCAAAAATCAGAAATGTTGAGTTAGTTCACTTTATTTTTAAACGAGCGATATGTTCTTATATAGATTGGTTTATTGTTACTGTTTGGTTTATTCCAATATGGAAATACAACTAAAATTTCAGGTGAACTCAACCCACTTCCCCTTCGCAAGTCATGAAGTTATGAATAATGGCAGCGCGTAAGGGTGCCATCAAACAGCCAACTTATGGTGTTTCGTAATGAGTATTCGAGACTGCCATAAAATCCACACAACTCATGAATTTACAATTTACAACGCCATTTCAGTGATTCGTTATTTAAGAGAACACGTAAAGTTTACAGATAAATTGTGTTCATTTTAACATTCAATAACAATAAAAAGCACACACCGTAAAGCGCCTGACTCAAACAGCATAGCATTAAATAAAGCGTTATATTGCTATTATCGCGTGAAAGGCGTTTCAAATTTAAATTATGAGTAGTTTTAATTAAGCTCTGAACTATATAATAGGTATAATTATTATAAACAAATTAGAAAATGCAGTCAAAATTATTTACATTATATATTGTTATTATTACCTATTTTTACAGACACTCTTGTATACGATTTTTGTTCATTTAAATCAATTTCCTAAAATGCAAATAGGTACCTACTTATCTATCTACTGAATTACAAAACTTTTTTGAAAAATTTTAAACAAAAATGTTCTTTAAAGTTCATCCTATTACGGTCGCACATTTTTTCACAAATGTGTATTTAAATAACTTCTCCCTCAAAACATCAGTCTTGTTAGGCAATTGAAAGATGATCAGTGATCATTTTACTTATTGGAACGCGTCAACGTACATAAACTCTGGGAAAAAATACATTCAGCGTTCGACCATAACATCCGATAATAACAACGCATTTCTTGACTTGTCATCCATTTGGATCCACTTGCCATTTTAAAATCTAATTTTATTGTTGTATCATTCTTGTTTTTCATAGGCTCTTTCCGTTTATCTTTTGTAAACAATTCGTGGATGTCACTCAGATTTATATTTCCCTTCAGCATATTTAATAAACAGAGTGCGTGATACTTCAAGACAGTGACCCAAAACATTGCCCATTTTGAGTAAACTCAGTTTAAAAATAGGTGGAAACAATGGAATAGAATATCGATGAAAATGTTTGTTCAACCTAAAACCTCTTTTCCGACACAAAGTTTCAACCAATTTCTTGTTTCCACTAAATAAACGGTTTAGGAAATGGTCGGTTTCTATGTCAATCTTTATTTCATCTATGCACTTGTTACCTATCAGCTCAGTAAATTAATTAAATTTTCATTAGAATACTTGGATAAATGACTGTAAATTTTGATTGTCGATATTCAACTTAGTTTTTAACTAGGGAAATATATTATTTATGGAAGAAAACCATTCTACGCGAATTATTTCCAGCACGCAATACTCTATGGAATGCGCAACAATACTCAGTAACTAAATACACATATTAATATCGCCCTAATCTGCAGCTAATTTAAAAGCATTACGAGGTAGAGTTCCTGAATAAATTAAAGACAATGATATGCACGGAAAGCCGGACAGACCTGCATGTGTCTATAATTTTCCGAAGAATGCAGCCGACGTCATCGCACACATCAGTGGCCAGACATTCGTAATGATAAACAGACTTATTGCGACTTTTCAACATGTAATATGTGTGATTGAACCGCTTTTTTTAACTTAAAACCAAAATAACTTTTACTATTGTGATAAAATGACAAATTTGCAATAACAAAAACGATAAATATCTGTAAAACGGTAATAGAAATGAAGGATTCGAAAAATTGACATTAATTAAATAGTACCTGCAACTTATCAAGTTATAAACAACCATTAGTGATAGCTAAGAAGAATAAAGTAATGAAGAGTGAAGAAGTAAATAAAGGATCGAAGTGAAACATGCCATGACCTCTGCTGGTAATATAACTGAAGACTTATGTAAAGTATGTGACGGAAGAATCGAGTGTGCTCCAACTGCCATCCTGCTTATATCCCTGATTCACACTCTTTACGGTCATATAGGACCAGAACCTAACTATTTTGGTGATAACAAGGATGAATTCATAGAACCAGGAAAGAAAGTAAATCCTATTCAGAAATTCGTGCCCAAACACAAGCCTTACTTACGTCATAAAGAAGTAGAAGATGGCAGCCATAAAGAAGAGAGTAGAGAAATGGAGGCAGAATACGACTTTATTGTAGTAGGTGGTGGTACGGCTGGTTGCGTGATCGCGAGCCGCTTGTCGGAAAATCGCAAATGGAGGGTACGAACAGGCATTTTCTTTAACCTTGAATAACTGCTAAGTATAAAGAGTTTTCTCACTGTTTCTAAAAAATTATAACAACCCTGAAACAAAGGGGGAAGTCACATGTGGCTCCATTTAGGCCTCGACACGGATGGCAATACATCCTGTGGCAGTGACCTTTAAATAAAATAAATAAACCTTTGTATAAATTTTAAGGTTTTTTTTCAAAGATTTTTGGCTGCATTTTTGAAGTACTCGTACATTATTGTCCTACCTTTATTTATAATTTTAGGTTTTGTTGATTGAAGCTGGACCAGCAGAGCCAAAAATGACTTTAATCCCAGGATTGACCAGTGAGTTTAAAGGATCTAGCTTAGATTGGCAGTACTCTATGAGACCAAAGAAAGGGTACCTGTTTCATTCTAAGTTTTATATATTATAAGTAGATTGAGCAAAATTGAGCAAAGCAGTCAGTTATATTTCCTAATTCACGAAGTGAAACTTCCGATGTTTTTAATGATTTATACAGCAAAATATGTTTCGTTCTTAATTTCGTTGTTTGGGGTAATTGTTGCAATCATGATTTAATCACCTGTCAAATTTAATGGCTTAACATTGAATTGTGTTTCAGTTTTTGTCAGAACCGCGGTGAAAACGGATGTGAGGTGGTTCAAGGGAGGGTTATGGGAGGATCCTCTTCTATAAACGACATGGCGTACATGAGGGGTAGTCCAGCAGACTACGACGAATGGGCGTTTAATGGGAATGATGGCTGGAGTTACAGCCAAGTCCTACCCTTCTTCAAATACTCAGAAGGAAACTACGATAAGGACATATCGAAGAACAAGTTCTACCACTCCACACAAGGACCTCTGGACGTTGGAAGATATCCCTATGTGGAGGATAACGTAGATGTCCTACTTAGTGCTTTAAATGAATTAGGGTATAACTATACTGATATTAATGGAAGAAATCAGCTAGGCTTCATGCGAATACAAACAATGTCTTATTGCGGTGAAAGAGTCAGTACAAATACGGCATTTCTAGAACCTGTTAGGAAGTTAAGGACCAATCTCGAAGTTGTAACTGAAGGTTTAGTTACAAAAATCCTTTTCGAGGAAGGCAGAAATAGTGTTAAAGCTGTCGGCGTCGAATACATTAAGAATGGTAGAAGATTAAGAGCTAGGGTCATAAAAGAAATTATAATCAGCGCAGGTGCAATAAATTCCCCAAAACTACTTATGCAGTCTGGAATTGGACCTAAGGAATATTTAGAATATTTAGATATTCATGTTTACTACGATTTACCGGTAGGAAGTAACTTTCAAGACCACTTGTCTGTGTGCTTGCCTGTGATAAAATTAACCAAAACTGCGACTACTTCTAAGTTTTCCGAAAAATTAAAGGACATTAATATGTATTATGCAAAGGGTACTGGACCGCTCTCAGCAAATTTTCAAGTGGTAGCATTTATGGAATCGAGTATATCTGATGTTCTGGGCACTCCCGACATTGAAATAAGATTCCGTGGACACGATTCTAACATGTACTACGACAGAATTGATATGTGTGTATCACTTTTAACTCCGAAAAGTCGAGGACAGATTGTATTGAATGCTACAAATCCTACTTTTGGAGTACCTCTTATATACCCCAACTTTTTGAAAGATCGCACGGATGAAAAAAAAATATTAGAAGGAATACAGGGAGTGGTGAAATTATTTGATACTGAAGTGTTCAAAAGTGCTGAATTTGAATTTGATCCTCGTCCGATTGTAAATAATGAATGTAGAAAATATGAGAAAGTGTCTGAAGAGTTTTGGTATTGTATAATTAGACATTTTTCTGCTCCTTTACACAATTACGCGAGTACGTGTAAGATGGGACCCCCAAGAGACCCAGAATCAGTTGTAGATAACACTTTAAGAGTGTACGGTGTGGCGAATTTACGAATTGCAGATGCATCAATTATGCCTAAAATTACTCGAGGATCTACTGCCGCGCCAACTATTATGATAGCAGAAAAAGCAAGTGATTTAATAAAAACTACGTGGTATTGATATAATTTGGTTGTATTTTACTTAACCTAGTCTATTTATAAATAGTTAACGAAATTTATTTTCTATTGTAGTAATGTCCCCTGTTTTCTTTCCAATCTTTTAGAATCATACTGGCTGCTTTCTCGGCAATCATCATGGTTGGAGCATAGAGTCCAGCCCGGACATGTGTCGGCATTACTGACGCGTCAACGATCCTTATTCCCTCAATTCCATGCATTCGTAATTCATAGTCAACTACTGAGTCTGTACTGTTTTCTCCCATTCGACAAGTTCCAATGGGGTTACTCATAGCTTTCGTATAATGTCGAGCGATACAATTCCATTGATCTCTATTTCTCAACCGATCGCAAGGAAATAAGTCAATCGGGGCAAACTTAATGTCTGCTTTTTTCATTTCTTTCGTATCAAGTAGTTGTAAAGCAATGTCAATGCTATCAACTAGAATTTCTAGATCTTCAGATTCTTTCAGTAAATTAGCTTGGATGACTGGTCTTCCGTACTTAGGATTCCGCTTATTTAATGTAACCTTTCCTTTGCTTTTAGGCCTCAAAAGAACGGGATTAATATTCACCAAATTGTAATAGGGCAATGGCATATTCGTTTCTTCAGCACTATGCACACTTATATTTGTAAGCATAAACTTATCACTTCTTATATAATTTCCTTCTAACGAAAATTCTATATCAGGAGCATTATTACTTTCATACAGCTGTATGAATGCGGATATTTGATTGATGCCTCTGGATGCTAAGGGCCCACTACGGCTTTGGAACCAAGTTTTAAAATCACTTATTATTTGATTTTCATTCACAGGTGGAACATCTCCCAGGATAAAAGATAGTCCTCCAGTCGTTACCTGATCTTGATAATTCATTCCGACTGGCAACTCGAGCACTGTAGTAATGTTGAATTTCTTTAGTTCGTGGGCCGGTCCTATTCCTGACAAATGTAGCAACCGAACATTATTGATAGCTCCGCCTGTTAGTATAATTTCTCTCTTCACATACGCTGTGCGTCCTTTTTCTTTTTCAGTCTCGTACATAACGCCATCAACTGTTTTCTCTTGAGGGTTTACAACTATTTTAGTGACAGTAACTCCTGTTTTTACTGTTAAATTCTTCCTGTGTCTGACTGGTTTTAGAAAGGCACTATTAGTACTTAAGCGGCTATTATTGGCGATTGTAAACTGGTGGTTAACCACGGCTTCCGCGGCGTTGGTGTTTATGTCGACACTTCGGAGACCCATCTCATTAAACGCGGCAGTAAATATTTCCATAAATCTGTCTGAGTATTTGAATCTTTGGATACGCACATCTCCTCCTCTCGAGTGGAACAGTGAATTCATTAAGACTTCGTAATCACCTGAAACAGGAATTTCATTTAACTTCTGGAGATAATCTTGAAACCGTTCACGGTCAGTTCAACGAATTATCATAAAATTTTATGTGATCCATATTCAAGATACTAAAATTTTATATCTAGTGTTTCGATTGCAAAGCGTTTTACATAAGGAAGGAATAAAAACGGTGGTTCAATTTGTTAACCTTGTTCCGAGAGAACTTTACTATCTGCTCAATGACAGTATCGAAGCCTTAAAACGTGAAAGTTATATAAAATCAGTAGAACTCGTATGATTTTTGGAAAAGAATATTCCATTAAAACAAACTAAGTGATTTGAAAACAATCTGTAAATACAGCACCAACTTTTAATTACGCTAGTTATTCTTTGTATGAGATTCCCTAATATACATACGTATAAATTAAAATGTTCGCGGTATCAAATTTTATTGTAAATTCACAATACACACTTCCTAATAGCAATCAATAATGTACTAGGTATTAACGCTTCACACTAACGCTTCACACTCATAGCCCCACACTAGGATTCCCTGTGTCGTGGGTGCCATGGACACACACAAGACAAGAACACAACACAGAAATTCAAATTCATCATTCAAACCTCTGATCTGCTGGGAATCGAACCCACGGCCTTCGGCACAGCGCACCGTTGTCTTTACTTTACCACTGCGCCACTTGGGTCGTCGAGTAAGTTTTATTACTTATATTACGTGGCATAGATAAGTTCTCTTACCGTTGTCTTCAGAACGTTTGAAGTGATCGATAACATTATCAAACATCCAAGCAATGGAACCCACGGCTGCAGTCCTCCACCCGTCGTAGTCCTTCTTCGACCCTCGGGTGTACTTCATATCATTAGTCACGCTGGACCCGCCCAGGACCTTCCCAGTGCGGACCTCGCAGCTGCCTCCAGGCCTGGAGAGGCACGAGAACCCGTTCCTCTCAGTCCTGAAGTTCCACAGGATGGGCCGGTAGTCTTTAGTGGGTACCGCTGGGATGTCATAGTCTACGTTTTCGTCTTCGCCGGCTTCTAGGACTAGAACCTGGGGAAAATTGTCGAGTATAATATAGATTTTCAAGTGGTAAAACAAGTTCATGGTTTTTAGAAATTTAGACTGTGTTGTTGTTGGAGAAACATTTGAGATTATCTTTCTGTAGAGACTAGTTTTCTGTAGTAATCTGATGTTAAATAGCTCCAGCAATGGCATGGCATAGCATTGGCACCGTATTGATAAGGAACATAACATACGACCAACCTTAATCTTGTAGTTGTAAAAGAACACGTTTAATTCTCACTCTTTAACTCTGGCTTTTGCTATATCTGCTCAACGAAAGTCCTAAAGTCCCTACTATTTCCGGGACTCCGATGCGCTATACGCCAGAGGAGTAAAGCTAAATGAATGATGAGTTTAAATTTCTGATTCTGGTGCGGGGAAGAGTACTCTTATGTTAGGTATGTCCATGATCACTCCGACACCGGGAATCCTAGTGTGAGGCGATGAGTGTGAGTGAAGTTACGTCTTACCTTCCAATCGCTAACCGCAGAGAGGCGGTTGGCCAGGATGCAGCCAGCAGTCCCGCCGCCGATGATGATGAAGTCGAACACGCTGTTCCTGATGTCCTTCTCCTCGTCCTTGGTCCTGGTGGCCTTCGACAGCAGGTCGCCGGCCACCAGCGGTACGACCGTCAGAAGGATCCATGGCAATCTGATATAAGGTTTTTATATGAGCGTTTATCAAGAAAATTGGTGCCGATCTGTGCGGACGTTTTTGAAATGTGGTAACTTTTTATATTTTTTAAGCTTACCGATAGAAGTTTGACACGTAATATTCAGACTACTGAACACAGGAGTCCGAAGTACAGTCAGAAGGATCCATAGCAATCTGATATGAGATTTACGAGTATGTGTGGGTAGTTTTTGATTTCGGGGACGTATATACTTGCCGATAGGATGATAGGAGCACTGAACTCTTTGGGGTTACACCCTAAAACAAGCAAAATAAGGACTTCCCTTTGCCAGGGACTACTACTTTATTAATATGAGCAACTCGCAAATAAAACATTTAGGGATCTTTGAGATCATTTAGGCCTTAGACAAACCAGGACGATGGTGTTGAGGCGTCCTCAAAATGCGACGAAACATCATCCGAGAACTGTCTGCATCGTTTACATATTTGATGTTACAAAAATAAAACGCTGACTTGAACCACTCTTGGCGATATCCTCTAAACTTTAGTCTAAACGACATCTATTGCAGTAAATATCCCATATTTACGTTACCAAATGCTTAAATCCCAAATTGTTCACTTCTAAACACAACACAGAACAAAATCTAACCTCCGGCACAGCAACTCCATTACAGATCAACGTATGTTCGTCCTCTCCATATACCACCTGACGAATGGGCCGCATTGCCCAACGGATCCTGAATGGAAGCGGCCACGGTCTAGTGAGCTCCGTATCCTGTGTTACGATATCTGAGGGAAATGTTTTCTGTTCGCGTGTTAAGGTTGATCCCTTACATAATTGGTCGTCAGATCCGCTGCCAAACTCATACTTATTGCGTACTTTGTGTTGCGTGTTATCCAACCAATTTGATCGTTATTCTGAAGCGACCTTCCTGAATGGGTTGGGTTATCTAAAAATCGGTAAGGCGGGCATGCTGATGATAAGTGGTCACTGCAGCACATCGACTCCCACATCCAACCTCAAATGGAGAAGAATATCCTATCTGAGATTGTATGCGAGTGCTTTGCTACTCAGAGGACTAAGTTGTTCGCCTCAAATAATGTATATCCGGCATCCGTGTAAATAGTTATATTATGCTACATACATGAGCATTTGGTAAATGGTAGTGCTCACAGGTTTATTTATAAAATATCGTAAGCTGTCTTTAATTGAACTTTAAGATACAGAAATAGACCAATTAAATTGCCTGGTTCCATATTATTTATATATTACTCTTTATTTTGTCGCAAGTTTGAGCTAATATACAATATTATGTTACTCGTAACAAAATGGGATATAGCATACAAGACACATAAACATTGAAAGGGTAGCGAAACATGAAGTAAGGGTCAAGATATCAGGAACGGAAATTAAACTGACCAATAGTTCATGTTTTATGGCCGGATAAACGACCGGGACAAGATTATGGATACAGTTACCCAAAAACATTATCCACAACCCTATCTCCCATTGGTAAATGCTCTTAAATAGAGAATCACATTTTATATTATTGTTGTGCCGCTACCCTTCTAAGAATTGAATTCACGAGGACGTTTATAAATATAATGTTAAATTGTTAAAATAATAATATTAGTTAAAAATGTAACCCAAACAGGGCAAGCTATTAATGAACCGTTCAAACGAAATTAGTTTCTTAATCAATTTACGCAGTGCCATCTAGCGGTGAATAGCGACACTATCATCAATCCACTTATGGACTTCGTTGAAATAATGATACTAATTTCCGACAGATGGCGCCTAAAACCAATAAGAACGTTATTAAAGAAAAACATTTTAATGAAGTTCCGGCAGAAGAATTTAACAATAATCAAGACATATTTTAAAAATGAATCAATGTACAATAATTTCATACAAGAAAATAGAACAAATTTCGTACTTATATACCATTTGAAGAATATACTGTCTTTTATTATAATTGAACTAAAACAAAAAACAGTTTATAGAATAATTCCTATAATATACCTACGTTATTTCTCAGTGCCTTGTCTTTTCATGACTGAAATGAGATCGATTAAATTGTAATACATAACAAAGCATATAATTTCGTTCGTGTAATAATTTGGTTCATAAATTACTAACTTGCCGATAACAACTGATTTATTGCTCAGTACGCGCTTAATTATTGGGTGCGGAACCCTCTATGATTAAATGTGTACAGATCTACTTAGTATGCATATTTTCATATTATAGGTAATCGCTTATTTTTATACAATTAACTAATAAGTACCTGGTGTAGATTTTGTATGTACTTTACGTAATGAATTGTAGGTACTTTACGTAACTTAGTATTGTGCTAAATATTATTAAAGATATTAATTATATTGTTCAAGGTAGGAGAGTATTGAATATTTTGTCAGTGATGTAAGTACTCGTACTGCTAATAAGCACATTTTAGTTGCAGGGATCGATAAAACTCATATTAACGTGTACTTTTAAAATTTTAATGCATTCTGTAGCCGGGAACTCATTGCCAATAAAATGTCGGTGGCGTATTAAAGCGTTAAACGCAAATTTTTACAAAAGGCATAATTTTCAGCAAAGGACAAAAGTATTTAACTTCAATTTAAATGTTGGCTCGACTCCAGTTGACGATAAATGTGTAGTTGGTTTAAATAGTGTTTAAAGTACAAAAAGGTAGTGGTAGATAGTATTTTATTATGACACTGTTGGATATGGATCCGTTAATCCGTTTCGAGAACTTACGGCAAAGCAAGCCTCTTGTCTTCATGTTGTTCTAACGTATTGAACTTGAACCTCGCAATGAAAACAGTTGCAGTTAGTCTTTATTTCCATTATCAGTCAGTTGGTAAAATGCTAAATAAATATAATAAGGAAGTAGATTCATTTAATTTTTGAAGGTGTACCACCGTTCATTAAGTTAGAGCAATAATCAAGTTAGCTTGAAAGCAAGTATGCTCAAAGCATTTAACTACTGTTTTTTCTGTGGAAGAAGCGTACTTGCAGCTTACTCGTACAACCATACAGCATTCAAGTTTGAGCCGGATGAAGCACTAGTAACATGTCAGTAACCCATTAATGACCCACCACAAGGTCGGGTCTACTCTCACAATGAGAGGGATGTAGGCCTTAGTCCTGCACGCTGGCCTACTGCGGGTTGGTGGACTAGTATCATATCCAATAACAATCTCAGACAGTAATTTTACCCTGATGGGGTATGGTTGACTACTTTCTAGGGACCTATCGACAGTAACTTGGAGTTTTTGTATGTTTCTCCATGATTCACCCAACCTAGGAAGATAATTTTATGCAAAGAGCCAACACCTGACTTTTAAGTAGATTTCTTTGAGCAAATTTTAATAGCGCTTTCCACTTCGAAAGATGCCTTTATGGTACTCGAAATTAGTAGACCATTAATATACCACTAGACACTGCAAATAAAACACCAAACTGTCAACCTTTTTGCGAATGACGTAGTGCCGATAACGCAGCAGTTGCTTTGCCGCAATGTTTTACAAAAAGCCGGACTTTGCGACCCATAAACCACTCAGGCTTTGAATATTTATTCGTATTAATTGCATCGCAAATCACTGTGTCGACAGAGTATGCTGAACATTTTTTTTTGTTACGTCATCAATTTTGGTATTGTATTCGCTCTATTTTAGGAAAAAGCTGTAACTTCTGTATGTAATGGTATGTAGTGGTGTAATCATAACGATGCTTTTATCTACCGTGCTTTGGTTGAGAAGAGGCGTTAACCATGAATACGAACTTGAGACTACCTTGATTTTCGTCTCTCTCATTAGAGTTATCGTGTTTAGACTCGTATTAGACTATAAAATGAATTCCTCAACGTTTTATTTTAAATATTTTTTTCTTTTTGTCTTCACTCTCGTAATAAACCCCTAAACTTTTCTATATATCCTGAAGACGAGCTGAGATGAAATGTTAATATGACATCACTCTTTTGATCTTTAATTTTAACGAACGAATAGTCGAATAAATAATTGAAAAAATCGATACTCATTTATTTGTATAATAGCTACTTCGTTAGGTAAATAAGCTTCAATGTTCAATTTTGGAACCATCAATTCCCGAACACTCGATTTACCAGCCCCTTAAAAACACGGGATTTACTCGGGCAAGTTAATCCTTGTTGTATACCGGAGTCGGACAGTGTCCAGCGAAGGAGATAAACACGCTTGAGACAAATCATTGCGTGCGTTTGTGAGGCTTAATTTGAGGTTTTAATATAGAGCTTATAAACTGTAGATATGGCTGGGAAATTGAATTTTCTGTTACTCTCCCATTGCCAAATGTTTGACTGAATTCTTTCAGAATTAGGATCCACCCTTATGTATATTTATAGAGGTAAGTATATTTCGGTACGGGCGCCAAGATTTATAAATGATAAAATGAAAACGTTTATTTTAAAATGAAATCATTTATTTGCTTGAGTAAAGTAAGTATAAATAAGTATAAGACTTAACATCCCATTTTGATCATTTCATATTATGCACTTTTCAGGCACGCAAATCCATACTAATATACCTAAGTTACTACAAGTGCTATATCTGTCTGATGTATTAGTATGATGTGATGAACTAGTACGTTCTGTGAGATCTCTAACTCTACGCAAATCGTATCAGTCATTCAGACAAACGCTATCAAGCGATGCTTCAGCAATAATCCTCCACATTTCTTAAGGGCCTCTTAAGGGCAGAGGGTGTATCAGTGAGGCAAGGGTCAGCGACAAATGACGGACAAGGAGTCATTATGCGCAGCTGTGATCCTGCCTTACGAGTAGGTAACTGTTCCACCAATGATGGCTAGACGAAACGCGATGAAGACATAAGTGTCCCTTAGCTGATAGCTGCAGTGCGACGGTCGCGCCGCGGCTGATGCGTCGGCCGCTACCCACGCAATTGCAGCTTTAGGTATCATGCTTCATCCAGACCGGGTAAGGTAAACGCTATGACATGACGCTATGACCCTCTCCTACTTTAAAATAATTCTGATTCCATCTTTTCGCTGACAATGACACAAGTCCTACAGGGTGTGGACTTAGTGACGTCACTAATGCCGTGGATCACGATATCGGCGCACATTGGCGTAATGGATCGCCGGATTATTGCGTCTAGTTAGCTGCAGGCTGTAGGCTGTAGGCTCGTCTTACACATGCGATCAGGACCGGTCGCCAAGCGGGCATCGTTTTACGTCAGTTTAGGCTTTATCCTCATTGTTCAAAACTAAGCGCAACCTTACGTCTAAGACGCCTAGTGGTCAAAATCGGACCGTAACATTTTTATTTGTAAAACAAAGTCGCTGCCCTCTTATTTTATTAGATACTTACCACTCAAAACCATTATATTGTTAACTGGATCTGAAGGATTGCTTACCTGTAAAAAGAAAAAGATATGATTAGCAATGGGTCTAAACTAAATTATTGCATCAATATAACAAAAAATATACGGCTGTAGAATTGTCGAGTCGATCTTCCATTACACTTACAGAGTTTTTCATGAACTTTTCGCTTAGATATGTACAATTGTACACACTGAAAATCTAAATTAACATTGCCTATTGAAATTTTAATCTGTCAATTTTGATATGGTCGAGTAACATATGGAATCGAAAAACCAAATCCAAAATTTAAGCACCGAAGTAACGTACGAGCCTTGATGGACTGTACAATAGATACAGGCTACACGAAGTACTGACTGTAATTACAACGAGATTTGTTCGCTCCTAAAACATTTGTGTTAACCCAGCCAGTACCGACAGATGGCAGTACGCGAATTTTTAATTAGAGCTCATTCTTCAGGGGCTGTGTCAATAAATCTGTCTGTCTGTCACACTGCGGCCGCCACTGGCCGTTGGATCGCTTCCAATACAGCGTACACTCCCGTTTACTGTTCTGTTTTGGCTTTAAAGCTATCGTGATTTCGAGGAATTGGTTGGAAGAGCGCTGAGCTTGCAAGGACTGTTGAACTTGAGGCACACTGAGGAAGTAACACTAAAATACCTCAGCAGATGGACCAGCTTAATAAAAGCTCGCTGAATGGCAGATTGTGTGGCCACGGTGTCACGATCAGTACCAACTTTATGTGTAGGAATAATGTGGTTGTTGAATGAAAAGTGCTGAACAGCTTTATTAACGCTTTACTTTAAGAGAGTGACCAGTGTAAATATAACTTTAAGTGCGCTAAAAAGTTGATTGCCAATCTTCACACCTTTTCAAGGTATCCCTGAAAAGGTGCGAAGATCTCTATACTTCCCGGCTCCTCTGCTAACGGTCACCTATCGTGAAGATAGCAGTTTTCCACAACTTCCCTCATCAAGTGCGATCAAGATGTATGCAACAAATGCAAGACATAAACAAGCATAAACATCGCGTTAACACTTCCCGGAGCTATTAACATGCCAGCTTTGTCCGAGTACCTGCTCCGAGTTAGGATGCTATTAGTATTCCTATCTCGGGCTATCACAGTGGGCAGTGGAGCCCAGGTCGATGAACTGTGATTGATTTGGATACAATTAGGTAATCTCTTAATCGAAGGGTCCGGGTTCGAATCCCAGTGGCACCAATGACTGTAAAAAAAGTTATATGCGCCTTAAGAAATTAAATATCACCAGCTGTTGCGGTGAAGGAAAACATCGTGAGGAAACCTACATGCCTGAGAGTTCACAAAAAATGTTCTCAAAGGCATGTGAAGTCTACCAACCCGCGGTAGGCCAGCGCAATAGACGGCGGCCTACATCCCTCTCATTGTGAGAGGAGACCCGACCCTGTAGTGGGTCATTAATGGGTTACAGACAATGACGTGAATTTTTGTAGTTTTAGGGGAAACCGAGATAATAAAACGCACAACTCATATTCTATATTTTTCCTGTAGATATTTTCATGCTACGAACCAAGCGACTTCAAATCAGTTACACAAAATTGGCCTAAAGGCAAAAGCAAACAACAAATGCTCAAAGACAAAGGGTGTGAACTGTGAAGCGTAAGGGTGTGGGACCGGGTACACAGGGTAATAATTACGAGTATTGGAGCGACACAGGAATGTGTTTAGAGGGACATTAACTCAAATGCGACGTGCGTTCTCTCGCGGGGTGCGTGTTTCCACTGCACTATTTTGTGAAGTCAGGAATTTGGCTTTTCTAGACTAAGGAATTAACTTTTTGTTACAGAGAACTGCAAGCGCTTATATTCTCTCTCAATAATAGTGGTATGCTCAATACATGGTATGCATTCTACCACATTGATGGCAATACAGGCTGATGTTAGGTAATTTAAAAACAATGATACTTTAACTGGTTTCATGCAGAAACGGGATGACGATACTAAAAACGTTGAAATTTTTGACACCCCGCTTTTACTTCGATTGAGATTAATTAAAACTAACGATTCCGTCAGTCTGACGAAATCATAATATACGTTCATGTTGGCCAGGCCATGTATTTTTTTACTCTTAGTACTTCACACAAGTTATGGGTCTACGAGTATGTGAATCTTAGTTTAATAGTCATAATTAAAGACTTTATTATGTTTACTCAGCTCAATGTACTACTTGTCTGAAAGTGAATGTACCTAATGTAATTGTTTATTTACCAATTGTGTGTTCCTTTTACATAAGCTGTTTCTAAACGTATCGCCTTTGCAAATGGAAACACACACAGTAATCTAATCTTCGTCGCGAGGATTACTCTTCATTATGCGGAGTTACGCAGACATTTGTCACTCCGCAAATCTGCTTAATAAGTTGTTTAGTGCTGTAACGCGCCTCCAACCTTCTGCCTACTTAGGAGCAATTACGTATGGATCCTGATTCCAAGTAATAATGTAATAGCAATTATTTACGAATCCTTTGCTGCTGTGGAAATGAATGGGTGTGTCTCTTTCAACTACTGGATTTATTTATTTATATAATTTATTGTAAATTTTTACATTGGGTGGACTTAATGTCTTGTTGCAATCTCTGCCATTGGCATAGGCGCTTTCGTTTAAAACTTGGTACACGGGTGTTAATAACTAGAGCTATCCTTTTATTTCAAGTGTGCAAATTCATCATGGATGTCTACCGGCCAGGACTGTGAAAAGTCAAAGGTTTCGGCATGTTTAAAATTAATTTATGCAAACCTTAAACTAAGTTTTTGGTATAGAGCCTCTGGGGTCCGCTGAATGCAGAAGGCCCAGGAACGAGAGGAAAGGTCTGAATTAGATGACGCATTTATCCAGCAGTGGATCACAATCTCCTGATAGAGCAACTCATGTCATGGCTACTCATACCTTTACATCACTTACGAGCTTAAAAGGCGCCGGAATAATTACACTACACACCAAATTATGAATTACAGCAGTCGGCAATTACAAGTTTAGTAAAGCTGATTATGAGTTGATCTTGATTACTGTATCATTTTAATCGTAAGATGAAATTAAAGATGGAGGTGATGCTAGATACGATTAGATTCAATTAAAATCGACTAATTAACGCATACGATTAAAAGAACGTTTAATTGTACGTCAACACGCCATAATCGGTTTATTAGGGTTCCACATTAATATGACTAGCGTGTCTGATTCAGAGAACATCACTAAACTTTGCCTGTAAAAAGGTAAAACGAATAAGTATGGCTACATAATTATCGCGGAATTTTTAAAATAATGATTTTCGTGTTAGACAAAGGCTTATCCTGCGATAAACCATGAGAAGTGATAGAAAGATAAAAAAATTGGTATGTACCCATTATTATTAAGTGTAATGCTACTAAAGTGCAAAGTATCAATAGTTTATAAAATTATTATTGTAGCTTAAAAAATTATAAAATTTTTGTTTTCGTGGACTGTATTACGTCAGAGTTTGAAAACTTATCCAAACAAGAAACCGTCAGTTACTATAAACAATAAATTCCACCCAAGTTCTCAGTCTATTCTATGGGAAAGGAAATTTCCTATTCAGGAATGTGAAAGGTTTCTAATACCCGGAAAACAGCAACAAAAGATCCTTTGTCTCAGAATAACAAGGTGTCTAAACAATCGCTTCCGAATTCGTACAGAACGTGCTTCTTTGGGTGCTTCACAGATTTACTTTAAACCATAAATAAACGCTGATGTAAGAAGAAAGATGTTAATATTTTGAGCTACGAATATTTTTATGACAAATAAATTTTTAAGATGTTAATTGATCGCAGCATTTGTGGACGAATTTAAGCAACAAAACAAATAAAATCTTTAACACTTAGGAACGCTAAATTTAGCAGAAATGTGTGAGTTGCAGTGAAATGCAAAAATGTGTTAATTAGGATAAATTCAACAGTAGTAACAGTGCTGAACGAAATTTTGAGGAGTGGCATGTTTCAGGTATAATGTAAGGCGATTGAAAAAATTCAATAGTGGTTAAAATAGTTAAGTACGAGTACATAGAACTCTATCTGGAAATATTAATTGGCTAAATGTAAAAAAAACTTCGCAGTGACAAGAAAATTTAAATAAAACTATGTCTACGGAATTCTCATAACGTTAACAGTCTTGCTCATGACTGAGACACATTTGTCGATTAAATATAAAATAGAACATCATCACTCATGACGTTCAGAGATTCACAAGATGTCTTCAAACACAAAATGGCGACTCATTGCGATTTTTGTTGTTTGCATAGTGGTCAATGTTGATAAAACACACGCTTCGCAAGAGGTCATGAAAAAGCTCACTACGGGTTTCGCTAAGGCGTTAGACCAATGTAAACAAGAAGTAAGCACTATCCAATTGTTAAATTTGATCATATTTTGTGTTATTTTTCTTGTTGTTTTTACCTACATTTGGAGGATAATTGCCTTTTGTAGTCCAATGCTGGGCAGAGGCCTCCTCTAATCGACGCTAATTCGCCCAGTTCTGGGCCCGTTGATTGTAACGGTTTGCAGCTGCCTTTTTAGGTTATCAGTGCACCAGTTCAAAGGGTGGTCTGTTCTTCAAATGCAAAGTCTTGGTCGCCATTGATCTTTCCTCGCCGACAGTTATCAGTTCTTCAAACGATGTGGCCACTATATTGCCCCTGTAATTTACAAGCTTTGGCACTTATTCGTGTAAAACGCTGATTAAATTTAGCCTAATTTAATTGTCCTGCTTCCAGTTAAACCTGGGCGACCACATAATGCAAGACTTCTACAATTTCTGGCGCGAGGAGTACGAGCTACTGAACCGTGATGTCGGATGTGCTATCATGTGCATGGCGTCCAAGTTCGACCTCGTCACTGACGACCTGAAGCTTCATCACGGCAATGCCCATGAGTTTGCCAAGAGCCATGGCGCTGGTAAGTATAAGAAAATGCAAAAAAAGCTAAAATCTAACTAACACTTGCTTGCTGCATCACTGATACTTTATTTTTCCTCAGACGATGCGATGGCGAAACAGCTGGTGACGATGATCCACGAATGCGAACAGAAACACCAAGGCGGTAATGACGACTGCGCCCAGGTGCTGGAGATTGCCAAATGCTTCCGCACCAAGATACATGAGCTCAAGTGGGCTCCCTCCATGGAGACCGTACTCGAGGAAGTAATGACTGAAGTATAGTCACAGAGGCTGTTGTCAGGGGCGATGGATTGATGTCTTTTGAATAAATTCGTTAAATATTTGCTATAGTTTCCTCTTGAAGTAATTAAGAGTAGGCAAGTTATTCTAGTTATCGTTTTTGTTCAATTTTTAGTAACTAAGTAACTAAAGATTCCATAATAATACTTTAATTAGATGAAAAAACTAAAAAATGCCAAAATTAAATTCTTTATTTGAGCCTATTTGTACTCACGCGTTAGTAACTTAAGTTTTTCGTACTCTTTGTAATAGATTGTAGAAAATTAGTTTCCGTCGTCCCCAGCATTTGCATATAAACGACTTTTAACGTTGGTATTGTTAAACGGATTTTTGTTGTAAACTTAATACTCTTCTCCTAATACGTCAGCTAGCCCTAAATTTAATTATTTATGTATTTGTAATTGCGGTGGTGGTATTATTATTTCAGCATTTAAATACACGTTAATAATAATTATATTTTCTGTCTTTTTATTTACTTCTTTATACTTCTTTATTCTTAGCTTAGCTTAAGTAATCCTAAATTTGGTAAAATCCATTTAAAACTATTATTACAGTACAATACTAAAACCTAATCAATAACTAACGGTAAATTTAACTAATCGGTAACGAAATCCAGAAAATTTTAAATGTCTGTAAATCTTTTATCTAAATCAAAAATTGAAAGAATGAACCACACAAACTCAATTATATTACTGCAATATCGTTCTAAAAGCCAACATTTCGGAAAGGGGGACCCCTTCTGTTCTCTGGCGGTATTCCAAAGAGAATTTTCCTCTGCGGAGGTGACAGGTCGGCTCGCATTCCTGTCACGTAGCCAGCAATAAAGGCGGATACGAGGCGCAGGTGCTCTGGTTCCTAAAGATTTCCGTCTACCACATAGATACCTATTTATTAAGAGCTGAAATTTAGCCAAATCAGCATTTAGGGATCATCAGAAGTGAATCGAATAAATTGTCATTGAATGAGCAAGATTTTGTGATTAAGTTGAGGAATGACGGTATCATTGAAGAGTTTCATATTATTATATTTTTTTAAATTCATGGACTGGAATTGACTGGATAAGTTAATTATAATAAATCTATATTATATACTCCAATTGATATATTTGTAAGAACCTCAAATGCAGAACTACACTGACAGGTCTCATTAGTTAAAACTTTTTTTTTGTTTGAATATGATAAATAACCTTTAGAAATGAGACTGAAAAATCTGATATGCTAAAATTCCCAATCCGCAAACAATAAAATAAAATATCCATGGATCAGGTGCGCAGCGAGAACTAAGCCAATATAGACAGAGATTTAACTGTACTGTTACTGCTTACTGTATCGGCTGGGGGTGAAATCAGTTAAAATAAAATTACCAAGTCCTTCAGATAAAGGCTAAATATAATGTGATTAATGAATGGATGAATTTTCTGGATGAAGATGTAGGATTTTTTAATGGGATGCAGCACACTACGCTCATTTTACTTCTTATATTGGAAAGTGGTGACGTATACATCGCCACTTTAACGAAGACGAAGTGACAAAGGTTATTACAACTCATAGAAATCTCATTTGCAAGTTATATATATCCAGGAAGCCTGTCCTTCCCCTCCCATCTAACATACTTACTATCTAATGTATGTGCTTTTACCAAGTGTTGTCTGGAAACGATCACTTTGTAGCGATTAGACCGTTCTTTGTCTGTAACTCATTAATGACCTATTGGAGGGTCCTCCTCTCAATGAGAAGGATGTAGGCCTTAGTCCACCACGCTAGCTTAATGCGGCTGGTACCTTCCTTTGTACTGTAATGTTAATGTAAAAATACTTTGTTTTCATTTGAGTAAACAAAGAGTACATCTCTCTATTTATCATGAAAATTTTGCTATTTCTAAATAACATAAGGAAAATAAAATAACTAAGACTATTTGGAACACACGAGCACAAACAATGGGCCATGAAAACAACGCAAGAGACAATAAAAGCAAACAGTGGTATCAGGTGCCCGTGGCACGCTAGGGGAACTCGCATTCGGGGCATACCGACACCTTGTTTACAAACATCTTGGATTTATTGTAGAGGATTTGAGAATGGAGTTTGGTGAGGAATGAGGATATACGGAGGAGTGTTTGGATTGCGCAACTTTTGGTTTGATACAGACGAAGATGAATACGAAGCTAATTTTAAGTATTTTGCCGATAGAATAATTTTTTTTGCTTTCTTTACTAGCAAATTTTTATTTATGTTTATTTGTGTTTTATTTTAAAAATAATGCTTTACTCTATAATAGTTGTCGTTTGTACTTGATCCTTAAGTATCCTTTACTCCCTTTTGTTGCTTTTCCTTTACACAAAGCACTAGCCACGTGCCATCCATCAATCTTGTAAATCCTCAGTCGACAATATCGGCGTCGATCCCTGCTAATTTATTCGCACAATCTGAACATCGGAGTTCAATTAGCTCGTAACTTGCACTAAGCTGGGAGTAGTCTAGTAGTAACGGTCTCATCGGCTCTGCACTAAAGATAGATAAAGACGGATAAAGATAGAGTATATCACTATAAATGCTGGAATTAGTGACGACGGGTATGGAAGCAATGGCTAGTTACTATTCACTGAGTGCTCAGTAAAGCAGTGAATAACACTACGGGTATAACACTAAATTGTGTGGTAGGTAATCGGTTGTTTACGGAAGCGATTTGTAGCGTCTTTTATGTTAGACTCTACAGGAAGAGTATTTCGAGGGATTTTATCGTCTTTAAAGAACATCGAGTTTGCACTGGTTTATTTCACTTAGCATGTCACTTAAAAATTCAGGTAAAGATTTGTTTATCCAATATGGACTGAAATTGGTACTAGCTGCTGCAAGTATTTTGTCATGGCAGAAGTTATGATTAGGCAATTCATCATCCTGTAATCTTAATAAGGAAGCACTGAATGTTTTAACAAACAATTTTAGATGTAAATTATAACATTAGGAAATTAAGAGGTATTGCCAATATTCTCAACATAGAATGACCAATTTGTAGAACTTATATATTTATAGATCCTGCAGATAGTTTAGCTTAGATCGAAACCTGAGCTGCGATTGTGTTGTCAAGATCGAAGTTACGAGTGGGCACTATCGTCCCTTGCGTCTGCACGAGGTGTTAACATTCCGATGGCACTCATTGACCACGGCTGCACCGCTTTTAATAGTGTTTATAGACCTGGATACAGTTTATAAGCCTTTTCTTACTTAGCTATTTGTTGGTTATACGTCGTTTGCTAGTTATTACAATTTTATTTCTATTAGTGCATCAGATGATAAAATGCATGTGCATGTGGTGTGGGTGTTTATTGTCCTGTCAGAGTTACGTACCATGACTTATGGTTAATACAAGTGTAAACGATGTGATTATAGTGGCACGTAATAAATTTTAAATGTAACTAGTTTATTTTCCTTTTTCAACTTTCATTTGTGAGATTTTAATATTTAAAAGGTTTTGACTTTATCAATAAAACGCGAATATCAGAGTATAAACTTATTATTACTTTCTGCCTTCTCCTCACTCTTCAAAATAACTTTTTATTTGCTAAAATTAACTAAAAACAACAAGAATACGTAATTATTTTGTACGAGTATAAATCTTGCTAATTTGAAACTTTCTTAGTAACTTTATATTTATTTTTAGCAAGATTAATATAAATTTCGCTACTGTCCATTAAAGGGTGCCTTCTCATTATATGCATTAGGTGCCTTCTTATTATTATGTCGCAAGCTCCGCTGTATCCGCCAGACCTTCGAGCTGTTGAGAAGCGGCTGACTTCCATACTAATAGAGCAGGCAGCTTGCCACATAGTGAGAAGGGACCCAAAATACCATTCACTAATAACTATATCTCTGTCAGTACTTCTGACACCGCGACCTCCATTTTGGGGGCCCACTGGATCTCATGCAGACTGGCTCGGAAGCACTTGGCTACGTCCAGGGCGCGGAGGCACTCATCTTCAATAGCCTCGTGCTGCTGCTCACATCCATGGACGAGAGACACCAACTTCGTGGCTACATCTTCCGCTACAAGGTTAATTTGCTATTATTGTCTTCGAAAATTTAGGGCATTTATTGCTCCAGAACTTTTAGGATGACAAGTATTTCATTATGGAACTGATATGAAAATAACAACATACATAATGTCTAATAGTACTCTAAGTCGAATTTAACGGTGAATTGACGTAATGAATGAATGGAATGAATGAATGAATGAATGGAGTGAATGAACGGACAGTGTTCATTTTCATAGTCATCAGCCTATGAATAAACTGTTGGAAATATGCCTCCCTCACGGCACACCGCCACACACGATTCTCCGCTCTTCGCATCCAATCACTCCACATCCTTTTCCTCCTTATCCTATTGTATTTTGTTAAAATATAAAAAAAATTAAATATGACTTTTAGGGAAACATGATAGAAGCATCCAAAATATTGTCAAATCAAAATTACCTACCGGCACCATTATTGATGGCAAATTCCTGAGCGTTTCCATGATGGAGCTTTCCACTACCATCGAGCAAGTCCAGCTTCCTGCTCATGCATACGATAGCACAACCGGTGTCTCTGTTCACGAGGGCAGAGTCCTCCTTCCAGAAGTGATACAGATCGGTGAGGATGTGATCTCCGAGGTTCAACTAAAATTGACACAATTTGTTAAGCTGACATAAACTCCCAAAACCGATAAGCATAACAGAATAGGCATTTTGACTAGCAAA